>OX104112.1:3735887-4146178 GCA_944474755.1 Limnoperna fortunei
CCTCGACGATCGATTGGTCCAGGTTAAAAGTGTGATAGCGATCAGTGACCAATTAGTCTAGGTGTAAACTGTGGCGTAGTCCTCGACGATCGATTGGTCCAGGTTAAAAGTGTGATAGTGATCAGTGACCCATTAGTCTAGGTGTAAACTGTGGCGTAGTCCTCGACGATCGATTGGTCCAGGTTAAAAGTGTGATAGCGATCAGTGACCCATTAGTCTAGGTGTAAACTGTGGCGTAGTCCTCGACGATCGATTGGTCCAGGTTAAAAGTGTGATAGCGATCAGTGACCCATTAGTTTAGGTGTGGCGTAGTCCTCGACGATCGATTGGTCCAGGTTAAAAGTGTGATAGCGATCAGTGACTCATTTGTCTAGGTGTAAACTGTGAAGTAGTCCTCAATGACTGATTGGTCCAGGTTAAAAGTGTGATAGCGATCAGTGATCCATTTGTCTAGGTGTAAACTGTGGCGTAGTCCTCGACGATCGATTGGTCCAGGTTAAAAGTGTGATAGCGATCAGTGATCCATTTGTCTAGGTGTAAACTGTGGTGTAGTCCTCGACAATCGATTGGTCCAGGTTAAAAGTGTGATAGCGATCAGTGACCCATAAGTCTAGGTGTAAACTGTGGCGTAGTCCTCGACGATCGATTGGTCCAGGTTAAAAGTGTGATAGCGATCAGTGATCCATTTGTCTAGGTGTAAACTGTGGCATAGTCCTCGACGATCGATTGGTCCAGGTTTAAAGTGTGATAGCGATTAGTGACCCATTAGTCTAGGTGTAAACTGTGGCGTAGTCCTCGACGATCGATTGGTCCAGGTTAAAAGTGTGATAGCGATCAGTGACCCATTAGTCTAAACTGTGGCGTAGTCCTCGACGATCGATTGGTCCAGGTTAAAAGTGTGATAGCGATCAGTGACCCATTTGTCTAGGTGTAAACTGTGGTGTAGTCCTCGACGATCGATTGGTCCAGGTTAAAAGTGTGATAACGATCAGTGACCCATTTGTCTAGGTGTAAACTGTGGTGTAGTCCTCGACGATCGATTGGTCCAGGTTAAAAGTGTGATAGCGATCAGTGACCCATTAGTCTAGGTGTAAACTGTGGTGTAGTCCTCGACGATCGATTGGTCCAGGTTAAAAGTGTGATAGCGATCAGTGACCCATTAGTCTAGGTGTAAACTGTGGCGTAGTCCTCGACGATCGATTGGTCTAGGTTAAAAGTGTGATAGCGATCAGTGACCCATTAGTCTAGGTGTAAACTGTAGTGTAGTCCTCGACGATCGATTGGTCCAGGTTAAAAGTGTGATAGCGATCAGTGACCCATTAGTTTAGGTGTAAACTTTGGCGTAGTCCTCGACGATCGATTGGTCCAGGTTAAAAGTGTGATAGCGATCAGTGACCCATTAGTCTAGGTGTAAACTGTGGCGTAGTCCTCGACGATCGATTGGTCCAGGTTAAAAGTGTGATAGCGATCAGTGACCAATTAGTCTAGGTGTAAACTGTAGCGTAGTCCTCGACGATCGATTGGTCCAGGTTAAAAGTGTGATAGCGATCAGTGACCAATTAGTCTAGGTGTAAACTGTGGCGTAGTCCTCGACAATCGATTGGTCCGGGTTAAAAGTGTGATAGCGATCAGTGACCTATTAGTCTAGGTGTAAACTGTGGCGTAGTCCTCGACGATCGATTGGTCCAGGTTAAAAGTGTGATAGCAATCAGTGACCCATTAGTTTAGGTGTGGCGTAGTCCTCGACGATCGATTGGTCCAGGTTAAAAGTGTGATAGCGATCAGTGACTCATTTGTCTAGGTGTAAACTGTGAAGTAGTCCTCAATGAGTGATTGGTCCAGGTTAAAAGTGTGATAGCGATCAGTGACCCATTAGTCTAGGTGTAAACTGTGGTGTAGTCCTCGGCGATCGATTGGTCCAGGTTAAAAGTGTGATAGCGATCAGTGACCCATTAGTCTAGGTGTAAACTGTGGTGTAGTGCTCGACGATCGATTGGTCCAGGTTAAAAGTGTGATAGCGATCAGTGACCCATTAGTCTAGGTGTAAACTGTGGTGTAGTCCTCGACGATCGATTGGTCCAGGTTAAAAGTGTGATAGCGATCAGTGACCCATTAGTTTAGGTGTGGCGTAGTCCTCGACGATCGATTGGTCCAGGTTAAAAGTGTGATAGCGATCAGTGACTCATTTGTCTAGGTGTAAACTGTGAAGTAGTCCTCAATGACTGATTGGTCCAGGTTAAAAGTGTGATAGCGATCAGTGACCCATTAGTCTAGGTGTAAACTGTGGCGTAGTCCTCGACGATCGATTGGTCCAGGTTAAAAGTGTGATAGCGATCAGTGACCCATTAGTCCAGGTGTAAACTGTGGTGTAGTCCTCGTCGATCGATTGGTCCAGGTTAAAAGTGTGATAGCGATCAGTGACCCATTAGTTTAGGTGTGGCGTAGTCCTCGACGATCGATTGGTCCAGGTTAAAAGTGTGATAGCGATCAGTGACTCATTTGTCTAGGTGTAAACTGTGAAGTAGTCCTCAATGACTGATTGGTCCAGGTTAAAAGTGTGATAGCGATCAGTGACCCATTAGTCTAGGTGTAAACTGTGGTGTAGTCCTCGACGATCGATTGGTCCAGGTTAAAAGTGTGATAGAGCTCAGTGACCCATTAGTCTAGGTGTAAACTGTGGCGTAGTCCTTGACGATCGATTGGTCCAGGTTAAAAGTGTGATAGCGATCAGTGACCAATTAGTCTAGGTGTAAACTGTGGTGTAGTCTTCAATGACTGATTGGTCCAGGTTAAAAGTGTGATAGCGATCAGTGACCCATTAGTCTATGTGTAAACTGTGGCGTAGTCCTCGACGATCGATTGGTCCAGGTTAAAAGTGTGATAGCGATCAGTGACCCATTAGTCTAGGTGTAAACTGTGGCGTAGTCCTCGACGATCGATTGGTCCAGGTTAAAAGTGTGATAGCGATCAGTAACCCATTAGTCTAGGTGTAAACTGTGGCGTAGTCCTCGACGATCGATTGGTCCAGGTTAAAAGTGTGATAGCGATCAGTGACCAATTAGTCTAGGTGTAAACTGTGGCGTAGTCCTCGACGATCGATTGGTCCAGGTTAAAAGTGTGATAGCGATCAGTGACCCATTAGTCTAGGTGTAAACTGTGGCGTAGTTCCCGACGATCGATTAGTCCAGGTTAAAAGTGTGATAGCGATCAGTGACCAATTAGTCTAGGTGTAAACTGTGGTGTAGTCCTCGACAATCGATTGGTCCAGGTTAAAAGTGTGATAGCGATCAGTGATCCATTTGTCTAGGTGTAAACTGTGGTGTAGTCCTCGACGATCGATTGGTCCAGGTTAAAAGTGTGATAGCGATCAGTGACCAATTAGTCTAGGTGTAAACTGTGGCGTAGTCCTCGACGATCGATTGGTCCAGGTTAAAAGTGTGATAGCGATCAGTGACCCATTAGTCTAGGTGTAAACTGTGGCGTAGTCCTCGACGATCGATTGGTCCAGGTTAAAAGTGTGATAGCGATCAGTGACCAATTAGTCTAGGTGTAAACTGTGGCGTAGTCCTCGGCAATCGATTGGTCCAGGTTAAAAGTGTGATAGCGATCAGTGACCAATTAGTCTAGGTGTAAACTGTGGCGTAGTCCTCGACGATCGATTGGTCCAGGTTAAAAGTGTGATAACGATCAGTTACCCATTAGTCTAGGTGTAAACTGTGGCGTAGTCCTCGACGATCGATTGGTCCAGGTTAAAAGTGTGATAGCGATCAGTGATCCATTTGTCTAGGTGTAAACTGTGGCGTAGTCCTCGACGATCGATTGGTCCAGGTTAAAAGTGTGATAGCGATCAGTGACCAATCAGTCTAGGTGTAAACTGTGGCGTAGTCCTCGACGATCGATTAGTCCAGGTTAAAAGTGTGATAGCGATCAGTGACCAATTAGTCTAGGTGTAAACTGTGGTGTAGTCCTCGACGATCGATGGGTCCAGGTTAAAAGTGTGATAGCGATCAGTGACCCATTTGTCTAAGTGTAAACTGTGAAGTAGTAATCAGTCCTGTATTCTGTATAATAACAAATATAGAATAGATATTCACTAAAGTGTTTTTAATCGAAAACAAACTAGTCTATTACTTAGAGATTGGTGAATAAATGTAAGTTTATCACAGTTAAGGTACTTCCGGTCACGTTTAATTTAGAGTACCATGTATGACCACCTTGAGCTGCCATGACTGATCTGTGTCTCCTTGGCATACACTTAGTTAACGGGTTAAAATCATAGCTAACTGTTATAATCAACAAGCCATTTCATTGTTTATCTCTTGTTGGCGAAACGTAAATAATCCCCCTTACACATTATGCGATGTTTGTTTGTTTGTTTGAATGGTGTTTTACGCCACTTTCAGCAATTTGTCAGCTTTATTATGGCTTCCAATTTTTATTGTAAGAGGAAGCCGCAGTACCCGGAGAACAATCCCCTCTACACACTGTGTGATGTAATTATGAATATAATACCTTCAAATTAAAATGAATTCGACAAAGTTACGAGTGTATAAATAAAAATTCTGAAGTGGCATAGAAATCCATTAAAAGAGCTGAATCCTGATAATCAATGGTTCAAAGCGCTCACAATTTAAGGGAATCAGTTTTAACGACTTCTGGGATCCGGTTAATAAACTTTTCTCCTTGTCAATAAGCTTTAGGATACATGTACAAGAAGAAGATAATACGTCACTCACTGTATTTAGCGACTTTTATGAGACGATTATAGGATAAAATAGTTTTAATTCATTTATCAGACATATTTCCTTCTAAACAACACCGTTGAACAAGTTTTCTACATATTAGTCATAGTTTCAGCAGAGCTACGTCACACGGAACATTTTGCAAACGGTAACAAGAGACCAAGTTTTTCTCTAATTTATATACATAATGGTTGTTTAATCTACATGGCGTGTTTAAGTAGAAGCAGGTTGAATTTACTCAGATGTACCGTTAAATATTTAATGTGTCATACTTCAATTGGTTGATTGATTGATTGATTTGGATTCAGCGAGCAGTATTTAATCGATATCTATGATCAGAGCAAGTTAACACGCAACAGAATACTTTATCAAAATGAAATGGATCAACGGAAACAACAACATGTATGTACAATTAAGTTATGAATTACAAAAAACGGTTTCTGACTTTCTTTAGATATTGATAATTCTAATTAAAACGATTATAAATTCAAGTCTATGCAAACATACATAAATGTACTACATGTAAATACATTATCAAATCGTATCGAAAAACAAGTACACTGGATAACACAGACTTGCATTCTTTGTCATATTTGGTTATTTAAACAATTGAACTTAAGTGCACTAAGTACGTAATTATATCAAAACACAATTCAGATTTCAAATTAACCGTCAGTTAGGTTATATTACACTTTTCATGTAGTAATAAATGACTGCCCCCCGTACCGTGCATACTAATTAGTTATTGTACTAAAGTCATTTGAAGATTTATTATACACACTACTGCACCATAGTACATGTACAGCAATGACGATAACAGAGTTGGCTGTTTTACATGTACAGCAATGACGATAACAGAGTTGGCTGTTTTACATGTACAGCAATGACGATAACAGAGTTGGCTGTTTGACATGTACAGCAATGACGATAACAGAGTTGGCTGTTTGACATGTACAGCAATGACGATAACAGAGTTGGCTGTTTTACATGTACAGCAAGGATGATAACATAGTTGGCTGTTTTACATGTACAGCAAGGACGATAACATAGTTGGCTGTTTTACATGTACAGCAATGATGATAACAGAGTTGGCTGTTTTACATGTACAGCAAGGACGATAACATAGTTGGCTGTTTTACATGTACAGCAATGACGATAACATAGTTAGTTGTTTTACATGTACAGCAAGGACGATAACAGAGTTGGCTGTTTTACATGTACAGCAAGGACGATAACATAGTTGGCTGTTTTACATGTACAGCAATGACGATAACATAGTTGTTTTACATGTACAGCAATGACGATAACAGAGTTGGTTGTTTTACATGTACAGCAATGACGATAACAGTTGGCTGTTTGACATGTACAGCAAGGACGATAACATACTTGGCTGTTTGACATGTACAGCAATGACGATAATATACTTGGCTGTTTGACATGTACAGCAATGACAATAACAGAGTTGGTTGTTTTACATGTACAGCAATGACGATAACAGAGTTGGTTGTTTTACATGTACAGCAATGACGATAACAGTTGGCTGTTTGACATGTACAGCAAGGACGATAACATACTTGGCTGTTTGACATGTACAGCAATGACGATAATATACTTGGCTGTTTGACATGTACAGCAATGACGATAACAGAGTTGGTTGTTTTACATGTACAGCAATGACGATAACAGAGTTGGTTGTTTTACATGTACAGCAATGACGATAACAGAGTTGGTTGTTTTACATGTACAGCAATGACGATAACATACTTGGCTGTTTTACATGTACAACAACGGCGATAACAGAGTTGGCTGTTTTACATGTACAGCAAGGACGATAACAGAGTTAGCTGTTTTACATGTACATCAACGACGATAACAGACTTGGCTGCTTGACATGTACAGCAAGGACGATAACATAATTAGCTGTTTTACATATTCAGTAAAGACGATAACAGAGTTGGCTGTTTTACATGTACAGCAGGGGCGAAAGCAGAGTTAGCTGTTTTACATGTACAACAACGACGATAACAGAGTTGGCTGTTTCACATGTACTACAAGGACGATAACATAGTTGGCAGTTTTAAATATACAGCAGAGACGATAACAGTTTGCAGTTCATATCTCAAATATATGACAACTCGTTATGACAACAGGACCTTACTGTGGGGGTTTCCTGTGTTTGATCCATTGAGCTGACAAGTGCGACAGAAGCTGGTGAGCAACAGAAGCTGGCGGATAGGAGATGTTTCTTGTTGTGGTGTGTACAGAAGCAGGCGGATAGGGGATGTTTCTTGTTGCGGAGTGTACAGAAGCTGGCGGATAAGGGATGTTTCTTGTTGCGGTGTGTACAGAAGCAGGCGGATAGGGGCTTTTTCTTGTTGCGGAGTGTACAGAAGCAGGCGGATAGGGGATGTTTCTTGTTGCGGTGTGTACAGAAGCAGGCGGATAAGGGATGTTTCTTGTTGCGGAGTGTACAGAAGCAGGCGGATAAGGGATGTTTCTTGTTGCGGTCACAGAAGCTGGCGGATAGAGGATGTTTCTTGTTGCGGTGTGTACAGAAGCTGGCGGATAGGGGATGTTTCTTGTTGCGGGGTGTACAGAAGCTGGCGGATAGAGGATGTTTCTTGTTGCGGTGTGTACAGAAGCTGGCGGATAGAGGATGTTTCTTGTTGCGGTGTGTACAGAAGCAGGTGGATAGGGGATGTTTCTTGTTGCGGGGTGTACAGAAGCTGGCGGATAGGGGATGTTTCTTGTTGCGGTGTGTACAGAAGCTGGCGGATAAGGGATGTTTCTTGTTGCAGTGTGTACAGAAGCTGGCGGATAGGGGATGTTTCTTGTTGCGGGGTGTACAGAAGCTGGCGGATAGAGGATGTTTCTTGTTGCGGTGTGTACAGAAGCTGGCGGATAGAGGATGTTTCTTGTTGCGGTGTGTACAGAAGCAGGCGGATAGGGGATGTTTCTTAATGCGGAGCTATCATGTTATAATAAGGGAAGCCTGACCATAGAAAGCACTAGGTAATCGTGTTTGGAACATGCGCGATAAAGAACTCTCTTGTAGATTTTGAAAAAAGAACAGGTTCATTTTAGCCGTTACAAAAGTTTAAATTCTAATCTGACCCGTTAATTTAGACTTTCCCGGTACCGAGCAACATTTTTTGTTTCCGATATCCCACCACTTTGTCGCGTAGATGTATTGTTTGTAAACATGTTTTCGTTGAACTATTTCTCGCTTGATATGTTCGACACAGATGAAAGGTCTTCCTCAGATCTATGACGTCAGTACTAACATATTGCACACAACACAGTTGTTAAATATGTTAGACACAGATGGAAGGTCTTCCTCAGATCTATGACGTCACTACTAACATATTGCACACAAGAAGGTTGTTAGATATGTTAGACACAAATGGAAGGTCTTCCTCAGATCTATGACGTCACTACTAACATATTGCACACAAGAAGGTTGTTAGATATGTTAGACACAAATGGAAGGTCTTCCTAAGATCTATGACGTCACTACTAACATATAACACATAACTAAGTTGTTAGATATGTTAGACACAGATGGAAGGTCTTCCTCAGATCTATGACGTCACTACTAACATATAACACACATCAAAGTTGTTAGATATCTTAGACACAGATGGAAGGTCTTCCTAAAATCTACGACGTCACTGCTAACATATAACACATAACAAAGTTTTTAGATATCTTAGACACAGATGGAAGGTCTTCCTCAGATCTATGACTACACTACTAACATATAGCACACAACAAAGTTGTTAGATATGTTAGACACAGATGGAAGGTCTTCCTCAGATCTATGACGTCAATACTAACATATAGCACACAACAAAGTTGTTAGATATGTTAGACACAGATGGAAGGTCTTCCTGAGATCTATGACGTCACTACTAACATATAACACACAACAAAGCTGTTAGATATGTTAGACACAGATGGAAGGTCTTCGTCAGATCTATGACGTCACTACTAACATATAACACACAACTAAGCTGTTAGATATGTTAGACACAGATGGAAGGTCTTCCTCAGATCTATGACGTCACTACTAACATATAGCACACAATAAAGTTGTTAGATATGTTAGACACAGATGGAAGGTCTTCCTCAGATCTATGACGTCAATACTAACATACAGCACACAACAAAGCTGTTAGATATGTTAGACACAGATGGAAGGTCTTCCTCAGATCTATGACGTCATTACTAACATATAGCAAGATGGGATAATACCTCACATAAAGATCAAAGGAAAATACTGTAAAAAGCGACAATGGATAATAAGTTCACGTTCACGGTTCTCTCCCTCAGCGGGCTAAATCCCACCTACAATATTCTACTGTTTACATTTGTAAAAATTGTTAAAGGAGTTTGCGCAAACTATAAATATGAATTGAATGATGTTTGACACGGGGTATATAATTATTAACTATACAATCCGGATATTTCATTATTCTTGTGTAAGTTAGTGATGGTATGGATTGTAACACCAAACATGAAATCGCTCAGCTATATCATGGCGAGACCAGGTTGAGACCTAGTTTATGATAAACATGATCTGTAAAAACATAATGACTAATATCAGACATGTCACTACAATCCAGCAGGGGACTCCAACAAAAACATTATTTCCTCTCCCTCCACAGCATGGCGGGATAGCAGCGAGTTTTTAAATACCATTTATAATGCTTAGTGTGACCCGATAATAAGCTGAACAAAAGGCGGTGAAATAAAAATAAAATAAATACGCTACGGACGCGGTAATGTAACAAGGGAACACGCTAGTTGTATATTCTTAAGGCCTATTTTATTATTATATCGCTAAAATTGCTACGTATTAACAATTGCACTTTTCGTATACATCCAAAAATTAATTCAATCGATGTACACTCACAATCATGCTCTGATAAACATACCGTCTTCTAACAGAACTAGACCATCGATAGCCTGTGATAAAATTACCGTCTTCTAACAGATTATCTTTCATTGATTAGAATGGTATTCCACTTTGAGCCTTTTTCAGCTATCGTCCAGTTTACGCGATATTCGGAGTACTCAGTGAAGGCGCTCGACTTAAGGCAGGAAACTAGCAGTCAAGGCAATATGTGTGGAGTCGAGCACCCCCATCTCAAAATTAGACGAACTCGAAATCATAATCTTGAAACGCCGGTATCATCAAAATCTATTTTAACCTCTAGGCCATGGAGGCCCTTTTTTACTTAACAAACAAAATCGACTGAATAACGTAGGCTATCGGCATCAATTGTTTCATTGAATTCGGTTTAACGCCACATTTAAAATATTTCACCCACTCCATTACGTCCAGATTTCATCCGGCGCGAACTCACAAACTCAATTTAAACATATTTATTCATAAGTTCAGTAATGAAAAACAGTATAATGAATTACAAAATACTTAGTGTTGAAACAATAGTATATAACCTTAAGCCATGGTGTTTTCACATGGAATACCATTAATGTACGGAAAAAAAACCACACATACCTATATGGTAACCGGTAATGATTGGTGCTTTCTAATCTCCCGTATATTTGTTTTCTTTGAAAAGGATGAGTTCTATCAATAGCATATTATAGATTCCTGTCGTAAAACATCCTGATATTCGGACATTATTAAATGTCTAATGTCTTATTTTATTTTTTTTTTACTTTGGTAAGAGATTACATTTAGTATAATGGGTTACAGCACGGTATTTCGAAGACATGCATTAGGTAAACACATTAATGACGTTAATCAGTTGTTTTCGTTTTGCAAAAATGTTTAAAGAACGAAGGGTTGGCAGAAATAAAAAGACTATTTACAAAGAAATACGTCTTTAGGTTAAATCGTCAATTTCGGCTGTATTTATTTCAATTCAATACTTTAAACAATTTCATTAAACATTTTGTTCAGTTACGTGTAGTAATGTCTTCGAACTGGTTGTGCATAAATTTTAGAGAGGTATACCGGGAATTTTACATCCTCAAATGTCAACAAAAAAATGTCATCAAAGATATGAAGGTTCATTTAATTTACTACGCTAGACGCGTGTTTTGTCTAATCAAGATTCATCAGTGGCGCTCAAACCCAAACAATATTTAAAATCCAAATGATAAAGATGTTGTAGAGCTTTTATCAGCAAAATTTCAAAACGTTATACTGATCCGCTGAGGCGATCTACACCTTGAAATTAGAAACACCTTTGAATTAAAATAATGTTCGAAATTTCAGGGCAGTAAATTTAGACAATGACTATATCACAGAAAGAATCAATGATATACCTGTCAACACCAAAGTGTTACCACTGAGCTGGTGAAACCTCTAGTACTAACAGTCTACCAGCAGAGGCATCGACCCAGTGGTTGAAAAAATGGGGTCTTGGTGAGCTCGTGGTTAAGTTTGTTCGTCTGCTATTGATCACGTGGTTTGACAACACTGAGATTGCGGGTTTGAGCCTCACTGCGGGCAGGGTGTGTTCGACTTAATTGACAAGGATTGCCAGTTTTCCTACCGAAGGTAGGGGTTTTCCGGCTTCGGCAACCTCCCCCTTCCCCAAACAAAAAACTTGACGCCGTGATATAGGTGACATATTGCTGAAAATTGTGTTTTCTTGTATTAGCTTAAGCACTACTCCGTGTAATATTCATTGTAAAGCCTTACATGTACCACTAGTCTGTGTGATATTGCTGGTATAAACCTTACCATTACTCCGTGTAATATCCCTTGTATCAGACTGCCCACTACCCGTGTAATATCTCTTGTATAAACCTTACCACTACTCCGATGTTATATTCCTTGTATATGCCTTACCACTATCCTGTGTAAAATCTCTTGTATAAGCCTTGCCACTACTCAGTGTAAAATCTCTTGTATATACATTACCACTACTCCGTGTAATATCTTTTGTATAGGCCTTGCCACTACTCCGTGTAACATTCCTTGTATAAGCCTTACCACTACTCTGTGTAATATTCCTTGTATAAGCCTCACCACTACTCCGTGTAATATTCCTCTTATATGCCTTATTACTACTCCGTGTAATATCTCTTGTATATGCCTAACTATAACTCCGCGTATTAACTCGCGTATATTCCTTAAATTGCCGAAAGTGGCGTTTAACTCCATCAAACAAACAAAAAAACTGACCACTACTCCGTGTAATTCCTTGTATAAGCCTTACCAGTATTCTGGTGTAATATTCCTTCGCCTTTCCACTTCTCCGTGTAATATTCCTTCGCCTTTCCACTTCTTCGTGTAATATTCCTTGTATAAGCCGTACCACTACTCCTTGTAATATTCCTTGTATAAACCTTACCACTACTCCGTGTAATTCCTTGTATAAGCCTCACCAGTATTCTGGTGTAATATTCCTTCGCCTTTCCACTACTCCGTGTAATATTCCTTCTATAAACCTTACCACTACTTCGTGTAATATTCCTTGTATAAGGTTTACCACTACTCCGTGTAATATTCTCCGCGTATTAACTCGCGTATATTCCTTAAATTGCCGAAAGTGGCGTTTAACTCCATCAAACAAACAAACAAAACTGACCACTACTCCGTGTAATTCCTTGTATAAGCCTTACCAGTATTCTGGTGCAATATTTCCTCGCCTTTCCACTACTCCGTGTAATATGCCTTGTATAAGCCTTACCACTACTCCGTGTAATATTCCTTGTATAAGGTTTACCACTACTCTGTGTAATATGCCTTGTATAAGCCTTACCACTACTTCGTGTAATATCTCTTGTATAAACCACTACTCCGTGTAATATTCCTTGTAAAGGTTTACCACTACTCCGTGTAATATGCCTTGTATAAGCCTTACCACTACTTCGTGTAATATCTCTTGTATAAGCCTTACCACTACTCCGTGTAATATTCCTTGTATAAGGTTTACCACTACTCCGTGTAATATGCCTTGTATAAGCCTTACCACTACTCCGTGTAATATTCCTTGTATAAGGTTTACCACTACTCCGTGTAATATGCCTTGTATAAGCCTTACCACTACTTCGTGTAATATTCCTTGTATAAGCCTTACCACTACTCCGTGTAATTCCTTGTATAAGCCTTACCACTACTCCGTATAATATTCCTTGTATAAGCCTTACAGCACCACTGCTCTGTGTAATATCTCTTGTATAAACCTTACCACTACTCTATGTAATATAAGTATGATTGCAGCAGTTCTATTTAAAAAACTCCTTGATAGTAGCTGATTTAAAGTGTTACTATTAATCAGCCTTATACTTACCTAATGAACACCACATTTTATATAATCTGCATATAGTTGGTTGTGATTAAGACAATAAGCTATGATAATTTGGGCTAGATATCTATATAAATATAAAAAAGTCGAAATGAAAAGTAAAGAAAGTCGATTATCAGGGTGGATATGTCGAGTATCTTGTAAGACACAGAATAAGGAAGTTCGTTAAGTTACAAATAAGTCATTTGTTCTCCAATTATATAGCGTACCAACAACAAGCAAAAAAAAAAAGATAACATTAACTTTAAATTATTGACATAATTTTAAATACGGAAATTAGCATCGCTATGCTAATAAGGTTTTCAAACTGTAAATGTTGATTAAAAAAGTTTGTTACATTATAGTTCATGCTGTTCACATGACGTCACTTTATAATATCTGTTGTGACCATGAATAGTAGTCTGTAACACGGCACTGACCCCTATCGGTAAATATTTAATCAATCAGCCAGACATGTGCAAGAACCTGCTGCGTCGCTGACTAAATACTGTTCTATTTGGTTACAATCAAGTAATGTTTGTCCAGAGCATTCTCACGCCTGTTGTACTGGTTTCCTAAGAGAGTTCTTCATTGAGGAATACGCGAGTGGAGTCTGTGTATAGAGCAGCGTAAAGATTGCTGGTACCAGTTGACCGTCGTGACACATCGCTTATATTAGTCTATAAATCAATACCACGCCTAATAAAATGTTCATCTACGTCTTTTCATGATTGTTTGTTTGTTAGAGTGTTGTTTAACGCCATTTCAGGAATTTTTCAGCTATATCATGACGTCCAGGTTTTATTGGGGAAGGAAGCCTGAGTACCCGGAGAAAACTCCCGACCTTCAGTGGGAAAACTGTCAATCCTTGTCAATTAAGATTTGAGTCAAACGCACCATGCCCGCAGTTAGGCTCGAACCCTCAATTTTATTGTTGACAGACCACGTGATTAATAGTAGATGCACTACCTTACTCGGCAACCGAGGTCCCACGTCTTGTCATGAACCTTTTTTCTGTGTTTTATTTTATTTGTGTTTGTTTTCAGTTATTGCAATTTAATAGCGGATCGGATCATGTGATGTAATTTAGAAAGAGGACTTCTTTATATATAATAAGCCCCAGTTTCTATTCAGATTGATGCATAAGTGTCGTGCAATGCTATTGTAAACTGAAAGCTCGACGACGACGACGTGTTATTATTAAATAAATAAACTTTGCAAGAATACTGACTTTTGATTGGCTAGAAAATATTTTTGATCATAGGATGGAAAACAAATTTGATCGTCATGGAGACACGCGCCATTTGACGTCAGATATTCCTCCACGGGAAACTAACAGTTTTTGTGTTGATCTCTTTTTTTCAAAAATGTCCAGTTACAAAAATAAAATTGCTGAGTTCATTCTATTGTTTGAATTTATTTATAAGTAATAACAACAAACAATTTTCGTTGTGCACATTTAATATAACAATTTTGTTATCCCTCAATGGAGAAAATATTTTTTGTAGTTAATCCTTAAAAATTGAATGCGTAAAGATCCATTGACGTATGAAAGCTGTAACCAAGCACATTTTCAATGACGCGCGGTAGTCAACAATTTCATACGTAACAAAACAACAAAAGAAATAATCATTTAATATGCAATATTTATATTTGAATTTTATATCAATCAACTGGAGAAGTTCATATAACAAACATGTAAGTGTCCGTTTTTGTTTCTTTATATGACTACGCCACGGTGGACGAGAGGTTAATTAGCTAACTAATGATAACGTACCAGTTAACATTGAGATTGTGGTATCGAGTCTCACTGCGGGAAGTGTGTACTCGATTCTAATCTTAATGGCCCGGGATTACCATTTTACCCAAAGACCTTTGAGGCTTTTACTTGGAATTTCGGCTTCCTCCCACAATAAAAATTTGACGCGATGATATAGCTGACAAATGGTGAAAGTTGCGTTAAGCACCATTCAAACAAAGAAAGCAAAACAACAATATTGTTGACGTTGCTAAGTGCACTGGTTTTGATGCGTCATCGAGAATTGAAAGATCACGTGCTATGGACACGTGACCTAATTTAACCAATGAAAATGAAGATTTCAATGAAATGCATGAACGCTATGAATATGTCATGACAACAACTAGCATGTTCCTTTTGAAAAACAATGAAAACTTTTGAATAACATCAGGTGTGTTCGACTGGTAATTGTCATGTTTTTCATTATTATAAGCAGGATTAAACTGTGATATATTGCATTGAAATGAAAATAGCCATGGTAAAAAATGCTATATAAAATTGAAGACTTTAAAAAGTGAACATGTAAAATTCACCGAGCTGCTCTGTACATGTTTCAGTGTTTAGAAATCTTGATAGCGACCGCATATCAAAGTCAGTAAATACATAATAGAAAGCCGAATTAAAAAGGGATATTCAATGCCGCTGAAAGGATATTCAATGCCCCGAAGAGCGCGTCGATAATTTTACAAAAGAAAAACACCGAATCAAATTTCATTGTTATTGACCAATTAGAAAATGACCTTTCCTTGCCGTGCTGCTGCCAAGTCGGACAATTTGTCCACGGGCCTCTTAACTAACTCCACAAGATTTGAATCACTTTCTGACGATATTGCAGATTTTGAAGCATCAACATGCAAAAAAAAACACCAAAAGACCTACCAATTTGTGCATGGTTGTATAATATATTGCTTAATTGAATGATAAACAACAGCGACCAGCTTTATTGATAAATTTTAGATTCAGCACAAGATATTTAATTACAATAGTGTCGTTAAAAGCAGACGTTACCTAACGTGAAGCAAGCAAATTTATTAAATGATAAATTAGGGGGACGATCTTTATTTACCGATACGTTTGGGATTTATAAATAAATCCGATAGAAAATTCCTTGTTTTTAATTGAGCAATGATTGGAATGGACAGTGTCTAGATCGCGGGAGGTAACTCCAGTTTACTTGATAGAATGTTCTGAAAGAATTTACTAGTTATCTCCCATTAAATACATTTAACGTGTCAAATTATTGAAAGAATAGCATTTATATTAATTTAAGAAAAAAGAAAAACCACATCATTAAGGATATATTGTTAATAATGTTTATTAATTACCCTGGAGTGAAAGTTAAATTTGGAATTACAATGAAATATCTAAAATCTTAAAAGCGCTGTAAATAGCAAGTTACAAGATGTCGACATCGAGAAGGAAACTATTACGTTTGGTAGATAACTATTACACGTACGTAACCATTGCAATTGTTGTCATTTACAGTAAACGATTCCTCGTGTCAACATTTGAAAAGGGATTACTAATGTCGATATCACGTAGGTTACGTAACTATAACGATTGTTTACATCTGTAGTAAACAAATTGTTTGTTTGTATGATGTTTCAACAATTTTTCAGCTATTTCATTGCGTCCAGTTTTTATTGGGAGAGGAAGCCAGAGTACCCGGAGAGAACCCTTTACCTTCGGTAGGAAAACTGGCAATCCTTGTCAATTAAAATTCGAGTACACCCTACAAGCACAGAGACTCGAACCCGCAACCTCAGTGTTGACACACCACGTGATCAATAGTAGACGAACTACCTCAACCACTCGGCTACCGAAGCCACTAGTGAACAATAACACCTGTCGACATCTTTATTGAGGTATTAGACCTGTCGACACTGTGTACGTAACTCTTACACCATTTCCACATCTGTAGTAAACAATAACACATTTCGACATCTGGTAGGTAGCCATTGCACTTGCTCACATCTGTAGTAAACTTTAACACATTTCGACATCAGGTAAGTAGCCATTGCACTTGCTCATATCTGTAGTAAACTTTAACACATTTCGACATCAGGTAGGTAGCCATTGCACTTGCTAACATCTGTAGTAAACTTTAACACATTTCGACATCAGGTATAGGTAGCCATTGCACTTGCTAACATCTGTAGTAAACTTTAACACATTTCGACATCAGGTAGGAAGCCATTGCACTTGCTCACATCTGTAGTAAACTATAACACATTTCGACATCAGGTAGGTAGTCATTGCACTTGCTAACATCTGTAGTAAACTTTAACACATTTCGACATCAGGTAGGAAGCCATTGCACTTGCTCACATCTGTAGTAAACTTTAACACATTTCGACATCAGGTAGGAAGCCATTGCACTTGCTCACAGCTGTTGTAAACTTTAACACATTTCGACATCAGGTAGGTAGCCATTGCACTTGCTCACATCTGTAGTAAACTTTAACACATTTCGACATCAGGTAGGAAGCCATTGCACTTGCTCACATCTGTAGTAAACTATAACACATTTCGACATCAGGTAGGTAGTCATTGCACTTGCTAACATCTGTAGTAAACTTTAACACATTTCGACATCAGGTAGGTAGCCATTGCACTTGCTCACAGCTGTTGTAAACTTTAACACATTTCGACATCAGGTAGGTAGCGATTGCACTTGCTCACATCTGTAGTAAACTTTAACACATTTCGACATCAGGTAGGTAGCGAATGCACTTGCTCACATCTGTAGTAAACAATAACACATTTCGACATCAGGTAGGTAGCCATTACACTTGCTCACATCTGTAGTAAACAATAACACATTTCGACATCAGGTAGGTAGCCATTGCACTTGCTCACAGCTGTAGTAAACTTTAACACATTTCGACATCAGGTAGGTAGCCATTGCACTTGCTAACATCTGTAGTAAACAATAACACATTTCGACATCAGGTAGGTAGCCATTGCACTTGCTCACATCTGTAGTAAACTTTAACACATTTCGACATCAGGTAGGTAGCCATTGCACTTGCTCACATCTGTAGTAAACAATAACACATTTCGACATCAGGTAGGTAGCCATTGCACTTGCTCACATCTGTAGTAAACTTTAACACATTTCGACATCAGGTAGGTAGCCATTGCACTTGCTAACATCTGTAGTAAACAAAACACATTTCGACATCAGGTAGGTAGCCATTGCACTTGCTCACATCTGTAGTAAACTATAACACATTTCGACATCAGGTAGGTAGCGATTGCACTTGCTCATATCTGTAGTAAACTTTAACACATTTCGACATCAGGTAGGTAGCCATTGCACTTGCTAACATCTGTAGTAAACAATAACACATTTCGACATCAGGTAGGTAGCCATTGCACTTGCTCACATCTGTAGTAAACAATAACACATTTCGACATCAGGTAGGTAGCCATTGCACATGCTAACATCTGTAGTAAACAATAACACATTTCGATATCAGGTAGGTAACGATTGCACTTGCTCACATCTGTAGTAAACGATTACACATTTCGACATCAGGTAGGTAGCCATTGCACTTGCTCACATCTGTAGTAAACTTTAACACATTTCGACATCAGGTAGGTAGCCATTGCACTTGCTCACATCTGTAGTAAACAATAACACATTTCGACATCAGGTAGGTAGCCATTGCACTTGCTCACATCTGTAGTAAACTTTAACACATTTCGACATCAGGTAGGTAGCCATTGCACTTGCTCACATCTGTAGTAAACGATTACACATTTCGACATCAGGTAGGTAGCGATTGCACTTGCTCACATCTGTAGTAAACAATAACACATTTCGACATCAGGTAGGTAGCGATTGCACTTGCTCACATCTGTAGTAAACAATAACACATTTCGACATCAGGTAGGTAGCGATTGCACCTGCTCACATCTGTAGTAAACAACAACACATTTCGACATCAGGTAGGTAGCCATTGCACTTGCTCACATCTGTAGTAAACTTTAGCACATTTCGACATCAGGTAGGTAGCCATTGCACTTGCTCACATCTGTAGTAAACTTTAACACACTTCGACATCAGGTAGGTAGCCATTGCACTTGCTCACATCTGTAGTAAACAATAACACATTTCGACATCAGGTAGGAAGCCATTGCACTTGCACACATCTGTAGTAAACTTTAACACATTTCGACATCAGGTAGGTAGCCATTGCACTTGCTCACATCTGTAGTAAACAATAACACATTTCGACATCAGGTAGGTAGCCATTGCACTTGCTCACATCTGTAGTAAACAATAACACATTTCGACATCAGGTAGGGAGCCATTGCACTTGCTCACATCTGTAGTAAACAATAACACATTTCGACATCAGGTAGGTAGCCATTGCACTTGCTCACATCTGTAGTAAACGATTACACATTTCGACATCAGGTAGGTAGCCATTGCACTTGCTAACATCTGTAGTAAACTTTAACACATTTCGACATCAGGTAGGAAGCCATTGCACTTGCTCACATCTGTGGTAAACGATTACACATTTCGACATCAGGTAGGTAGCGATTGCACTTGCTCACATCTGTAGTAAACAATAACACATTTCGACATCAGGTAGGAAGCCATTGCACTTGCTCACATCTGTAGTAAACAATAACACATTTCGACATCAGGTAGGTAGCCATTGCACTTGCTCATATCTGGAGTAAACAATAACACATTTCGACATCAGGTAGGTAGCCATTGCACTTGCTCACATCTGTAGTAAACTTTAACACATTTCGACATCGGATAGGAAGCCATTGCACTTGCTCACATCTGTAGTAAACAAAAAAACACATTTCGACATCAGGTAGGTAGTCATTGCACTTGCTCATATCTGTAGTAAACAATAACACATTTCGACATCAGGTAGGTAGCCGTTGCACTTGCCCACATCTGTAGTAAACAATAACACATTTCGACATCAGGTAGGTAGCCATTGCACTTGCTCACATCTGTAGTAAACTTTAACACATTTCGACATCAGGTAGGTAGCCATTGCACTTGCTCACATCTGTAGTAAACGATTACACATTTCGACATCAGGTAGGTAGCGATTGCACTTGCTCACATCTGTAGTAAACAATAACACATTTCGACATCAGGTAGGTAGCGATTGCACTTGCTCACATCTGTAGTAAACAATAACACATTTCGACATCAGGTAGGTAGCGATTGCACCTGCTCACATCTGTAGTAAACAACAACACATTTCGACATCAGGTAGGTAGCCATTGCACTTGCTCACATCTGTAGTAAACTTTAGCACATTTCGACATCAGGTAGGAAGCCATTGCACTTGCTCACATCTGTAGTAAACTTTAACACACTTCGACATCAGGTAGGTAGCCATTGCACTTGCTCACATCTGTAGTAAACAATAACACATTTCGACATCAGGTAGGAAGCCATTGCACTTGCACACATCTGTAGTAAACTTTAACACATTTCGACATCAGGTAGGTAGCCATTGCACTTGCTCACATCTGTAGTAAACAATAACACATTTCGACATCAGGTAGGTAGCCATTGCACTTGCTCACATCTGTAGTAAACAATAACACATTTCGACATCAGGTAGGGAGCCATTGCACTTGCTCACATCTGTAGTAAACAATAACACATTTCGACATCAGGTAGGTAGCCATTGCACTTGCTCACATCTGTAGTAAACGATTACACATTTCGACATCAGGTAGGTAGCCATTGCACTTGCTAACATCTGTAGTAAACTTTAACACATTTCGACATCAGGTAGGAAGCCATTGCACTTGCTCACATCTGTGGTAAACGATTACACATTTCGACATCAGGTAGGTAGCGATTGCACTTGCTCACATCTGTAGTAAACAATAACACATTTCGACATCAGGTAGGAAGCCATTGCACTTGCTCACATCTGTAGTAAACAATAACACATTTCGACATCAGGTAGGTAGCCATTGCACTTGCTCATATCTGGAGTAAACAATAACACATTTCGACATCAGGTAGGTAGCCATTGCACTTGCTCACATCTGTAGTAAACTTTAACACATTTCGACATCGGATAGGAAGCCATTGCACTTGCTCACATCTGTAGTAAACAATAACACATTTCGACATCAGGTAGGTAGTCATTGCACTTGCTTATATCTGTAGTAAACAATAACACATTTCGACATCAGGTAGGTAGCCGTTGCACTTGCCCACATCTGTAGTAAACAATAACACATTTCGACATCAGGTAGGTAGCCATTGCACTTGCTCACATCTGTAGTAAACGATTACACATTTCGACATCAGGTAGGTAGCGATTGCACCTGCTCACATCTGTAGTAAACAATAACACATTTCCACATCAGGTAGGTAGCCATTGCACTTGATGATATCTGTAGTAAACAATAACACATTTCGACATCAGGTAGGTAGCCATTGCACTTGCTCACATCTGTAGTAAACGATTACACATTTCGACATCAGGTAGGTAGCGATTGCACCTGCTCACATCTGTAGTAAACAATTACACATTTCGACATCAGGTAGGTAGCGATTGCACTTGCCCACATCTGTAGTAAACAATAACACATTTCGACATCAGGTAGGTAGCGATTGCACCTGCTCTCATCTGTAGTAAACAACAACACATTTCGACATCAGGTAGGTAGCCATTGCACTTGCTCACATCTGTAGTAAACAGTAACACATTTCGACATCAGGTAGGTAGCCATTGCACTTGCTCACATCTGTAGTAAACTTTAACACATTTCGACATCAGGTAGGAAGCCATTGCACTTGCTCACATCTGTAGTAAACTTTAACACATTTCGACATCAGGTAGGTAGTCATTGCACTTGCTCACATCTGTAGTAAACAATAACACATTTCGACATCAGGTAGGTAGCCATTGCACTTGCTCACATCTGTAGTAAACGATTACACATTTCGACATCAGGTAGGTAGCCATTGCACTTGCTAACATCTGTAGTAAACTTTAACACATTTCGACATCAGGTAGGAAGCCATTGCACTTGCTCACATCTGTGGTAAACGATTACACATTTCGACATCAGGTAGGTAGCGATTGCACTTGCTCACATCTGTAGTAAACAATAACACATTTCGACATCAGGTAGGAAGCCATTGCACTTGCTCACATCTGTAGTAAACAATAACACATTTCGACATCAGGTAGGTAGCCATTGCACTTGCTCATATCTGGAGTAAACAATAACACATTTCGACATCAGGTAGGTAGCCATTGCACTTGCTCACATCTGTAGTAAACTTTAACACATTTCGACATCGGATAGGAAGCCATTGCACTTGCTCACATCTGTAGTAAACAAAAAAACACATTTCGACATCAGGTAGGTAGTCATTGCACTTGCTCATATCTGTAGTAAACAATAACACATTTCGACATCAGGTAGGTAGCCGTTGCACTTGCCCACATCTGTAGTAAACAATAACACATTTCGACATCAGGTAGGTAGCCATTGCACTTGCTCACATCTGTAGTAAACTTTAACACATTTCGACATCAGGTAGGTAGCCATTGCACTTGCTCACATCTGTAGTAAACGATTACACATTTCGACATCAGGTAGGTAGCGATTGCACTTGCTCACATCTGTAGTAAACAATAACACATTTCGACATCAGGTAGGTAGCGATTGCACTTGCTCACATCTGTAGTAAACAATAACACATTTCGACATCAGGTAGGTAGCGATTGCACCTGCTCACATCTGTAGTAAACAACAACACATTTCGACATCAGGTAGGTAGCCATTGCACTTGCTCACATCTGTAGTAAACTTTAGCACATTTCGACATCAGGTAGGAAGCCATTGCACTTGCTCACATCTGTAGTAAACTTTAACACACTTCGACATCAGGTAGGTAGCCATTGCACTTGCTCACATCTGTAGTAAACAATAACACATTTCGACATCAGGTAGGAAGCCATTGCACTTGCACACATCTGTAGTAAACTTTAACACATTTCGACATCAGGTAGGTAGCCATTGCACTTGCTCACATCTGTAGTAAACAATAACACATTTCGACATCAGGTAGGTAGCCATTGCACTTGCTCACATCTGTAGTAAACAATAACACATTTCGACATCAGGTAGGGAGCCATTGCACTTGCTCACATCTGTAGTAAACAATAACACATTTCGACATCAGGTAGGTAGCCATTGCACTTGCTCACATCTGTAGTAAACGATTACACATTTCGACATCAGGTAGGTAGCCATTGCACTTGCTAACATCTGTAGTAAACTTTAACACATTTCGACATCAGGTAGGAAGCCATTGCACTTGCTCACATCTGTGGTAAACGATTACACATTTCGACATCAGGTAGGTAGCCATTGCACTTGCTCACATCTGTAGTAAACAATAACACATTTCGACATCAGGTAGGAAGCCATTGCACTTGCTCACATCTGTAGTAAACAATAACACATTTCGACATCAGGTAGGTAGCCATTGCACTTGCTCATATCTGGAGTAAACAATAACACATTTCGACATCAGGTAGGTAGCCATTGCACTTGCTCACATCTGTAGTAAACTTTAACACATTTCGACATCGGATAGGAAGCCATTGCACTTGCTCACATCTGTAGTAAACAATAACACATTTCGACATCAGGTAGGTAGTCATTGCACTTGCTTATATCTGTAGTAAACAATAACACATTTCGACATCAGGTAGGTAGCCGTTGCACTTGCCCACATCTGTAGTAAACAATAACACATTTCGACATCAGGTAGGTAGCCATTGCACTTGCTCACATCTGTAGTAAACGATTACACATTTCGACATCAGGTAGGTAGCGATTGCACCTGCTCACATCTGTAGTAAACAATAACACATTTCCACATCAGGTAGGTAGCCATTGCACTTGATGATATCTGTAGTAAACAATAACACATTTCGACATCAGGTAGGTAGCCATTGCACTTGCTCACATCTGTAGTAAACGATTACACATTTCGACATCAGGTAGGTAGCGATTGCACCTGCTCACATCTGTAGTAAACAATTACACATTTCGACATCAGGTAGGTAGCGATTGCACTTGCCCACATCTGTAGTAAACAATAACACATTTCGACATCAGGTAGGTAGCGATTGCACCTGCTCTCATCTGTAGTAAACAACAACACATTTCGACATCAGGTAGGTAGCCATTGCACTTGCTCACATCTGTAGTAAACAGTAACACATTTCGACATCAGGTAGGTAGCCATTGCACTTGCTCACATCTGTAGTAAACTTTAACACATTTCGACATCAGGTAGGAAGCCATTGCACTTGCTCACATCTGTAGTAAACTTTAACACATTTCGACATCAGGTAGGTAGTCATTGCACTTGCTCACATCTGTAGTAAACAATAACACATTTCGACATCAGGTAGGTAGCCATTGCACTTGCTCACATCTGTAGTAAACAATAACACATTTCGACATCAGGTAGGGAGCCATTGCACTTGCTCACATCTGTAGTAAACAATAACACATTTCGACATCAGGTTGGTAGCCATTGCACTTGCTCACATCTGTAGTAAACTTTAACACATTTCGACATCAGGTAGGAAGCCATTGCACTTGCTCACATCTGTGGTAAACGATTACACATTTCGACATCAGGTAGGTAGCCATTGCACTTGCTCACATCTGTAGTAAACTTTACCACATTTTGACAGCAGGTAGGTAGCCATTGCACTTGCTCACATCTGTAGTAAACTTTAACACATTTCGACATCAGGTAGGTAGTAATTGCACTTGCTCACATCTGTAGTAAACAATAACACATTTCGACATCAGGTAGGTAGCCATTGCACTTGCTCACATCTGTAGTAAACTTTAACACATTTCGACATCAGGTAGGTAGCCATTGCACTTGCTCACATCTGTAGTAAACAATAACACATTTCGACATCAGGTAGGTAACAATTGCACTTGCTCACATCTGTAGTAAACAATAACACATTTCGACATCAGGTAGGTAGCCATTGCACTTGCTCACATCTGTAGTAAACGATAACACATTTCGACATCAGGTAGGTAGCCATTGCACTTGCTCACATCTGTAGTAAACTTTAACACATTTCGACATCAGGTAGGTAGCCATTGCACTTGCTCATATCTGTAGTAAACTATAACACATTTCAACATCAGGTAGGTAGCCATTGCACTTGCTCACATCTGTAGTAAACGATTACACATTTCGACATCAGGTAGGTAGCCATTGCACTTGCTCACATCTGTAGTAAACAATAACACATTTCGACATCAGGTAGGTAGCCATTGCACTTGCTCATATCTGTAGTAAACTTTAACACATTTCGACATCAGGTAGGAAGCCATTGCACTTGCTCACATCTGTAGTAAACGATTACACATTTCGACATCAGGTAGGAAGCCACTGCACTTGCTCACATCTGTAGTAAACAATAACACATTTCGACATCAGGTAGGGAGCCATTGCACTTGCTCACATCTGTAGTAAACTTTAACACATTTCGACATCAGGTAGGTAGCCATTGCACTTGCTCACATCTGTAGTAAACAATAACACATTTCGACATCAGGTAGGTAGCCATTGCACTTGCTCGCATCTGTAGTAAACTTTAACACATTTCGACATCAGGTAGGTAGTAATTGCACTTGCTCACATCTGTAGTAAACAATAACACATTTCGACATCAGGTAGGTAGCCATTGCACTTGCTAACATCTATAGTAAACAATAACACATTTCGACATCAGGTAAGTAGCCATTGCACTTGCTCACATCTGTAGTAAACAATAACACATTTCGACATCAGGTAGGTAGCCATTGCACTTGCTCACATCTGTAGTAAACTTTAACACATTTCGACATCAGGTAGGTGGCCATTGCACTTGCACACATCTGTAGTAAATTTTAACACATTTCGACATCGGATAGGTAAGTAACACACTTGTCGACATCCGGTATGGAACTATTAAACGATTACACTAAGTTTCCAACTACGGTCCGCGATCGGTTTACTACATGCAACGACATATTCAATAGTTATTTGATCTATGTCGAAAAGCTTATTGTGACCATACTTGTAGTTATTCTCTGCTCAACCCAGCGTCACATGGACACCTGAGGTGGAGACACGGTGGGTTGTATTTATCCTAAGAATATTTACACCGGACACCTGAGATGGAAATACAGTGGGTTGTATTTATCATCAGAATATTTACCTGACACCTGAGATGGAGAGACAGTGGGTTGTATTTATCATAAGAATATTTACCAGACACCTGTGATGGAGAGACGGTGGGTTGTATTTATCATCAGAATATTTACCAGACACCTGAGATGGAGAGAAGGTTGGTTGTATTTATCCTAAGAATATGTACCGGACACCTGAGATGAAGAGACGGTAGGTTGTATTTATCATAAGAATTGTTACCGGGCACCTGAGATGGAGAGGCGGTGGGTTGTATTTATCATAACAATATTTACACCGGACACCTGAGATGGAGAGACGGTGGGTTGTATTTATCATAAGAATATTTACACTGGAAACCTGAGATGGAGAGACGGTGGGTTGTATTTATCATAAGAATATTTACCGGAAACCTGAGATGGAGAGACGGTTGGTTGTATTTATCATAAGAATATTTACCGGAAACCTGAGATGTAGAGACTGTGAGTTGTATTTATCATAAGAATATTTACACTGGAAACCTGAGATGGAGAGACGGTGGGTTGTATTTATCATAAGAATATTTACCAGACACCTGAGATGGAGAGACGGTGGGTTGTATTTATCATAAGAATATTTACCGGGCACCTGATATGAAGAGACGGTGGGTTGTATTTATCATAAGAATATTTACCAGACACCTGAGATTGAGAGACGGTAGGTTGTATTTATCATATAATTACACCTCATATAAAAATGCTGGCTTTTGATTGGTCAATAGACAGTGTATTTTTCGCAAATTTCCTCATTTTGCATCGATTTCGTCATCACCGGGGTATTCAGCAAAAAATTACCCTCTGTGCCGTGGTATTTGCTTAAAATAACCCTCGCATATTATTATGCTGGAAATATTCATTCGGAAGTTTTGACTTTTACCTCAAAGTAAACGTAACATGAGTAATCGATTTTGAAAACCAGAAACGTTCCGATAGTACAGAGTCAACAAACAGCACGAAAGTGGTCTAGTATTCACCGCTCTTTGAAATCATGATATTCGGTGTAATTAAACAGATAAATCATGTCTGGGAGGGGTATTTGTGAAAAATACCAGTCTCGAGAATCTAATTTCCCTCGCCTAACGGCTCGGGAAATATTTCATCTCTCGACTGGTATTTTTCACAAATACACCTCCCAGACATGATATATCTGTTTAGAATATTTACCGGACAGATGAGATGGAAAGACGGTGGGTTGTATTTATCATAGAATATTTACCTGACACCTGAGATGAACAGCCGGTGGGTTGTATTTATCATAAGAATATTTACCGGACGCCAGAGATGGAGAGACGGTGGGTTGTATTTATCATAGAATATTTACCGGACACCTGAGATCAACAGACGGTGGGTTGTATTTATCATAAGAGTATTTACCGGACGCCAGAGATGGAGAGACCGTGGGTTTTATTTATCATAGAATATTTACCGGACACCTGAGATGGAGAGACGCTGGGTTGTATTTATCATAGAATATTTACCGGACACCTGAGATGGAGAGACGGTGGGTTGTATTTATCATAGAATATTTACCGGACACCTGAGATGGAGAGACGATGGGTTGTTTTTATCATAAGAATATTCACCGGACACCTGAGATGGATAGATGGTGGGTTGTTTTTATCATAAGAATATTTACCGGACACATGGGATGGATAGACGGTGGGTTGTTTTTATCATAAGAATATTTACCGGTCACATGAGATGGAGAGACGGTGGGTTGTATTTATCATAAGAATATTTACACCGGACACCTGAGATGGAGAGACGGTGGGTTGTATTTATTCTAAGAATATTTACACCGGGAACCTGAGATGGAGAGACAGTGGGTTGTTTTATCATAAGAATATTTACACCGGGAACCTGAGGTGGAGAGACGGTGGGTTGTATTTATCCTGAAGATATTTACCGAATGCCTGTGCTGGCGACACGGCGGGTTTTGTGGAAGATTTCAGTTTTTATTTATTCAGATTATTTCATATTTTGGGTTTTTTTCCTGTTTATTAACTTAGTTTCTCATATTTTTGAGATTTTTTCAGTGCTTCCTTGTTTTCTCGTGTTTTCGTAATTTCTACTGGTCTTGTCGGGAAATTTGTTAAATTCAACCATTGTGTGTTCCGAGTTTTTCTTTACTTGCTATAAGAGCATCTTTACGTTACTTTGTAAAACCTCTTTTTCACAGACGCTTTGTTAACTTTGTTTTGATTGGCTTGAATAAAGTTAAGGTACTTTTGATTGAGCTTACTATTTGTAGCAGATAACAACTTTTTTCGTATTTAAGGCCGTGCATTTTTCATTAAAGCGCTTTACTATTACAAGAGCCACAGTCTTTACAGACTACTTAAGGTAGGGTGCAACTTACGTGCCTGTTTGTCTGTATTTATATCCAGCGTGCCTGCCGTTACAATATGGGGCTTCTTTGTAATTTTTAAGGGCAGATAATTTTTCCACTTTTACCGAAACTGCTCTACCCATCTGGTCAAATTACTTAGAATAAGGCAGTTCTTTTCAAAATGTTAAGCTAAAGCCAAAAGTATTCATAAACTGAAAAGTTAAGGTCTAAATTATGTTTTAGGAATAAGTTTTGTAAACTACAATTAAGAAAGTCACCTTTTCGATTGAAAATAGGATTTATAACTGGGAAATGCCACATACCAATTTAAATTGGGAGTGTTAAAGTTTAAATTTTAAATTCTATACATGTTTAAAGTATTTTGATGTTTTTATTAGAAACTGATGTATTATTTATTAAACTATCAAAACTTTATTTTGTATTACTTACGTTGGCAGAGACGCATGTCTTGTGAACGAACTCATTACTTTATAGGAGGCACAAAATGAAACTTAGTCCAGCCTAAAAGAGTCACTTGGCAAACAAATCCACTTGGTGTCCGTTAATAAAATTTCATTGTCAAGGTTAATAAAATGGTTGTCTGGTTCATTTAGGTTGGGTTGTCTTGGTTCATGTCAAGGTTAATAAAATGGTTGTCTGGTTCATTTAGGTTGGGTTGTCTTGGTTCATGTCAAGGTTAATAAAATGGTTGTCTGGTTAATTTAGGTTGGGTTGTCTTGGTTCATGTCAAGGTTAATAAAATGGTTGTCTGGTTCATTTAGGTTGGGTTGTCTTGGTTCATGTCAAGGTTAATAAAATGGTTGTCTGGTTCATTTAGGTTGGGTTGTCTTGGTTCATGTCAAGGTTAATAAAATGGTTGTCTGGTTCATTTAGGTTGGATTGTCTTGGTTGGATTTAATTCTTAAAAAGCTGTACAGCAACAACATAAGTAAAATAAGACCAAACAATTTACACTCAAAAACTATTCGTAACCCCTCCTCCTGTTACAATACTATGCCCATAAACATTTTCCCCGAGTTTCATGAAGATCGGAAAACAACTGCTTGAGTTAGAGAGCGGACATCGTGGTTGAGGCCGGCCGCCCGCCATGGATGTTCCCATAATACGACCTGTCTTCGACCGGCGTTTAAAAAGTGCCTGGTCATAATCATATGGTCTATCCTTTTCATTATGTGCTAATAGGCGAGCTAAATAATTAGTTTTTTAAGTAGTTTTTTTAAACTTGTAGTGAATACCCAACAAGTTTTATGGTCGCTAATTTTGTTTCAACGCGGAAATACTTTTCACAGCATATCTCATTACTTTATGTTTGCTATTTTACTTCAGCAACTTAGTTATTCTGGGTAAATTTCTGTAGATTTGTTTTCCAATGGTATTAGCAGCCAGTTTGAGACGATAAATTTTATAATTATTTATGGGTTAAACCACAGTTTATCATTGTTGTTAAAAGTGGATATTTTTTATGGAATGCTTTCATCTTTCTGACATAAAATCACATTTATTTTTTTAAGCAATTTCTGTGTAACCTAATGAAATAAGCATGGGCATGTTTAAATACCAAGGACGGTAGTAAGGTCTGCCCCGCAACTCCCCCCCCCAAAAAAAAAAATACTGTTAACATTACACAAGATCTTATCTGTTGGTTATATTGGTTATTAACCTTGGTTCTGAGCGGAGCAGTAAGCTACTAGATTGACCTGATCGCACTCATAGCTAACGGTTACCATGGTAATGACGGATTTATCCTTTTGAACGGATGTAATCCCAATCAATCAGTCAGCGATCTGTCAGCTATCAGTTATTAATAATGTCAAAGTGTTTAGCTTACGAATGCAGGTACTGAACAGACAGACGACAATATAGTCCCACAGTAAACGGGGGATGACGTGTGGCAGAGGTTATATCTGGGAACCAGTTATGTTCTCTGTGCCGGACAGTGCTGCTATACATACATCGTGCGTGTCAACATCAAAAGGGAGAAACGTCAGCTCTGCTATAAATTGATTCGTTTATACTCATCTCCATATTTGAAACTGAAATTTCAGGATTATCAGCAAATTGATAACACAATGCAGTAATTAAATAAAAAATATTAAGGGTACTAGCATTACAACAATTAAAAAATGTAAGGCATTCTCTGTTTTGCTCCTCAGGGGAGATTATTTTATTCATGTTTAAACCAATTAATGACTTTGATATACGATCGCTATCAGGATTTATCAGCCCTCAAAAATGTAAATTCAGTTCGCTTAGCGGCTCGGTGAATATTACATTTTCTCTGGCTGATAAATCCTGATAGCGACCTATATCACAGTCATTTGTTGTACAATATTGACCAATACATAGTAAATCAGTTCATATTTAATCCAATGACGAACCACAATTTTTGGCACAATTATTTACATAAATTTGCAAGGAGTGAGGTATGCAGAAAAGTTCACTAAATTTCAGTTATTAGAAGACATTCCTAATTTCATATGACAGAAGTCCTAACTAAGATACAAACATTCGTATTTTTAACACAGAAATTTCGAGTTCGCATGTTTATTGCAATACCGGAAACCAGTTGTTATGTGTACAAAAAAAAAGAATTAGCAAGACCTGTACCAAAACCATACAACATCGCCGTGGCAAAGTTTACATTCTAGCATTGCCTTTATTTGTGAGCTGGTCTACAATTTATGTCGTCTATAAATAAATGCGACACGCCCAGAAAAAAAAGGATTTCTTGAACTCATCCCACGGATATGCCCAGCATACATTGAAGGATTTCTTGGACTTGGAAAAGTAGTTTATTATGCATGGTGATCGGGCACAACATAAAAAGTAGTTTATTATGAATTGAAATAAGAGGGAATATTTATTTTCAGCGCTGAATGTAGTAACAATTTAGGGTAGAGATTCCGCATATAAACTGATATTCCATATTAGGGTACGTTGTGTTGACTTCTTGACAAATGGATTTTTCACTAAAGTTTTAAGCTAGCGGTCTTTTTTCAGTCGTATTTTTCTAAAAAAACTAGAATTATTAGTAGCGCAAAATATTAAAGCAGCGAGCAACGAGTGTTACTGTTTTTTTTTCAGAAATTTATATCCTGGTTTTACTCTCGTTAAAACTAATAAAGATATCTTGTGGGAAATAAAAACAAAATCACAAATCATGACACAAACAAATAGGAGAATAACTGTCGTTCTCTGTAATTTTATAGCCTTCGAGCATTGTCTGTTCTCGGTAATTTTATAGCCTTTGAGCATTGTCTGTTCTCTGTAATTTTATAGCCTTCGAGCATTGTCTGTTCTCTGTAATTTTATAGCCTTCGAGCATTGTCTGTTCTCTGTAATTTTATAGCCTTCGACCATTGTCTGTTCTCTGTAACTTTATAGCCTTTCGAGCATTGTCTGTTCTCTGTAACTTTATAGCCTTCGAGCATTGTCTGTTCTCTGTAATTTTATAGCCTTCGACCATTGTCTGTTCTCTGGAATTTTATAGCCTTCGAGCATTGTCTGTTCTCTGTAATTTTATAGCCTTCGAGCATTGTCTGTTCTCTGTAATTTTATAGCCTTCGAGCATTGTCTGTTCTCTGTAATTTTATAGCCTTCGAGCATTGTCTGTTCTCTGTAATTTTATAGCCTTCGAGCATTGTCTGTTCTCTGTAATTTTATAGCCTTCGAGCATTGTCTGTTCTCTGTAATTTTATAGCCTTCGAGCATTGTCTGTTCTCTGTAATTTTATAGCCTTCGAGCATTGTCTGTTTTCTGTAATTTTATAGCCTTCGAGCATTGTCTGTTCTCTGTAATTTTATAGCCTTCGAGCATTGTCTGTTCTCTGTAATTTTATAGCCTTCGAGCATTGTCTGTTCTCTGTAATTTTATAGCCTTCGAGCATTGTCTGTTCTCTGTAATTTTATAGCCTTCGAGCATTGTCTGTTCTCTGTAATTTTATAGCCTTCGAGAATTGTCTGTTCTCTGTAATTCTATAGCCTTCGAGCATTGTCTGTTCTCTGTAATTTTATAGCCTTCGAGCATTGTCTGTTCTCTGTAATTTTATAGCCTTCGAGCATTGTCTGTTCTCTGTAATTTTATAGCCTTCGAGCATTGTCTGTTCTCTGTAATTGTATAGCCTTCGAGCATTGTCTGTTCTCTGTAATTTTATAGCCTTCGAGCATTGTCTGTTCTCTGTAATTTTATAGCCTTCGAGCATTGTCTGTTCTGTGTAATTCTATAGCCTTCGAGCATTGTCTGTTCTCTGTAATTTTATAGCCTTCGAGCATTGTCTGTTTTCGGTAATTTTATAGCCTTCGAGCATTGTCTGTTTTCGGTAATTTTATAGCCTTCGAGCATTGTCTGTTCTCTGTAATTGTATAGCCTTCGAGCATTGTCTGTTCTCTGTAATTTTATAGCCTTTGAGCATTGTCTGTTCTCTGTAATTTTATAGCCTTCGACCATTGTCTGTTCTCTGTAACTTTATAGCCTTTCGAGCATTGTCTGTTCTCTGTAACTTTATAGCCTTCGAGCATTGTCTGTTCTCTGTAATTTTATAGCCTTCGACCATTGTCTGTTCTCTGTAATTTTATAGCCTTCGAGCATTGTCTGTTCTCTGTAATTTTATAGCCTTCGAGCATTGTCTGTTCTCTGTAATTTTATAGCCTTCGAGCATTGTCTGTTCTCTGTAATTTTATAGCCTTTCGAGCATTGTCTGTTCTCTGTAATTTTATAGCCTTTCGAGCATTGTCTGTTCTCTGTAACTTTATAGCCTTCGAGCATTGTCTGTTCTCTGTAATTTTATAGCCTTCGACCATTGTCTGTTCTCTGTAATTTTATAGCCTTCGAGCATTGTCTGTTCTCTGTAATTTTATAGCCTTCGAGCATTGTCTGTTCTCTGTAATTTTATAGCCTTCGAGCATTGTCTGTTCTCTGTAATTTTATAGCCTTCGAGCATTGTCTGTTCTCTGTAATTTTATAGCCTTCGAGCATTGTCTGTTCTCTGTAATGTTATAGCCTTCGAGCATTGTCTGTTCTCTGTAATTTTATAGCCTTCGAGCATTGTCTGTTCTCTGTAATTTTATAGCCTTCGAGCATTGTTTGTTCTCTGTAATTTTATAGCCTTCGAGCATTGTCTGTTCTCTGTAATTTTATAGCCTTTCGAGCATTGTCTGTTCTCTGTAACTTTATAGCCTTCGAGCATTGTCTGTTCTCTGTAATTTTATAGCCTTCGACCATTGTCTGTTCTCTGTAATTTTATAGCCTTCGAGCATTGTCTGTTCTCTGTAATTTTATAGCCTTCGAGCATTGTCTGTTCTCTGTAATTTTATAGCCTTCGAGCATTGTCTGTTCTCTGTAATTTTATAGCCTTCGAGCATTGTCTGTTCTCTGTAATTTTATAGCCTTCGATCATTGTCTGTTCTCTGTAATTTTATAGCCTTTGAGCATTGTCCGTTCTCTGTAATTTTATAGCCTTCGAGCATTGTCTGTTCTCTGTAATTTTATAGCCTTCGAGCATTGTCTGTTCTCTGTAATTTTATAGCCTTCGAGCATTGTCTGTTCTCTGTAATTTTATAGCCTTCGAGCATTGTCTGTTCTCTGTAATTTTATAGCCTTCGAGCATTGTCTGTTCTCTGTAATTTTATAGCCTTCGAGCATTGTCTGTTCTCTGTAATTTTATAGCCTTCGAGCATTGTCTGTTGTCTGTAATTTTATAGCCTTCGAGCATTATCTGTTCTCTGTAATTTTATAGCCTTCGAGCATTGTCTGTTCTCTGTAATTTTATAGCCTTCGAGCATTGTCTGTTCTCTGTAATTTTATAGCCTTCGAGCATTGTCTGTTCTCTGCAATTTTATAGCCTTCGAGCATTGTCTGTTCTCTGTAATTTTATAGCCTTCGAGCATTGTCTGTTCTCTGTAATTTTATAGCCTTCGAGCATTGTCTGTTCTCTGTAATTTTATAGCCTTCGAGCATTGTCTGTTCTCTGTAATTTTATAGCCTTCGAGCATTGTCTGTTCTCTGTAATTTTATAGCCTTCGAGCATTGTCTGTTCTCTGTAATTTTATAGCCTTCGAGCATTGTCTGTTCTCTGTAATTTTATAGCCTTCGAGCATTGTCTGTTCTCTGCAATTTTATAGCCTTCGAGCATTGTCTGTTCTCTGTAATTTTATAGCCTTAGACCATTGTCTGTTCTCTGCAATTTTATAGCCTTCGAGCATTGTCTGTTCTCTGCAATTTTATAGCCTTCGAGCATTGTCTGTTCTCTGCAATTTTATAGCCTTCGAGCATTGTCTGTTCTCTGTAATTTTATAGCCTTCGAGCATTGTCTGTTCTCTGTAATTTTATAGCCTTCGAGCATTGTCTGTTCTCTGTAATTTTATAGCCTTCGAGCATTGTCTGTTCTCTGTAATTTTATAGCCTTCGAGCATTGTCTGTTTTTTTGGGAAACACCAATTTTTTATTCTTGGAATTTTTCTCGCCTCATTTTCATTGGAACTATATAAATCCTAGCTGTCAGAATGGGAACACGAGTGTCTGTTTTGTTTAATTGGACTTGAAAGTCTAATTAATTTTTTTTCCTACGTCAATGATTTTCTCAATACTTGACTTTTCTCTTTTTTCCGTGCTTTAAAATGCTATTTCCTACAAACAATAACTTTTATGACGTCTAGACTTTACTTCATTTTGTAACGTCATTCATCATAACAATTGACAAAACAAACACGACTCAGTCTTAAAAAAGCCGTAGCAGTAAAAGTATTAAATAACCCAATATGAATCTTAAGCCTCCGATATCGAGTGTACCTATTTGGTGGATACGTCCCTGATATCGGGTGTACCTATCTTGTGGATACATCCCTGATATCGAGTGTACATATTTTGTGGATACGTCCCTGATATCGAGTGTACCTATTTTGTGGATACGTCCCTGATATCGAGTGTACCTATTTTGTGGATACGTCCCTGATATCGAGTGTACATATTTTGTGGATACGTATCGACATTTACACAAGAACAATGTTGATCAGCTTAAACTAAAGTTCGAATATGTTTTATTAGAATTACATATAATGTTTAATTCTAAAAAATAAGAGGTCCTAGATGATCTAAAGAACGATAGAAATTAACTGTATATAGTTATTTGTTAATTTATTTTTATATATTATATAAATGTAGTATGAATGAAACGATTAAACCTATATACTGAATACCAAGGATTCCTGGGCTCGAACCACGGATATGTCCAGCATAGCAGGAAGGATTCTTAGACTTGGCGCACTGATATGTCCAGCATAGCGGGAAGGATTCCTGGACTCGACCCACGGATATGTCCAGCATACCAGGAAGGATTCCTAGACTCGACCCACGGATATGTCCAGTATAGCGGTCAGAATTTCATGGACTCATCACACGGATATGTCTAACATACCGGGAAGGATTTTCTTGGACTCGACCCACAGATATGTTCAGCATACCTGGAAGGATTTCTTAGACTCGACCCACGGATATGTCCAGCATACCGGGAAGGATTTCTTGGACTCGAACCACCGATATGCCCAGCATACCTGGAAGGATTCCTTGCACTTGACCCACGGATGTCCAGCACACATTGAAGGATTCCTTGGACTCGACCCACGAATATGTCCAGCATACAATGAAGGATTCCTTGGACTCGACCCACGGATATGTCCAGCATACCTGGAATGATTCCTGGACTCGACCCACGGATACGCCCAGCATACCGGGAAGGATTCCTTGGACTCGACCCACAGATATGCCCAGCATACCGGGAAGGGTACCTTCGACTCGACCCACAGATATGCCCAGCATACCGGGAAGGATTCCTTGGACTCGACCCACAGATATGCCCAGCATACCGGGAAGGGTACCTTGGACCCAACCCACGGATATGTCCAGCATACCGGGAAGGAAACCTTGGACCCGACCCACGGATATGTCCAGCATACCGGGAAGGATTCCTTGGACTCGACCCACGGATATGTCCAGCATACCTGGAAGGATTCCTGGACTCGACCCACCGATATGCCCAGCATACCGGGAAGGATTCCTTGGACTTGACCCACGGATATGTCCAGCATACCGGGAAGGATTCCTTGGACTCGACCCACGGATATGCCCAGCATAGAGGGGAGGATTCCTTGGACTCGACCAAGGGATATGTCCAGCATACCGGAAAGAATTCCTTGGACGTGACCAACGGATATGCCCAGCATAGAGGGAAGGATTCCCTGGACTCGCCCAAGGGATATGTCCAGCATACCGGGAAGGATACCTTGGACTTGACCCACGGATATGTCCAGCAGAGAGGGAAGGATTTCTTGGACTCGACCAAGCGATATGGCCAGCATGCCGGGAAGGATTCCATGGACCCGACCCACAGATATGTCCAGCATACAGGGAAGGATACCATGGACCCGACCCACGGATATGCCCAGCATACCGGGAAGGATACCTTGGACCCGACCCACGGATATGTCCAGCATAGCGGGAAGGATTCCTGGGCTCGACCCACGGATATGTCCAGCGTACAGGGAAAGATTCCTGGACCCGACCCACGGATATGTCCAGCACACCTGGAAGGATTCCTGGACACGACATACGGATATGTCCAGCATACCGGGAAGGATACCTTGCTCCCGACCCACCGATATGCCCAGCATACCTGGAAGGATTCCTTGGACTTGACCCACGGATGTCCAGCATACATTGAAGGATTTCTTGGACTCGACCCACGAATATGTCCAGCATACAATGAAGGATTCCTTGGACTCGACCCACGGATATGTCCAGCATACCAGGAATGATTCCTGGACTCGACCCACGGATATGCCCAGCATACCGGGAAGGGTACCTTGGACTCGACCCACAGATATGCCCAGCATACCGGGAAGGATTCCTTGGACTCGACCCACAGATATGCCCAGCATACCGGGAAGGGTACCTTGGACCCGACCCACGGATATGTCCAGCATACCGGGAAGGAAACCTTGGACCCGACCCACGGATATGTCCAGCATACCGGGAAGGATTCCTTGGACTCGACCCACGGATATGTCCAGCATACCTGGAAGGATTCCTGGACTCGACCCACCGATATGCCCAGCATACCGGGAAGGATTCCTTGGACTTGACCCACGGATATGTCCAGCATACCGGGAAGGATTTCATGGACTCGACCCACGGATATGCCCAGCATAGAGGGGAGGATTCCTTGGACTCGACCAAGGGATAAGTCCAGCATAGCGGGAAGGATTCCTGGGCTCGACCCACGGATATGTCCAGCGTACAGGGAAGGATTCCTGGACCCGACCCACGGATATGCCCAGCATACCTGGAAGGATTCCTGGACTCGACATACGGATATGTTCAGCATTGCTGGAAGGATACCTTGGACCCGACCCACGGATATGCCCAGCATACCGGGAAGGATTCCTTGGCTCGACCCACGGATATGTCCGGCGTACAGGGAAGGATTCCTGGACCCGACCCACGGATATGTCCAGCGTACAGGGAAGGATTCCTGGACCCGACCCACGGATATGCCCAGCATACCGGGAAGGATTCCTTGGCTCGACCCACTGATATGTCCATCATACCGGAAGGATTCTTGTCCAGCACGTCGCAAGTTACGGACAGCGATGTACTCACGTTCCCATGTTGTCGAGTTAAAATACGGAAAGACCTATGTAGTGTAGTGTGCTTGGAGAGTATACGAATTTTGCATGATAAAGAATCTTGTTTTAAGGAGTAGGCGCTTGTTGTAAGGAATGGGACACAACTGTTTGCTTAACGTGAGGCGAGAAGATTTCTTTGAGAACAAGTTAACAGTAACATACAATAAATTAAAATCGAGACATGGATTGAACCAAAGTGCATACGATCTTATGCCACAGGCCAATATTGGGCCACCTAATTTATTCTATGCATGAGGGCCTATCTCAGGCAATTGTTGACGTCATAATTATATGTATTGATGACATTGACTATACATTAATTCTTCAGCAAGGCACGACACTAACAATTGTTAATTGCAAGTTTTATTTGACTACTTGTAAAATATTGTTTTTGTTATTTCTCTTCATGATATTGAATTTAAAATATAAGAATTATTTTCAATTGTTAGTTAGATTATTTGGTCTGTATCCAAAGATAAAATATTCAAATATTTGCAGATAACATGATTGTTTTTTTTACGCATCCTCTATCATGAAAGAAAAAGATATTTTAAATAGAAAGACTGAACGTCACGGTAAAGGTGTGTATGTTTGAGTGTGTGTGTGTGGGGGGGGGGGGGGGAGGGCATTGGGCAAAATCCAAGTACAAGTACACGGAAATGTGGGTCGATTGCAATGGGGAAATCTTAACAGAAAACCTTTTAGATTCTATAATAAGTTTGATGATTTTATGTATACATTGTCCTCGTCGGTAAGTTGGTAACGTCCAAAGAAGAGCAAGAAAACATAAAATCGAAGAGTTTGACTTGCTATAAATTTAATTAAATTATGTCTGATGTTGTATAGAGAATAGTACACGAAAAATGTGGAGAATCAACGACATTTCAGGCAAATTAGTGAGAATGTAACGAGCTCGAATTCATACTTATTCTGGCATGTGATATATGCCCTAGACGTATACTACAGGGTTCGCTCTGTCTTACTTAACACAAATTTCCTGTTTTCCTACCAATGGTCGGGATGTTTCTCCTGGTACTGCGGCTTTACCCTCACTAAAACCTGGATGTCATGATATAGCTGAAAAATGAAGGAAATTGACGTTAAATACCATTCAAACACACACATAAACTATCGGGTTCTCTTTTTCTACAAAAAAGTATATTGCCTTCCATAACCGTGTTCATGTTCACCAAAATGTATTATACTTGACATTGTTCGATTGGCTCTCAGACATCCTTTCAAATTTGTTTGTGCAAGAAGTAACTCCCTAGCTAACTTTATTGAAGTACAGAAAAAATCGCAAACTACATGATAATATTTTAGCAGCTTTTGAAGTATTCGAGAATCATGTTTTAATTCATTAGATCGTATAATATTTCTTTCCACAAAAAAAAAACCGGAGTCAAAACCCTTATTTAATTAACTTCCAAGCCCCCCCCCCCCCCCCTCAAAATCGAATAATCTTTTCCTAATATGAATCGTCTTTGCAGCTGTAGTTTATTTTACCTCAGGGTATGTGAGGAAGTAGGGACTAAGTGTTCAGCTAGTGACAGTCATATTGACAATGTACTTAAGGACTGGTTAAAAATCGCAAGAGATATACATGTAGAGTGCAGTTAGAAAAAAGTCTTTCGTAAAAATAAGAAGAGAAGCTGCTGATAAAGCTGAATTGGAATAAAGTTGATCATAAATTTAATGTTCTTGTAATTGACAACCAACCAAACTATACATTTTATAAACCAAAACAAAATTCAGTGTTTTATAGCAGAGATCACTGATCCTTTGACTTGTTTAAAAGATGATAAGTACAAAACAAGCAATTTTGAGCTATTGACTGAGAAAATCCCACACAAACTTGTTGGTAAGATGGTGGCAAACTGCCTACTTAGCAGGCTCAATCTAAATTCACACACAAGGATGTTGGCAGTGTGAAGTCTACGTTGGCTATGTCTCGTGGGGCCAACGTTGGCCCAACCAGTGTCGAGACATTATTTGTAGGGCTAATTACCTTGACCACTCGATCACCAATTTTAGATTCTATTGATTTATTTATAAATCACGTGGTCAAGAGCTATAAATGGATTGGGTTTTTTATATATAACAAACATAAATGTAGTCGTCAGTAAAAATAGTAATAGAAATAAAAAAATGGGAAAGACTTCCATTTGAACCCCCACTAAAAATGCATTAAACTAAACGTAAATAGAAGAATTTAGCACCGGGTGGCAGCCACTGGTGAACCCCACAGTGGACACAGTCATGCATTGGCAATTGGGCAAATGCTAGCCGTGTGGACTCCATGTATCTTGTGATAATCTAATGCATTGTGTATTTTTTATTGGGGGTTCAATTATTAATGAAATACTATACTTTACACATTTCAAAATGTTGTCTTTGTATTTTGCTCCGGTCCATATTTTCTTGTATGGCCCCGAAAACTCCCGTCCATATATACTCAATTTATAATTGATGAATTTAATTATACATTATTTGCTTATATAGAGTATCTTGACTGCACTAGGGAGAGACCTGAAACATTAATAATGCCTGAGCCAAAGACGAGGGCATTATCAATGTTTAAGGCAATACCACTGTCCTGAGTGCTGTCAAGTATCATGACAATGCCATTTATATAAGCAGCTATTATATTTATTTCATTGAAGAATGAAGAAACCATGTGTTTTTGACTGTATTATTTTATCTGTAGCTTCTTGAATGTAGACATCATGATATATCATTGTCTTCAATTTGCAGGCATATTACCTGTTGTCTTTTCATCGTTCATACATCACACACATTTATTTCTAATTTCACAAACAAAAAGAAAAATGAAAACATAAATGCTAAATGTTAATATAAATAACCAAAATTCTTCAACATTTTTTTTTATATTACTGTGTATAAACTATCTTAAAGGTTTTATTCCAATTTTCCTTTAAAAACAATTGTTTTCTCTTTTATTTTTAAGATTTATGTAAAGTAGCAAAAATGAAGGTCGATGCAATTCATTGGTGGTTTATTTTAAATTATCGTAAATTACCACCAAATGGGCGAGGGGTCTGTGGGTCGTTTAAGGGGGCATAGGGGACGCCCAGTGAAGATCTGAAGAGACCTTCTAATGGTTCATTTTAGATAGTGTCCGGACGGGTATTTTTTCTTGTAAGATGCCTATTATTTGAATATGTTGAAATTCTCGGTACATGGTCTCCATAAATATTCTTTCGATTTTACGCTTTAGTTCATTACTTGTTATTACTATTTTTATGTATATTAGCTTAATCATTTTACATAGAGTGCCTTCGTTCTATAAATGAAAATATTGAAACATTTACTGTAAGGAACTTGGGAACACTTCGAGATCTATTCATTTGTTTTAAATTGTTTTTCAACAAATAAAATGAAAATAAAACTGTTATCATCTATCCTGATCACCGGATATTGGTTAAAATACGACGAAAATTTAAATAACAAAACAACACCATAGACACGATGGAAGCAGATAAAAAAAGTGTTTCCGCGTCCGACGTGTGCGTTTCTTATGTCTTTCTCTTTCTTTCTTACGTTGTGTTTTTTGTTAGGGCGTGGGGTTATGGGCGCCAGGTGCGCCCCCGCCTGAATTCGAGCCTGTATCAAACATATAATAACACAGAAATATCAAGTTCGTTATGAGATTAAAGCAATGTACCGGTGACACGCCCACATTCCACACTCGATTAACTCATGACGTCATCTCAATCGTGGTCACGTGATTAAAGCAGTGTAACCGTGACACGCCCATATTCCACAGTCAACAATTAACTACGACAATCCTAGTGTTACCAGGCGCTGTACGACATTCCTAGTGGTACCAGGCGCTGTACGACAGTCCTAGTGGTACCAGCTGCTGTATGACATTCATATTGGCACCAGGCGCTGTACGACATTCCTGATTATACCAGGCGCTGTACGACATTCCCAATGGTACTAAGCGTTAAACGACATTCCTAAATGTACCGGGTGCTCTACGACAATCCTAGTGTAACCAGGCGCTGCACGACATTTCCAGTGGTACCAGGCGCTGTACGACCTTCCTAGAGGTATAGGCGCTGTGTGACATTCAAAATGGCACCAGGCGCTGTACCGGACATTAATAATGATACCAGGCGCTGTACGACATTCCTAATGGTGCTAAGCGCTAAACGACATTCCTAAATGTACCGGGTGCTCTACGACAATCCTAGTGTTGCCAGGCGTTGTACGACATTCCTAATGGTACTAAGCGCTAAACTACATTCCTAAAGGTACCGGGTGCTATACGAAAATCCTAGTGTTACCAGGTGCTGTACGACATTCCTAGTGGTACCAGGCGCTGTACGGCAGTCCTAGGGGTACCAGGTGCTCTGCGACAGTCCTAATTATACCAGGCGCTGTACGACATTCCTAATGGTACTAAGCGTTAAACGACTTCCTAATGGTACCGGGTGCTCTACGACAATCCTAGTGTAACCAGGCGCTGCACGACATTTCTAGTGGTACCAGGCGCTGTACGACCTAACTGGGGGTATCTGGCGGTATGACATTCATAATGGCACCAGGCGCTGTACGACATTCCTAATGATACCAGGCGCTGTGCGACATTCCTAATGGTACTAAACGCTAAACGACACTCCTAGTGATACCGGTCGCTCTACGACAACCCTAGTGTAACCAGGCGCTGTACGACATTCCTAATGGTACCAGGCGCTGTACGACATTCTTATTGGTACCAGGCACTGACATGTCTGGTGGTACCAGGCACTGTACAATATTCCTAGTGGCACCTGGCGCTGTACGACATTCCTAATGACACCAGGCGCTGAACGACATTAATAATGGTACCAGGCATTGTACGACATTCCTAGATTGGATGCTATAACATGGAATATCGTCATTTTGGCGTCTTTACGTCCCCAATCCTTTCTCCTCAGTTATTTCCGCCTGTGGTCGGAAAGTAATCTCGAAGGTAAGTGTATGGATATGGACCAAAAAAATCGGTCCAAATGCGATATAGATTTCCTATTTACCCAGCAACATAATTTTACAGCCAACACTAGCTTTATACGTCTCAATACCGGGAAAGTGGAATATTCAGCAAAATTAAAATACACTACATCAGACACTTGAACATGAATGGCCTAAAATTTCACAGAACCAAATTTGTAGTTTATTTTTTTTAATAATTCCGCTATTCCATTTTTGATTGGTAGACCGTTATTGTTCCATTTTCGACAAACTGGTGTAATGTATAAATACATGTTGAAATAAAAAAGTGCGTTCTATAAATATAATTTTAAAAAGCTTGAAAATAAAGAATGTTATAAAAAAGATGGAATTATTAAGAGTACAGTCTATTTTAACAGAATTCATCAGTGTATAAACTCGCCAAATGACCTTACATTAGTTTGAAAGTGAGTTCATTTACCAATTATTTCCTCCAATAAGCTTTTATGTTGGTGTGAATTTATTTGAGTCTTTTAATATCATTTGATAATTTTAGTCTTTTTTATTCTGTACATTAAAATGGGCAAAATTTCTACTTATTTTTTTTAATTAACGTTGACCAATTAAAGAAAGATACAATGTATGGGATGGATTAATTTTGGCATTGCAAATTACAAATATTTGACAATATGAGGTTTTATGTTGGGATAATGTCACCCAATTACTAGTCATGCTAGTGGGCCAGCTTTGTTGTTTTAATTTATCAAACTTTATTTATTGTATCCTGGAGGGAGATACTATAGGTTATGTTTACTCTACAGGTCCAATAAGAGGTGATACTGTAGGATATGTTTTAACATACAGGTCCAAAAGGAGGTGATACTGTAGGATATGTTTACCCTACAGGTCCAAGAGTAGGTGATACTGTAGGGCATGTTTTAACATACAGGTCCAGAGGAGGGGGTACTGTAGGATATGTTTACCCTACAGGTCCAAGAGTAGGTGATACTGTAGGGTATGTTTTAACATAAAGGTCCAGAGGAGGGGGATACTGTAGGATATGTTTTAACTTAAAGGTCCAAGAGGAGGGGGATACTGTAGGATATGTTTACCCTACAGGTCCAAGAGTAGGTGATACTGTAGGGTATGTTTTAACATAAAGGTCCAGAGGAGGGGGATACTGTAGGATATGTTTACCCTACGGGTCCAAGAGGAGGGGGATACTGTAGGATATTTTTACCCTACAGGTCCAAGAGGAGGGGATACTGTAGAATATGTTTTAACTTAAAGGTCCAAGAGGAGGGAGATACTGTAGGATATGTTTACCCTACAGGTCCAAGAGGAGGGGGATACTGTAGGATATTTTTACCCTACAGGTCCAAGAGGAGGGGATACTGTAGAATATGTTTTAACTTAAAGGTCCAAGAGGAGGGAGATACTGTAGGATATGTTTACCCTACAGGTCCAAGAGGAGGGGGATACTGTAAGATATTTTTACCCTACAGGTCCAAGAGGAGGGGATACTGTAGAATATGTTTTAACATACAGGTCCAAGAGGAGGGATATACTGTAGGATATGTTTACCCTACAGGTCCATGAGGAGGGGAATACTGTAGAATATGTTTTAACATACAGGTCCAAGAGGAGGGAGATACTGGAGGATATGTTTACCCTACAGGTCCATGAGGAGGGGAATACTGCAGGATGTTTACCTTACATGTCTAAGAGGAGGGAGATACTGTAGGATATGTTTAACCTACTCGTCCAAGAGGAGGGGAATACTGCAGGATGTTTACCTTACATGTCTAAGAGGAGGGAGATACTGTAGGATATGTTTAACCTACTGGTCCAAGAGGAGGGGAATACTGCAGGATGTTTACCTTACATGTCTAAGAGGAGGGGACTGTAGGATATGTTTACCCTACAGGACCACAGGGGCATGATACTTTAGGTTATGTTTACACTACAGGTCCAAAGAGGAGGGGATATTTTAAGATATGTTTACTGTACAGGTCCAAGAGAAGGGGATACTGTAGGATATGTTTACCCTACAGGTCCAAGAGGAGGGGGATGCTGTAGGATATGTTTTAACTTACAGATCCAGGAGGAAGGGGATGCTGTAGGAGATGCTTTAACCTAAAAGTCCAAGAGGAGGGGATATTTCAGGGTATGTCAACCCTACAGGTTCAAGAGGAGGGAACTGTAGGACATGTTTACCATATAAGTTATGTTTACAGTACAGGTCCAAGAGAGGGGGATACTGTAGGATATGTTTACCCTCCATGTCTAAGGGAGGGTGATGCTGTAGGATATATATGTTCTACAGGTCCAAGAGGAGGGGATATTGTAGGATATGTTTACACTACAGTACCAAGGGGGGATATTTTAAGTTATGTTTACCCTACCGGTCCAAGAGGAGGGGGATACTGTAGGATATGTTTACCCTACAGGTCCAAGAGGAGGAGATAGTGTAGGATGTTTACCCTACATGTCTAATAGGAGGGGACTCTAGGATATGTTTACCCTACAGGTCCAAGAGGAGGGGGATACTGTAGGATATGTTTACCCTACAGGTTCATAGAGGATATGGATACTGGAGGATATGTTTACCCTAGATAGTGTAGGATGTTTACGCTACATGTCTTAGAGGAGGGGACTGTAGGATATGTTTACCCTACAGGTACAAGAGGAGGGGAATACTGTAGGACATGTTTACCCTCCAGGTCCAAGAGGGGGAGATAGTGTATGATGTTTACCCTATATGCATAAAAGCGAGGACTAGAATATGTTTACCCGACAGGACCAAGGGGGGAGGGTACTTTAGATAATGCTTACACTACAGATCCAAGAGGAGGGGATATTTTAGGATATGCTTACTGTACAGGTCCAAGAGAAGGGGATACTGTAGGATATGTTTACCCTGCAAGTCTTAAACCCTTTTTTTTACCCTACAGGACCAAGGGGGGATACTATAGGTTATCAGGTTATGTTTACACTACAGGTCTAAGATGAGGGAGCTACTGAAGGATATGTTTACCTATAGCTACAGGTCCAAGAGGAGGGGAAACTGTGGAATGTAGTATAATATAATGTTATAATAATATGGTGCCTGGGGTCCGAGTAGTTAAGGTAGGTAGTCAATGTCATCAGTTATTGATAACCAACACTGAGGTTGTGAGTTTGAGTCCAACTTTGGGCAGGGTGGTGTTGAATAAATTGACATGGATTCTCAGACCAAAGGTACATGTAAGGGGTGCAAAACAAAATAAATAAATGTACATACAGGTTGACTGCATCTGGTTCCTGGTCCAAATCAGATATCAGTTATGGTACCAGTCTCTACATTGTTCAGATCTGTATTTGTATCCTTATCAGGGAGCAGTCCTTAAAAATAAAGGACAACATCATTATAAAAATTTAACTAAATTATTATGTTGAAATTATTTTCGAGTTATCTCCCTTAGACAAACAACTAAGTAGAAAGGTACTTAATTTAGTCATTTTTTGTTGATGCACATTTACATTTATAAACCTTAAGACCAATTATCCCTAAGCACCAAAATAACTGGGACATGACATGTCTCAGATTTTGCTGATTTTAATTTCATAAGTTGCAATTGACCATTGGATCATAAAAATGATGACTGTTTGTTATGATTGACCACGGTTGCCATGGTAACTGAGGCGGTCATTTTGTATCATTTCTCATACTGCGAAATAGCCTATATTCAATACCAAATTTGTTACTCAAAAATCAATGCATATTCAATCTAATGTTTTATTTTCTTAATTCAATACCTCATTGACAATATTCAAAACAGTTTCAAGACTAAACATAAATGTCTAGTCAGAACGAGGCTATCCAATATGTCCAGAAATCATGCATTTTTTCTAGAATTTTTCTACTAAAAAATTACCATTTTTGCCACTTTACTGACTCCATTTTCAGAAAATGCACCAATCACAAATACTCATCATGAATATAATTACATAAATTGATGATTAATATTCAAAACTTATAAAAATCTCAATGGGGTAAAAAAAGATGTCTATAGAAAACACTGTCAAAGATGGTTACCATGGTAACTTGTGAAAAAAAGCCCTTTTTGTATTGTTCAATATTTCCATGAAATTACTGTTTCTCTTAGGAATAAATTAAATCATCCTTAATTATTATTTTTAACAGACATACTATAAACTTAAAATGACATTGAAATCATTTCAGGGTACAGTGTCTCAAGGTCAAGGTCAACTAAAAATTGAACTTTCAAATATGAAAATCTTGAAGCAAAATCAATTTTAAGTGACCTTGAGAACAACACAAGTGACCTTGAAAGTTTTCTAAGGTCATACTATGTTGAAAAGATCCTTTTAGGTACATATGATGACAACAATTGTTATCTTGGCTCATATTAGAAGTATGGTCATACATGTATTTAAATATCGAAAAATTGCCATTTTTGTTTTATTACCATGGTAACCAACTTTAACAGAATTTTTTAAAGACATTTTTTCTTACCCCATTGAGATTTAAAAAATTTTTGAATATTAATCATCAATCTATGTAATTATATTCATGATGATTATTTGTGATTGGTGCATTTTCTGAAAATGGAGTCAGAAAAGTGTCAAAAATGGTAATATTTTTTACCAAAAATTATAGAGAATAATGCCCTATTTCTTGACATGTTCAATAGTCTCAGTCTGATCACACATATACTTAAAGAGTTGTAACTGTTTTGAATATTGTCAATAAGATATTGAATTAAGCAAATAAAGAAATTCTATTGAATATGAATCGATTTTCCCCTGAAAAATTGGGATTTGAATATTGCCCTTTTCACTGTATTTTAATGGGCCCAAAATGGCCGCCACCGTTACCATGGCAACCGAAGTCAAATCATAACAAACAATAATTATTTTGTGGTCCAATGGTCGATTTCAACTTATAAAATGAAAATCAGCTAAATCTGAGACATGTCATGTCTCACCCTATATGGAAATCCTTTGATCCTTATGGAGAATTGGTGTTAAATGTTAAAATAATTTAAATATTTGAAAAAATGAGAGGAAATAACATTCATAAAATTTCATCTGAAAGTTAAAATTAGCATTAAATATAAACCTTAGGGAAGAAATACAAAACATTATAGAATCAAAAACCACAGAAATTATTTACAGACTATACCTATAGCTGTAAGTAAGCCTCAGATCAAGGGGAGATCACCTATAGCTGTATGTAAGCCTCAGGTCAATGTGGAGATCACCTAAAGCTGTAAGAAAGCCTCATGTCAAGGGGAGATCACCTATAGCTGTAAGTAAGCCTCATGTCAAGGGGAGATCACCTATAGCTGTAAGTAAGCCTCAGGTCAAGGGGAGATCACCTATAGCTGTAAGTAGGCCTCAGGTCAGGGGGAGATCACCTATAGCTGTAAGTAAGCCTCAGGTCAAGGGGAGATCATCTATAGCTGTAAGTAAGCCTCAGATCAAGGGGAAATCACCTATAGCTGTAAGTAAGCCTCAGGTCAGGGGGAGATCTCCTATAGCTGTAAGTAAGACTCAGGTCAAGGGGAAATCACCTATAGCTGTAAGTAAGCCTCAGGTCAAGGGGAGATCACCTATAGCTGTAAGTAAGCCTCATGTCAAGGGGAGATCACCTAAAGCTGTAAGTAAGCCTCATGTCAAGGGGAGATCACCTATAGCTGTAAGTAAGCCTCATGTCAAGGGGAGATCACCTATAGCTGTAAGTAAGCCTCATGTCAAGGGGAGATCACCTATAGCTGTAAGTAAGCCTCAGGTCAAGGGGAGATCACCTATAGCTGTAAGTAAGCCTCAGGTCAAGGGGAGATCACCTATGGCTGTAAGTAAGCCTCATGTCAAGGGGAGATCACCTATAGCTGTAAGTAAGCCTCAGGTCAAGGGGAGATCACCTAAAGCTGTAAGTAAGCCTCAGGTCAAGGGGAAATCACCTATAGCTGTAAGTAAGCCTCAGGTCAAGGGGAGATCACCTATAGCTGTTAGTAAGCCTCAGGTCAATGGGAGATCACCTATAGCTGTAAGTAAGCCTCAGGTCAATGGGAGATCACCTATAGCTGTTAGTAAGCCTTAGGTCAAGGGGAGATCACCTATAGCTGTAAGTAAGCCTCAGGTCAATGGGAGATCACCTATAGCTGTAAGTAAGCCTTAGGTCAAGGGGAGATCACCTATAGCTGTAAGTAAGCCTCAGGTCAAGGGGAGATCACCTATAGCTGTAAGTAAGCCTCAGGTCAATGTGGAGATCACCTATAGCTGTAAGTAAGCCTCAGGTCAAGGGGAGATCATCTATAGCTGTAAGTAAACCTCAGGTCAAGGGGAGATCACCTATAGCTGTAAGTAAGCCTCAGGTCAAGGGGAGATCACCCATAGCTGTAAGTAAGCCTCATGTCAAGGGGAGATCACCTATAGCTGTAAGTAAGCCTCAGGTCAATGTGGAGATCACCTATAGCTGTAAGTAAGCCTCATGTCAAGGGGAGATCACCTATAGCTGTAAGTAAGCCTCAGGTCAATGTGGAGATCACCTATAGCTGTAAGTAAGCCTCAGGTCAAGGGGTGATCACCTATAGCTGTAAGTAAGCCTCCGGTCAGGGGGAGATCACCTATAGCTGTAAGTAAGCCTCATGTAAAGGGGTGATCATCTATAGCTGTAAGTAAGCCTCAGGTCAAGGGGAGATCACCTATAGCTAGCTGTAAGTAAGCCTCGTGTCAAGGGGAAATCATCTATAGATATAAGTAAGCCTCAAGTCAGGGGGAGATCACCTATAGCTGTAAGTTAGCATCAGGTCAAGGGGAGATCACCTAAAGCTGTAAGTAAGCCTCAGGTCAAGGTAGAGATCACCTACAGCTGTAAGTAAGCCTCAGGTCAAGGTAGAGATCACCTATAGCTGTAAGTAAGCCTCAGGTCAAGGGAGAGACCACCAAAAGCTGTAAGTAAGCCTCAGGTCAAGGGGAGATCACCTATAGCTGCAACTGCTGCTATTGATAACAAACAATGAGGTTGTGAGTTTGAGCCCATCTTTGGGCAGGGTGGGGTTGAATAAATTGACATGGATTCTCAGACCAAAGGTACATGTTAAGGGTGTAAAACAAAACAAATAAATGTACATACAGTTTGGATGCATCTGGTTCCTGGTCCAAATCAGATATCAGTTATGGTACCAGTCTCTACATTGTTCAGATCTGTATTTGTATCCTTATCAGGGAGCAGTCTTTAAAAATAAAGCAAAACATCATTATAAAAATGTAACTAAATTATTATGTTCAAATAATATCTGAGTTATCTCCCTTAGACAAAGTAATATGTCAGGAAAATCTGACAAATAATACAGCACCAGAGATTCAAGGTGTCATATCCTTGGTACAGTTTACTCACTGGAGGTATAGAAATATTTTTGTTGATGAGATTTCTCTGTTTCACAGGGTGAGAAAGCTTATTGTTACATCAATTAATTACATGTATGATGTCATTCATGTCAAGTTATTTTTACACAAATGGCTACCAAGCATACTGAAGAAATGCCTAAAAAATCTAGAAATCTGGTGAGAAAAAGTATCAAATCACTCGTGGAAAGCAGATTTAAGAAATTCTCAAACCCACGGCAAAGATATCTTTTTGTTCACTGCCTCGGGATGGACAAGATATCTTTGCACTTGGGTTTGAGATTTTCTTGTCTTGCCTATCCACTTATAAAAGATACTATTTACTCCCTTACACAAATCTAATATGTTGGGAAAATCTTATAAATAATCCAGTACTCAAGATTCCATATTTAATACTCTAAACATTGTAGTTATTTAATTTTTAGTATCGCTACAGTACTGAGACAAGACCATATTTATTACAACAAAAAATTAATGTTGTATTGTTGTGCATGAAATAGGACTCAAACTTATAGATAACTGCTATTTTTGTGGAGTTAATTGGTGTTGTTGGCCAAATTTTGGCAGCCATTTTGGCATTGTTATAATAAAATGTATACAAACATTACACTACAGATAGTGTGTATTCTCTGTTTCCTAGGTGACCACTGTGGGCTGCCGACTCTGTGTACAGGACTATTGCCCATGATATAATAACCCATGGTTGTCAACTATGGACAGAAGAAGTGTTAAAATGTTATGTGTTCAAAATGTTTGGTAAATGAGAATATTAAAATATATCTGAACAATGTGTTAGGACAATGATTTGTATAAATGTTGGACAAACCTAGTTCAGTGTAGCTGAAACAATAAAAAATGTACAATATAAGTAATCACCAAATGTAAAATGAGAATATTAAAATATAACTGAACAATGTGTTAGGACAATGATTTTTATAAATGTTGGACAAACCTAGTTCAGTGTAGCTGAAACAATAAAGTGTACAATATAAGTAATCGCCAAATGTAAAAACTACATTCATGGATGAGTTGCAAAGGAATAAATGTGTTTACTTGATTTTAGTAAAACTTGCTCTATATGCCTGCCCTACACCTGAGAATACAAATCATTCTCTTAAATTTTATGTCAGTCTACTTTGACCTAAAAAAGGAATATAATTTTTGTTTTAAACATGTAATATAATGATTAAATTTAATTTAAAATTAAACACAAAATAGTTATAAATTGGCATAAGTGTAGACACTAGTGACACCTCATCGTTGGAAACCGGTCGGTAAGTGGTAGCAAAGTGACAACGCGACCGGACGTGGGTTTCCGACAATGGTGACACTTGTGCATGTGTGTATTCAATATATATGTATGCAATACTCACAAGGTGTCAATGCTGTTGATACTGTGTAGAGACACCTGTGTGTACACTCGCAGGTGTCACTGTTGATTATTTGGGTGACAAACCCAGCATCATGGTTTGAATTACTGTGGTACTTGTCAGTTGCCATAGCAATAAGTATAAAAACCTGCAATTCTGTGGTCCTGTCATCACTTCTGTGTAGATGCTGTACGGCTACGCTAGAAAGCTATTGAAGATGTTTACCACTGGTCAAACTCATCCTCATAATGTATGTCTGGACTTCTGAAAGGGAAGGTTCTCCGTGCTGATAGGCATTGTTGAGAAAAAACCTGCTACACCTACATCTTGTGATGAAAATGCCAACACCCCAAGCAATCACATGGACTCGAGACTGGACATTAACGACCACAGTCAAGATGTACATGGAATGATAGAGATGATGGCAGACTCCAATGAATTCCATCTCATACTCCACTTCTCAGATGACAAATCCAGCAGCCTAAAAAGAACAAGACGATAGTAGTGTACTTGGAATTGTTTTTGTTGTTTTGTTTAACCAAAGATAATAGCCGTTTTGATTGCAAAATATTTTTTTGAAAATTGATAGTTTTTTCATTATGACGCTTATCTCCAGATTGTTTTCATGTAGAAACCGGCGGTACAGAATCTTTGAGAAAACTTCAAAAAGGCAATTGATAGAAGTAAGGGGCTTACAAATTCTTGAAAGCCAGACTGTAATTAGGTTAAAATTTATAGGTTTTTTTCAATATCATGCTTATCTGCCCTTAATACGCTCTTCAACAGATTTTGTAAAAATATATATTGGATCTGGTACTGATCTGGTTATAGCTGAAATTTCTTTTCTTTTTTAATCAGAGCAATGAGACTATTGTTGGTTAATATTAAAAGCTATTTTTAAGTGTTTGAAATGGAATTTTTGGCGCATCATGTGCAAGATAAGGCTGAAATGACATTTTTCAAAACAGAATAATGAGAATCAATTTTATAGAAAACAACTCCAATTGGGTGTTGGGTCATTTCTCCAGGACTACCTGTTAGCCTTGAGTCGAATCGCTCTGGTCGTTTCGCACCTATAACATGTATAAAGTGAGACGTTTCGCCCTGGATCTTTTCGCCCCTCTAAATAAAAACAATGTGTATCTCGTATTTTGTGTATTAGAGCTGGATGAACTTTAATTAATAAATAAAAATTATAGCAATTATAATCTCAGTTCATAATTATTTCATTTGTTAATTCGCCGATTGCGAATTAAGTGGTGTTACCTCCCTTAAAGGGGCGTGTAACCGCGATTTACATGTATGACTCGCACATGCAGTATATGCTTACCACTACATTTCAGTGATAAATACTTATTTCCAATGTTTTAAAAACCATCAAAACAATGTTTTGCAACATATTTTGACCTTGTTATTGTGACGTTCCAGTTTTATTTTAGGGTTCACACAATTGTTCATTTGACAGATAATATAATTGTCTAGAAATTCAACAACAATCGGACGTGCACAATGCGAGTATTCAGTGTCAATTGTCATTCCTTTGAACGCCTGTGATTGACTTAATTGACAGGTGGGTGGCCCCGTGTATCAAAAGCAACACACCTATTACAATCCAATCAATAGGTGTGTCGGGAAAAACTTAACGATGGGAGGAGCATTCCTTCATAGACTTGAAATCACGTGTTAATACATCTCTACACGACTGCAATAAAACGATACTCCTTTCTGGGTTGCAATAATTTTCTTAAACAAAATAAAAAAGGAAATAATCTTAAGCTATTTTATTTTCGACATATTCCACTAAACCTACGACTGCAATTTGGAAAATGCTTATCCTAAAACATGTGGGTAAAATATTCCTTGGAAGGTCGTATCCAAAACAAACAACACATTTTCCCATGGTAATTATTACAAAATTGCATGTGTACCTTTTCCAATTAACACCATTCACCTGTACAGGAAGCTTCTCAGTGGGACATTTTTTATTATAGGTACATGTAATGACTCAATTATCCGTAACTGATAACTGTCAACCTATTGAAATCTGTGCTCACATGCATCAGAGACATATAATTACATGTACAAGTAATACATTTATGTCATTAACATTGCACATATATTCGTTGACGCCACAATAAAAATCACCTTTATCTAACCGGCAGCCAGGTGTAGTTTCTGCATCCGGTGAACAGGTAATTAATTTCCTTGGAGCACAAAGTGGGAAAGTAATTTATATAAACAATTTATTAGCACCTTATTAACCACAGTTCATTAGTTACTTAAAAATTAGGAGTTTTTAAATACACACTTTTATTTGACAAAAGTTTGCAAAGTCTGTATATCTGATGCATATTTTAATATCCCTTTTTATTTAATGGGATTTTCACCTACGTAGGTGCCAATAAATTGTTTATTGAAGGTATAGTGTGACAGATTTATATAGCTTGTATACCAACTACAGTCTTACATGTAAACTAGAGTTATCGAACATGTTATCGGTAGGTGGCGCGCATATGAAAAGACGTGAACTACTTCATCAAAATAATTCTATTAATTTATTAATCAGTGTCAAATACCAATTATCATATTTAATGTGATGATTTAAAGAAATTAATTTTGTTATGATTAAATAAAATTCAATCAAATGAAGAAACACATTTGATCTAGAGCTTTACAGCTTGTGCCACCGTGTCATTTAATTAAAATTCAAAGTAAATTTGTGAAATGTTTGATTAGTGAAAACATAACCTGTAAAACTTTTGCGTTATATATCGAGTATATATTTTATATATATCGAGTAGGTTTTATGTGTCTCTTTGTGTGTTATATGTACTGTGTTCTGTACTTTCTTACATGCTAACATAGTTTTATATAATAGTATGTTTTATGTGTCTAAGTGTGATTAATATGTATTGTTGTATCATGTATGTTGTTATTGTTTGTCGGTTAAAAGCTCTACAGAGCTTATGTTGCTTGTATTTATAACCCGACTTCAAATAAAGTTTCTATGTCTATGTCTATGTCTATGTCTATGCGTTAGACTCCTTCGCTCACATCGTTCGCGATAATATACATTTTTTGCGTTTCCTCGGATATTTAATTTCGACCCAAATGATATAAGGATCAAATTCCTGTGCCTAATCACAGGGGCTTGTAAAAAAAGATTTACTTGCACTTTCGATATAAATTTGATACTGGCCATGGGTCGAGTTTGTGCTCCCACACTAGCACTTTCATCGCCGAAATTCGAGTGTATTATACAATTGAACGAGTTCCCGGCAGTCTATTTATCGGTGTCCAACCAAATGACCAGCAAATTATTTCGATACAGTCCAATGATTGATTGATGTGCGCCTGATCAGTTGATCCTTTTGTCGTATGAATTTACCTGACAACTTAATCAACTTCCCCTGTAAATTTTACTGAATATATCGTTTTTCATTATTATTCCCCCTTTATTCTATTCGCACATTTTGATTGGTCAAAACAGCGCCAAAAAAATATCTAAGCCGGTGTCATACAAAATTAGGACCGGTATCAGCTGTTTATCTATCAATTAAAATAAAAGGTCATTAAAAATACCAAGATGAATAAAGCTAACCATGACTCATCAGTGGCACAAACAATATTTGAATTACAAATGAAAATGATGTTATAGAGCTTTTGTCACCAGAATTCTAAAACGTTATACAAAAATGTAGCAAAATACACCTTGAAAATAGAAAAACCTCATCTTAAATTAATATGACAAAATCCGACCTTCGGTAGGAAATCTGACAATCCTTATAAATTAGGATTGGAGTCTGCCTGCAGAGAGACTCGAACCCGCAACCTCAGTGTTGACAGAACACGTGATCAATAGTAGACAAACTACCTTAACCACTCGGACACCAATTAATAGGCCGGCCCCTTGTTGACTTTTGAAACCGACAAATTTGGCTTATGTAATTTGAAATTTAACAGGCTGTGTTTACACAGAGAAAGAAGGTCGTTACATTAGAATTTAATTTCTTGCATGCTACATTTCTTTAATATACATTTTTTTTTAATTAACGTATTATCTCTGGATAGTCGGCTACTATAGGTTACAATTGCGCAATTATTTGTTTACATGACAACGGGAAATTTTTTTACCCAAGATAGTATGCAGAAGAAAATACACGGTGGCATCTGATTGGATGTTGGAGTTCTGAAAATAGCAAAATTAAAAATTATAAACATTATTTATTGAAAATGTTCGATATTTGGACGGAAATTTTTAAGAGCCTTGAAAATTGAGCTTAAAACGATTAAAGAGGGAGGTTAGAAATTGTGTCAGTGCCATTTAAATGTCATTATTTCAACCAAAATTTCCGGTCATTTTTGCTGCATGACCTATACTTTTTTATTTGTTAATAATGAAGTTTTTCATTTCAATTTACACAAAAAACTGTTTTCCGGGGGGGGGAATTTTTGAGGTTTTTCGCACAAATGAACTTAATTGCCAGGGGTACCATATGGGAAATGCATTGTAAATAATTGCGCTTTTGTAACCTATATGGAACTGAGATTTCTTCCAGAATACTCGATTTATTGACCCATTTTTAATTCTAAAATTTGAATTCGTCACAGAATGTCAAGTTATGTATAAATTGTTTATTAATAACGATTTGTTAAAAAATTATAGTCTGTTTCTAAAATATACATATTTTTTCATAGAAAATCTAGGGTGGGCTACAATGACGAGTTTGTGCGGTCTTTTAGGTAAAAATTGTTGTTGACGTTTTTGGGGGAAATTGTTTAATACATTCAAATGCAGCGTTTGACATCAAAAACACATATTTTATGCTAGGCTTAAGTCTCTTAGCCGACTTTTTTTGTTTTGACCTCTTTTCAGCCAAATTGAATTTTTGGGGTTTTAAGCATTTCAGTATGTTGCATCCATGAATGACATCGCTTTTGTTGAATTTGAATGCAGTTGGCTTTAATGGGACTGCTTCTGACATACGGACATACAATAGGACTCACCAAGTATTATCATAGCTAGCTATAGTTTGTTTCAAAAATGTGGTTTTTCACAGATTCTACGAAAAATTCGTTTTCGGCCTTCAGATCTTTATTCGAGAAAAAATGTTGAAGAAGAAAGTTATCCCAGAATTGACTCATGTACCAAATATACAAATAACGACCGAAAACAAGTACAATAACTCGAATATTACTAAGCAGCAACACATTATTGTCGGAAAACATGATGAAAAATGCGATTAATTTTGATAGAGGGTGGCCTCCAGAAAATTCAAACGAATAAACAACCCTTGAAGATAACTTTATTTTACTTTGGGAAACATTTGGATATTGCCTAAGGATGATACCATAACATTTTGGGCTCATTCTGACACTTTCAATGTTGCCTATAGGTTACAATTGCGCAATTATTTGTTTACATGACAACGGGAAATTTTTTTACCCAAGATAGTATGCAGAAGAAAATACACGGTGGCATCTGATTGGATGTTGGAGTTCTGAAAATAGCAAAATTAAAAATTATAAACATTATTTATTGAAAATGTTCGATATTTGGACGGAAATTTTTAAGAGCCTTGAAAATTGAGCTTAAAACGATTAAAGAGGGAGGTTAGAAATTGTGTCAGTGCCATTTAAATGTCATTATTTCAACCAAAATTTCCGGTCATTTTTGCTGCATGACCTATACTTTTTTATTTGTTAATAATGAAGTTTTTCATTTCAATTTACACAAAAAACTGTTTTCCGGGGGGGGGAATTTTTGAGGTTTTTCGCACAAATGAACTTAATTGCCAGGGGTACCATATGGGAAATGCATTGTAAATAATTGCGCTTTTGTAACCTATATGGAACTGAGATTTCTTCCAGAATACTCGATTTATTGACCCATTTTTAATTCTAAAATTTGAATTCGTCACAGAATGTCAAGTTATGTATAAATTGTTTATTAATAACGATTTGTTAAAAAATTATAGTCTGTTTCTAAAATATACATATTTTTTCATAGAAAATCTAGGGTGGGCTACAATGACGAGTTTGTGCGGTCTTTTAGGTAAAAATTGTTGTTGACGTTTTTGGGGGAAATTGTTTAATACATTCAAATGCAGCGTTTGACATCAAAAACACATATTTTATGCTAGGCTTAAGTCTCTTAGCCGACTTTTTTTGTTTTGACCTCTTTTCAGCCAAATTGAATTTTTGGGGTTTTAAGCATTTCAGTATGTTGCATCCATGAATGACATCGCTTTTGTTGAATTTGAATGCAGTTGGCTTTAATGGGACTGCTTCTGACATACGGACATACAATAGGACTCACCAAGTATTATCATAGCTAGCTATAGTTTGTTTCAAAAATGTGGTTTTTCACAGATTCTACGAAAAATTCGTTTTCGGCCTTCAGATCTTTATTCGAGAAAAAATGTTGAAGAAGAAAGTTATCCCAGAATTGACTCATGTACCAAATATACAAATAACGACCGAAAACAAGTACAATAACTCGAATATTACTAAGCAGCAACACATTATTGTCGGAAAACATGATGAAAAATGCGATTAATTTTGATAGAGGGTGGCCTCCAGAAAATTCAAACGAATAAACAACCCTTGAAGATAACTTTATTTTACTTTGGGAAACATTTGGATATTGCCTAAGGATGATACCATAACATTTTGGGCTCATTCTGACACTTTCAATGTTGCCTATAGGTTACAATTGCGCAATTATTTGTTTACATGACAACGGGAAATTTTTTTACCCAAGATAGTATGCAGAAGAAAATACACGGTGGCATCTGATTGGATGTTGGAGTTCTGAAAATAGCAAAATTAAAAATTATAAACATTATTTATTGAAAATGTTCGATATTTGGACGGAAATTTTTAAGAGCCTTGAAAATTGAGCTTAAAACGATTAAAGAGGGAGGTTAGAAATTGTGTCAGTGCCATTTAAATGTCATTATTTCAACCAAAATTTCCGGTCATTTTTGCTGCATGACCTATACTTTTTTATTTGTTAATAATGAAGTTTTTCATTTCAATTTACACAAAAAACTGTTTTCCGGGGGGGGGAATTTTTGAGGTTTTTCGCACAAATGAACTTAATTGCCAGGGGTACCATATGGGAAATGCATTGTAAATAATTGCGCTTTTGTAACCTATATGGAACTGAGATTTCTTCCAGAATACTCGATTTATTGACCCATTTTTAATTCTAAAATTTGAATTCGTCACAGAATGTCAAGTTATGTATAAATTGTTTATTAATAACGATTTGTTAAAAAATTATAGTCTGTTTCTAAAATATACATATTTTTTCATAGAAAATCTAGGGTGGGCTACAATGACGAGTTTGTGCGGTCTTTTAGGTAAAAATTGTTGTTGACGTTTTTGGGGGAAATTGTTTAATACATTCAAATGCAGCGTTTGACATCAAAAACACATATTTTATGCTAGGCTTAAGTCTCTTAGCCGACTTTTTTTGTTTTGACCTCTTTTCAGCCAAATTGAATTTTTGGGGTTTTAAGCATTTCAGTATGTTGCATCCATGAATGACATCGCTTTTGTTGAATTTGAATGCAGTTGGCTTTAATGGGACTGCTTCTGACATACGGACATACAATAGGACTCACCAAGTATTATCATAGCTAGCTATAGTTTGTTTCAAAAATGTGGTTTTTCACAGATTCTACGAAAAATTCGTTTTCGGCCTTCAGATCTTTATTCGAGAAAAAATGTTGAAGAAGAAAGTTATCCCAGAATTGACTCATGTACCAAATATACAAATAACGACCGAAAACAAGTACAATAACTCGAATATTACTAAGCAGCAACACATTATTGTCGGAAAACATGATGAAAAATGCGATTAATTTTGATAGAGGGTGGCCTCCAGAAAATTCAAACGAATAAACAACCCTTGAAGATAACTTTATTTTACTTTGGGAAACATTTGGATATTGCCTAAGGATGATACCATAACATTTTGGGCTCATTCTGACACTTTCAATGTTGCCTATAGGTTACAATTGCGCAATTATTTGTTTACATGACAACGGGAAATTTTTTTACCCAAGATAGTATGCAGAAGAAAATACACGGTGGCATCTGATTGGATGTTGGAGTTCTGAAAATAGCAAAATTAAAAATTATAAACATTATTTATTGAAAATGTTCGATATTTGGACGGAAATTTTTAAGAGCCTTGAAAATTGAGCTTAAAACGATTAAAGAGGGAGGTTAGAAATTGTGTCAGTGCCATTTAAATGTCATTATTTCAACCAAAATTTCCGGTCATTTTTGCTGCATGACCTATACTTTTTTATTTGTTAATAATGAAGTTTTTCATTTCAATTTACACAAAAAACTGTTTTCCGGGGGGGGGAATTTTTGAGGTTTTTCGCACAAATGAACTTAATTGCCAGGGGTACCATATGGGAAATGCATTGTAAATAATTGCGCTTTTGTAACCTATATGGAACTGAGATTTCTTCCAGAATACTCGATTTATTGACCCATTTTTAATTCTAAAATTTGAATTCGTCACAGAATGTCAAGTTATGTATAAATTGTTTATTAATAACGATTTGTTAAAAAATTATAGTCTGTTTCTAAAATATACATATTTTTTCATAGAAAATCTAGGGTGGGCTACAATGACGAGTTTGTGCGGTCTTTTAGGTAAAAATTGTTGTTGACGTTTTTGGGGGAAATTGTTTAATACATTCAAATGCAGCGTTTGACATCAAAAACACATATTTTATGCTAGGCTTAAGTCTCTTAGCCGACTTTTTTTGTTTTGACCTCTTTTCAGCCAAATTGAATTTTTGGGGTTTTAAGCATTTCAGTATGTTGCATCCATGAATGACATCGCTTTTGTTGAATTTGAATGCAGTTGGCTTTAATGGGACTGCTTCTGACATACGGACATACAATAGGACTCACCAAGTATTATCATAGCTAGCTATAGTTTGTTTCAAAAATGTGGTTTTTCACAGATTCTACGAAAAATTCGTTTTCGGCCTTCAGATCTTTATTCGAGAAAAAATGTTGAAGAAGAAAGTTATCCCAGAATTGACTCATGTACCAAATATACAAATAACGACCGAAAACAAGTACAATAACTCGAATATTACTAAGCAGCAACACATTATTGTCGGAAAACATGATGAAAAATGCGATTAATTTTGATAGAGGGTGGCCTCCAGAAAATTCAAACGAATAAACAACCCTTGAAGATAACTTTATTTTACTTTGGGAAACATTTGGATATTGCCTAAGGATGATACCATAACATTTTGGGCTCATTCTGACACTTTCAATGTTGCCTATAGGTTACAATTGCGCAATTATTTGTTTACATGACAACGGGAAATTTTTTTACCCAAGATAGTATGCAGAAGAAAATACACGGTGGCATCTGATTGGATGTTGGAGTTCTGAAAATAGCAAAATTAAAAATTATAAACATTATTTATTGAAAATGTTCGATATTTGGACGGAAATTTTTAAGAGCCTTGAAAATTGAGCTTAAAACGATTAAAGAGGGAGGTTAGAAATTGTGTCAGTGCCATTTAAATGTCATTATTTCAACCAAAATTTCCGGTCATTTTTGCTGCATGACCTATACTTTTTTATTTGTTAATAATGAAGTTTTTCATTTCAATTTACACAAAAAACTGTTTTCCGGGGGGGGGGAATTTTTGAGGTTTTTCGCACAAATGAACTTAATTGCCAGGGGTACCATATGGGAAATGCATTGTAAATAATTGCGCTTTTGTAACCTATATGGAACTGAGATTTCTTCCAGAATACTCGATTTATTGACCCATTTTTAATTCTAAAATTTGAATTCGTCACAGAATGTCAAGTTATGTATGAATTGTTTATTAATAACGATTTGTTAAAAAATTATAGTCTGTTTCTAAAATATACATATTTTTTCATAGAAAATCTAGGGTGGGCTACAATGACGAGTTTGTGCGGTCTTTTAGGTAAAAATTGTTGTTGACGTTTTTGGGGGAAATTGTTTAATACATTCAAATGCAGCGTTTGACATCAAAAACACATATTTTATGCTAGGCTTAAGTCTCTTAGCCGACTTTTTTTGTTTTGACCTCTTTTCAGCCAAATTGAATTTTTGGGGTTTTAAGCATTTCAGTATGTTGCATCCATGAATGACATCGCTTTTGTTGAATTTGAATGCAGTTGGCTTTAATGGGACTGCTTCTGACATACGGACATACAATAGGACTCACCAAGTATTATCATAGCTAGCTATAGTTTGTTTCAAAAATGTGGTTTTTCACAGATTCTACGAAAAATTCGTTTTCGGCCTTCAGATCTTTATTCGAGAAAAAATGTTGAAGAAGAAAGTTATCCCAGAATTGACTCATGTACCAAATATACAAATAACGACCGAAAACAAGTACAATAACTCGAATATTACTAAGCAGCAACACATTATTGTCGGAAAACATGATGAAAAATGCGATTAATTTTGATAGAGGGTGGCCTCCAGAAAATTCAAACGAATAAACAACCCTTGAAGATAACTTTATTTTACTTTGGGAAACATTTGGATATTGCCTAAGGATGATACCATAACATTTTGGGCTCATTCTGACACTTTCAATGTTGCCTATAGGTTACAATTGCGCAATTATTTGTTTACATGACAACGGGAAATTTTTTTACCCAAGATAGTATGCAGAAGAAAATACACGGTGGCATCTGATTGGATGTTGGAGTTCTGAAAATAGCAAAATTAAAAATTATAAACATTATTTATTGAAAATGTTCGATATTTGGACGGAAATTTTTAAGAGCCTTGAAAATTGAGCTTAAAACGATTAAAGAGGGAGGTTAGAAATTGTGTCAGTGCCATTTAAATGTCATTATTTCAACCAAAATTTCCGGTCATTTTTGCTGCATGACCTATACTTTTTTATTTGTTAATAATGAAGTTTTTCATTTCAATTTACACAAAAAACTGTTTTCCGGGGGGGGGAATTTTTGAGGTTTTTCGCACAAATGAACTTAATTGCCAGGGGTACCATATGGGAAATGCATTGTAAATAATTGCGCTTTTGTAACCTATATGGAACTGAGATTTCTTCCAGAATACTCGATTTATTGACCCATTTTTAATTCTAAAATTTGAATTCGTCACAGAATGTCAAGTTATGTATAAATTGTTTATTAATAACGATTTGTTAAAAAATTATAGTCTGTTTCTAAAATATACATATTTTTTCATAGAAAATCTAGGGTGGGCTACAATGACGAGTTTGTGCGGTCTTTTAGGTAAAAATTGTTGTTGACGTTTTTGGGGGAAATTGTTTAATACATTCAAATGCAGCGTTTGACATCAAAAACACATATTTTATGCTAGGCTTAAGTCTCTTAGCCGACTTTTTTTGTTTTGACCTCTTTTCAGCCAAATTGAATTTTTGGGGTTTTAAGCATTTCAGTATGTTGCATCCATGAATGACATCGCTTTTGTTGAATTTGAATGCAGTTGGCTTTAATGGGACTGCTTCTGACATACGGACATACAATAGGACTCACCAAGTATTATCATAGCTAGCTATAGTTTGTTTCAAAAATGTGGTTTTTCACAGATTCTACGAAAAATTCGTTTTCGGCCTTCAGATCTTTATTCGAGAAAAAATGTTGAAGAAGAAAGTTATCCCAGAATTGACTCATGTACCAAATATACAAATAACGACCGAAAACAAGTACAATAACTCGAATATTACTAAGCAGCAACACATTATTGTCGGAAAACATGATGAAAAATGCGATTAATTTTGATAGAGGGTGGCCTCCAGAAAATTCAAACGAATAAACAACCCTTGAAGATAACTTTATTTTACTTTGGGAAACATTTGGATATTGCCTAAGGATGATACCATAACATTTTGGGCTCATTCTGACACTTTCAATGTTGCCTATAGGTTACAATTGCGCAATTATTTGTTTACATGACAACGGGAAATTTTTTTACCCAAGATAGTATGCAGAAGAAAATACACGGTGGCATCTGATTGGATGTTGGAGTTCTGAAAATAGCAAAATTAAAAATTATAAACATTATTTATTGAAAATGTTCGATATTTGGACGGAAATTTTTAAGAGCCTTGAAAATTGAGCTTAAAACGATTAAAGAGGGAGGTTAGAAATTGTGTCAGTGCCATTTAAATGTCATTATTTCAACCAAAATTTCCGGTCATTTTTGCTGCATGACCTATACTTTTTTATTTGTTAATAATGAAGTTTTTCATTTCAATTTACACAAAAAACTGTTTTCCGGGGGGGGGAATTTTTGAGGTTTTTCGCACAAATGAACTTAATTGCCAGGGGTACCATATGGGAAATGCATTGTAAATAATTGCGCTTTTGTAACCTATATGGAACTGAGATTTCTTCCAGAATACTCGATTTATTGACCCATTTTTAATTCTAAAATTTGAATTCGTCACAGAATGTCAAGTTATGTATAAATTGTTTATTAATAACGATTTGTTAAAAAATTATAGTCTGTTTCTAAAATATACATATTTTTTCATAGAAAATCTAGGGTGGGCTACAATGACGAGTTTGTGCGGTCTTTTAGGTAAAAATTGTTGTTGACGTTTTTGGGGGAAATTGTTTAATACATTCAAATGCAGCGTTTGACATCAAAAACACATATTTTATGCTAGGCTTAAGTCTCTTAGCCGACTTTTTTTGTTTTGACCTCTTTTCAGCCAAATTGAATTTTTGGGGTTTTAAGCATTTCAGTATGTTGCATCCATGAATGACATCGCTTTTGTTGAATTTGAATGCAGTTGGCTTTAATGGGACTGCTTCTGACATACGGACATACAATAGGACTCACCAAGTATTATCATAGCTAGCTATAGTTTGTTTCAAAAATGTGGTTTTTCACAGATTCTACGAAAAATTCGTTTTCGGCCTTCAGATCTTTATTCGAGAAAAAATGTTGAAGAAGAAAGTTATCCCAGAATTGACTCATGTACCAAATATACAAATAACGACCGAAAACAAGTACAATAACTCGAATATTACTAAGCAGCAACACATTATTGTCGGAAAACATGATGAAAAATGCGATTAATTTTGATAGAGGGTGGCCTCCAGAAAATTCAAACGAATAAACAACCCTTGAAGATAACTTTATTTTACTTTGGGAAACATTTGGATATTGCCTAAGGATGATACCATAACATTTTGGGCTCATTCTGACACTTTCAATGTTGCCTATAGGTTACAATTGCGCAATTATTTGTTTACATGACAACGGGAAATTTTTTTACCCAAGATAGTATGCAGAAGAAAATACACGGTGGCATCTGATTGGATGTTGGAGTTCTGAAAATAGCAAAATTAAAAATTATAAACATTATTTATTGAAAATGTTCGATATTTGGACGGAAATTTTTAAGAGCCTTGAAAATTGAGCTTAAAACGATTAAAGAGGGAGGTTAGAAATTGTGTCAGTGCCATTTAAATGTCATTATTTCAACCAAAATTTCCGGTCATTTTTGCTGCATGACCTATACTTTTTTATTTGTTAATAATGAAGTTTTTCATTTCAATTTACACAAAAAACTGTTTTCCGGGGGGGGGGAATTTTTGAGGTTTTTCGCACAAATGAACTTAATTGCCAGGGGTACCATATGGGAAATGCATTGTAAATAATTGCGCTTTTGTAACCTATATGGAACTGAGATTTCTTCCAGAATACTCGATTTATTGACCCATTTTTAATTCTAAAATTTGAATTCGTCACAGAATGTCAAGTTATGTATAAATTGTTTATTAATAACGATTTGTTAAAAAATTATAGTCTGTTTCTAAAATATACATATTTTTTCATAGAAAATCTAGGGTGGGCTACAATGACGAGTTTGTGCGGTCTTTTAGGTAAAAATTGTTGTTGACGTTTTTGGGGGAAATTGTTTAATACATTCAAATGCAGCGTTTGACATCAAAAACACATATTTTATGCTAGGCTTAAGTCTCTTAGCCGACTTTTTTTGTTTTGACCTCTTTTCAGCCAAATTGAATTTTTGGGGTTTTAAGCATTTCAGTATGTTGCATCCATGAATGACATCGCTTTTGTTGAATTTGAATGCAGTTGGCTTTAATGGGACTGCTTCTGACATACGGACATACAATAGGACTCACCAAGTATTATCATAGCTAGCTATAGTTTGTTTCAAAAATGTGGTTTTTCACAGATTCTACGAAAAATTCGTTTTCGGCCTTCAGATCTTTATTCGAGAAAAAATGTTGAAGAAGAAAGTTATCCCAGAATTGACTCATGTACCAAATATACAAATAACGACCGAAAACAAGTACAATAACTCGAATATTACTAAGCAGCAACACATTATTGTCGGAAAACATGATGAAAAATGCGATTAATTTTGATAGAGGGTGGCCTCCAGAAAATTCAAACGAATAAACAACCCTTGAAGATAACTTTATTTTACTTTGGGAAACATTTGGATATTGCCTAAGGATGATACCATAACATTTTGGGCTCATTCTGACACTTTCAATGTTGCCTATAGGTTACAATTGCGCAATTATTTGTTTACATGACAACGGGAAATTTTTTTACCCAAGATAGTATGCAGAAGAAAATACACGGTGGCATCTGATTGGATGTTGGAGTTCTGAAAATAGCAAAATTAAAAATTATAAACATTATTTATTGAAAATGTTCGATATTTGGACGGAAATTTTTAAGAGCCTTGAAAATTGAGCTTAAAACGATTAAAGAGGGAGGTTAGAAATTGTGTCAGTGCCATTTAAATGTCATTATTTCAACCAAAATTTCCGGTCATTTTTGCTGCATGACCTATACTTTTTTATTTGTTAATAATGAAGTTTTTCATTTCAATTTACACAAAAAACTGTTTTCCGGGGGGGGGAATTTTTGAGGTTTTTCGCACAAATGAACTTAATTGCCAGGGGTACCATATGGGAAATGCATTGTAAATAATTGCGCTTTTGTAACCTATATGGAACTGAGATTTCTTCCAGAATACTCGATTTATTGACCCATTTTTAATTCTAAAATTTGAATTCGTCACAGAATGTCAAGTTATGTATAAATTGTTTATTAATAACGATTTGTTAAAAAATTATAGTCTGTTTCTAAAATATACATATTTTTTCATAGAAAATCTAGGGTGGGCTACAATGACGAGTTTGTGCGGTCTTTTAGGTAAAAATTGTTGTTGACGTTTTTGGGGGAAATTGTTTAATACATTCAAATGCAGCGTTTGACATCAAAAACACATATTTTATGCTAGGCTTAAGTCTCTTAGCCGACTTTTTTTGTTTTGACCTCTTTTCAGCCAAATTGAATTTTTGGGGTTTTAAGCATTTCAGTATGTTGCATCCATGAATGACATCGCTTTTGTTGAATTTGAATGCAGTTGGCTTTAATGGGACTGCTTCTGACATACGGACATACAATAGGACTCACCAAGTATTATCATAGCTAGCTATAGTTTGTTTCAAAAATGTGGTTTTTCACAGATTCTACGAAAAATTCGTTTTCGGCCTTCAGATCTTTATTCGAGAAAAAATGTTGAAGAAGAAAGTTATCCCAGAATTGACTCATGTACCAAATATACAAATAACGACCGAAAACAAGTACAATAACTCGAATATTACTAAGCAGCAACACATTATTGTCGGAAAACATGATGAAAAATGCGATTAATTTTGATAGAGGGTGGCCTCCAGAAAATTCAAACGAATAAACAACCCTTGAAGATAACTTTATTTTACTTTGGGAAACATTTGGATATTGCCTAAGGATGATACCATAACATTTTGGGCTCATTCTGACACTTTCAATGTTGCCTATAGGTTACAATTGCGCAATTATTTGTTTACATGACAACGGGAAATTTTTTTACCCAAGATAGTATGCAGAAGAAAATACACGGTGGCATCTGATTGGATGTTGGAGTTCTGAAAATAGCAAAATTAAAAATTATAAACATTATTTATTGAAAATGTTCGATATTTGGACGGAAATTTTTAAGAGCCTTGAAAATTGAGCTTAAAACGATTAAAGAGGGAGGTTAGAAATTGTGTCAGTGCCATTTAAATGTCATTATTTCAACCAAAATTTCCGGTCATTTTTGCTGCATGACCTATACTTTTTTATTTGTTAATAATGAAGTTTTTCATTTCAATTTACACAAAAAACTGTTTTCCGGGGGGGGGGAATTTTTGAGGTTTTTCGCACAAATGAACTTAATTGCCAGGGGTACCATATGGGAAATGCATTGTAAATAATTGCGCTTTTGTAACCTATATGGAACTGAGATTTCTTCCAGAATACTCGATTTATTGACCCATTTTTAATTCTAAAATTTGAATTCGTCACAGAATGTCAAGTTATGTATAAATTGTTTATTAATAACGATTTGTTAAAAAATTATAGTCTGTTTCTAAAATATACATATTTTTTCATAGAAAATCTAGGGTGGGCTACAATGACGAGTTTGTGCGGTCTTTTAGGTAAAAATTGTTGTTGACGTTTTTGGGGGAAATTGTTTAATACATTCAAATGCAGCGTTTGACATCAAAAACACATATTTTATGCTAGGCTTAAGTCTCTTAGCCGACTTTTTTTGTTTTGACCTCTTTTCAGCCAAATTGAATTTTTGGGGTTTTAAGCATTTCAGTATGTTGCATCCATGAATGACATCGCTTTTGTTGAATTTGAATGCAGTTGGCTTTAATGGGACTGCTTCTGACATACGGACATACAATAGGACTCACCAAGTATTATCATAGCTAGCTATAGTTTGTTTCAAAAATGTGGTTTTTCACAGATTCTACGAAAAATTCGTTTTCGGCCTTCAGATCTTTATTCGAGAAAAAATGTTGAAGAAGAAAGTTATCCCAGAATTGACTCATGTACCAAATATACAAATAACGACCGAAAACAAGTACAATAACTCGAATATTACTAAGCAGCAACACATTATTGTCGGAAAACATGATGAAAAATGCGATTAATTTTGATAGAGGGTGGCCTCCAGAAAATTCAAACGAATAAACAACCCTTGAAGATAACTTTATTTTACTTTGGGAAACATTTGGATATTGCCTAAGGATGATACCATAACATTTTGGGCTCATTCTGACACTTTCAATGTTGCCTATAGGTTACAATTGCGCAATTATTTGTTTACATGACAACGGGAAATTTTTTTACCCAAGATAGTATGCAGAAGAAAATACACGGTGGCATCTGATTGGATGTTGGAGTTCTGAAAATAGCAAAATTAAAAATTATAAACATTATTTATTGAAAATGTTCGATATTTGGACGGAAATTTTTAAGAGCCTTGAAAATTGAGCTTAAAACGATTAAAGAGGGAGGTTAGAAATTGTGTCAGTGCCATTTAAATGTCATTATTTCAACCAAAATTTCCGGTCATTTTTGCTGCATGACCTATACTTTTTTATTTGTTAATAATGAAGTTTTTCATTTCAATTTACACAAAAAACTGTTTTCCGGGGGGGGGGAATTTTTGAGGTTTTTCGCACAAATGAACTTAATTGCCAGGGGTACCATATGGGAAATGCATTGTAAATAATTGCGCTTTTGTAACCTATATGGAACTGAGATTTCTTCCAGAATACTCGATTTATTGACCCATTTTTAATTCTAAAATTTGAATTCGTCACAGAATGTCAAGTTATGTATAAATTGTTTATTAATAACGATTTGTTAAAAAATTATAGTCTGTTTCTAAAATATACATATTTTTTCATAGAAAATCTAGGGTGGGCTAAAATGACGAGTTTGTGCGGTCTTTTAGGTAAAAATTGTTGTTGACGTTTTTGGGGGAAATTGTTTAATACATTCAAATGCAGCGTTTGACATCAAAAACACATATTTTATGCTAGGCTTAAGTCTCTTAGCCGACTTTTTTTGTTTTGACCTCTTTTCAGCCAAATTGAATTTTTGGGGTTTTAAGCATTTCAGTATGTTGCATCCATGAATGACATCGCTTTTGTTGAATTTGAATGCAGTTGGCTTTAATGGGACTGCTTCTGACATACGGACATACAATAGGACTCACCAAGTATTATCATAGCTAGCTATAGTTTGTTTCAAAAATGTGGTTTTTCACAGATTCTACGAAAAATTCGTTTTCGGCCTTCAGATCTTTATTCGAGAAAAAATGTTGAAGAAGAAAGTTATCCCAGAATTGACTCATGTACCAAATATACAAATAACGACCGAAAACAAGTACAATAACTCGAATATTACTAAGCAGCAACACATTATTGTCGGAAAACATGATGAAAAATGCGATTAATTTTGATAGAGGGTGGCCTCCAGAAAATTCAAACGAATAAACAACCCTTGAAGATAACTTTATTTTACTTTGGGAAACATTTGGATATTGCCTAAGGATGATACCATAACATTTTGGGCTCATTCTGACACTTTCAATGTTGCCTATAGGTTACAATTGCGCAATTATTTGTTTACATGACAACGGGAAATTTTTTTACCCAAGATAGTATGCAGAAGAAAATACACGGTGGCATCTGATTGGATGTTGGAGTTCTGAAAATAGCAAAATTAAAAATTATAAACATTATTTATTGAAAATGTTCGATATTTGGACGGAAATTTTTAAGAGCCTTGAAAATTGAGCTTAAAACGATTAAAGAGGGAGGTTAGAAATTGTGTCAGTGCCATTTAAATGTCATTATTTCAACCAAAATTTCCGGTCATTTTTGCTGCATGACCTATACTTTTTTATTTGTTAATAATGAAGTTTTTCATTTCAATTTACACAAAAAACTGTTTTCCGGGGGGGGGAATTTTTGAGGTTTTTCGCACAAATGAACTTAATTGCCAGGGGTACCATATGGGAAATGCATTGTAAATAATTGCGCTTTTGTAACCTATATGGAACTGAGATTTCTTCCAGAATACTCGATTTATTGACCCATTTTTAATTCTAAAATTTGAATTCGTCACAGAATGTCAAGTTATGTATAAATTGTTTATTAATAACGATTTGTTAAAAAATTATAGTCTGTTTCTAAAATATACATATTTTTTCATAGAAAATCTAGGGTGGGCTACAATGACGAGTTTGTGCGGTCTTTTAGGTAAAAATTGTTGTTGACGTTTTTGGGGGAAATTGTTTAATACATTCAAATGCAGCGTTTGACATCAAAAACACATATTTTATGCTAGGCTTAAGTCTCTTAGCCGACTTTTTTTGTTTTGACCTCTTTTCAGCCAAATTGAATTTTTGGGGTTTTAAGCATTTCAGTATGTTGCATCCATGAATGACATCGCTTTTGTTGAATTTGAATGCAGTTGGCTTTAATGGGACTGCTTCTGACATACGGACATACAATAGGACTCACCAAGTATTATCATAGCTAGCTATAGTTTGTTTCAAAAATGTGGTTTTTCACAGATTCTACGAAAAATTCGTTTTCGGCCTTCAGATCTTTATTCGAGAAAAAATGTTGAAGAAGAAAGTTATCCCAGAATTGACTCATGTACCAAATATACAAATAACGACCGAAAACAAGTACAATAACTCGAATATTACTAAGCAGCAACACATTATTGTCGGAAAACATGATGAAAAATGCGATTAATTTTGATAGAGGGTGGCCTCCAGAAAATTCAAACGAATAAACAACCCTTGAAGATAACTTTATTTTACTTTGGGAAACATTTGGATATTGCCTAAGGATGATACCATAACATTTTGGGCTCATTCTGACACTTTCAATGTTGCCTATAGGTTACAATTGCGCAATTATTTGTTTACATGACAACGGGAAATTTTTTTACCCAAGATAGTATGCAGAAGAAAATACACGGTGGCATCTGATTGGATGTTGGAGTTCTGAAAATAGCAAAATTAAAAATTATAAACATTATTTATTGAAAATGTTCGATATTTGGACGGAAATTTTTAAGAGCCTTGAAAATTGAGCTTAAAACGATTAAAGAGGGAGGTTAGAAATTGTGTCAGTGCCATTTAAATGTCATTATTTCAACCAAAATTTCCGGTCATTTTTGCTGCATGACCTATACTTTTTTATTTGTTAATAATGAAGTTTTTCATTTCAATTTACACAAAAAACTGTTTTCCGGGGGGGGGAATTTTTGAGGTTTTTCGCACAAATGAACTTAATTGCCAGGGGTACCATATGGGAAATGCATTGTAAATAATTGCGCTTTTGTAACCTATATGGAACTGAGATTTCTTCCAGAATACTCGATTTATTGACCCATTTTTAATTCTAAAATTTGAATTCGTCACAGAATGTCAAGTTATGTATAAATTGTTTATTAATAACGATTTGTTAAAAAATTATAGTCTGTTTCTAAAATATACATATTTTTTCATAGAAAATCTAGGGTGGGCTACAATGACGAGTTTGTGCGGTCTTTTAGGTAAAAATTGTTGTTGACGTTTTTGGGGGAAATTGTTTAATACATTCAAATGCAGCGTTTGACATCAAAAACACATATTTTATGCTAGGCTTAAGTCTCTTAGCCGACTTTTTTTGTTTTGACCTCTTTTCAGCCAAATTGAATTTTTGGGGTTTTAAGCATTTCAGTATGTTGCATCCATGAATGACATCGCTTTTGTTGAATTTGAATGCAGTTGGCTTTAATGGGACTGCTTCTGACATACGGACATACAATAGGACTCACCAAGTATTATCATAGCTAGCTATAGTTTGTTTCAAAAATGTGGTTTTTCACAGATTCTACGAAAAATTCGTTTTCGGCCTTCAGATCTTTATTCGAGAAAAAATGTTGAAGAAGAAAGTTATCCCAGAATTGACTCATGTACCAAATATACAAATAACGACCGAAAACAAGTACAATAACTCGAATATTACTAAGCAGCAACACATTATTGTCGGAAAACATGATGAAAAATGCGATTAATTTTGATAGAGGGTGGCCTCCAGAAAATTCAAACGAATAAACAACCCTTGAAGATAACTTTATTTTACTTTGGGAAACATTTGGATATTGCCTAAGGATGATACCATAACATTTTGGGCTCATTCTGACACTTTCAATGTTGCCTATAGGTTACAATTGCGCAATTATTTGTTTACATGACAACGGGAAATTTTTTTACCCAAGATAGTATGCAGAAGAAAATACACGGTGGCATCTGATTGGATGTTGGAGTTCTGAAAATAGCAAAATTAAAAATTATAAACATTATTTATTGAAAATGTTCGATATTTGGACGGAAATTTTTAAGAGCCTTGAAAATTGAGCTTAAAACGATTAAAGAGGGAGGTTAGAAATTGTGTCAGTGCCATTTAAATGTCATTATTTCAACCAAAATTTCCGGTCATTTTTGCTGCATGACCTATACTTTTTTATTTGTTAATAATGAAGTTTTTCATTTCAATTTACACAAAAAACTGTTTTCCGGGGGGGGAATTTTTGAGGTTTTTCGCACAAATGAACTTAATTGCCAGGGGTACCATATGGGAAATGCATTGTAAATAATTGCGCTTTTGTAACCTATATGGAACTGAGATTTCTTCCAGAATACTCGATTTATTGACCCATTTTTAATTCTAAAATTTGAATTCGTCACAGAATGTCAAGTTATGTATAAATTGTTTATTAATAACGATTTGTTAAAAAATTATAGTCTGTTTCTAAAATATACATATTTTTTCATAGAAAATCTAGGGTGGGCTACAATGACGAGTTTGTGCGGTCTTTTAGGTAAAAATTGTTGTTGACGTTTTTGGGGGAAATTGTTTAATACATTCAAATGCAGCGTTTGACATCAAAAACACATATTTTATGCTAGGCTTAAGTCTCTTAGCCGACTTTTTTTGTTTTGACCTCTTTTCAGCCAAATTGAATTTTTGGGGTTTTAAGCATTTCAGTATGTTGCATCCATGAATGACATCGCTTTTGTTGAATTTGAATGCAGTTGGCTTTAATGGGACTGCTTCTGACATACGGACATACAATAGGACTCACCAAGTATTATCATAGCTAGCTATAGTTTGTTTCAAAAATGTGGTTTTTCACAGATTCTACGAAAAATTCGTTTTCGGCCTTCAGATCTTTATTCGAGAAAAAATGTTGAAGAAGAAAGTTATCCCAGAATTGACTCATGTACCAAATATACAAATAACGACCGAAAACAAGTACAATAACTCGAATATTACTAAGCAGCAACACATTATTGTCGGAAAACATGATGAAAAATGCGATTAATTTTGATAGAGGGTGGCCTCCAGAAAATTCAAACGAATAAACAACCCTTGAAGATAACTTTATTTTACTTTGGGAAACATTTGGATATTGCCTAAGGATGATACCATAACATTTTGGGCTCATTCTGACACTTTCAATGTTGCCTATAGGTTACAATTGCGCAATTATTTGTTTACATGACAACGGGAAATTTTTTTACCCAAGATAGTATGCAGAAGAAAATACACGGTGGCATCTGATTGGATGTTGGAGTTCTGAAAATAGCAAAATTAAAAATTATAAACATTATTTATTGAAAATGTTCGATATTTGGACGGAAATTTTTAAGAGCCTTGAAAATTGAGCTTAAAACGATTAAAGAGGGAGGTTAGAAATTGTGTCAGTGCCATTTAAATGTCATTATTTCAACCAAAATTTCCGGTCATTTTTGCTGCATGACCTATACTTTTTTATTTGTTAATAATGAAGTTTTTCATTTCAATTTACACAAAAAACTGTTTTCCGGGGGGGGGAATTTTTGAGGTTTTTCGCACAAATGAACTTAATTGCCAGGGGTACCATATGGGAAATGCATTGTAAATAATTGCGCTTTTGTAACCTATATGGAACTGAGATTTCTTCCAGAATACTCGATTTATTGACCCATTTTTAATTCTAAAATTTGAATTCGTCACAGAATGTCAAGTTATGTATAAATTGTTTATTAATAACGATTTGTTAAAAAATTATAGTCTGTTTCTAAAATATACATATTTTTTCATAGAAAATCTAGGGTGGGCTACAATGACGAGTTTGTGCGGTCTTTTAGGTAAAAATTGTTGTTGACGTTTTTGGGGGAAATTGTTTAATACATTCAAATGCAGCGTTTGACATCAAAAACACATATTTTATGCTAGGCTTAAGTCTCTTAGCCGACTTTTTTTGTTTTGACCTCTTTTCAGCCAAATTGAATTTTTGGGGTTTTAAGCATTTCAGTATGTTGCATCCATGAATGACATCGCTTTTGTTGAATTTGAATGCAGTTGGCTTTAATGGGACTGCTTCTGACATACGGACATACAATAGGACTCACCAAGTATTATCATAGCTAGCTATAGTTTGTTTCAAAAATGTGGTTTTTCACAGATTCTACGAAAAATTCGTTTTCGGCCTTCAGATCTTTATTCGAGAAAAAATGTTGAAGAAGAAAGTTATCCCAGAATTGACTCATGTACCAAATATACAAATAACGACCGAAAACAAGTACAATAACTCGAATATTACTAAGCAGCAACACATTATTGTCGGAAAACATGATGAAAAATGCGATTAATTTTGATAGAGGGTGGCCTCCAGAAAATTCAAACGAATAAACAACCCTTGAAGATAACTTTATTTTACTTTGGGAAACATTTGGATATTGCCTAAGGATGATACCATAACATTTTGGGCTCATTCTGACACTTTCAATGTTGCCTATAGGTTACAATTGCGCAATTATTTGTTTACATGACAACGGGAAATTTTTTTACCCAAGATAGTATGCAGAAGAAAATACACGGTGGCATCTGATTGGATGTTGGAGTTCTGAAAATAGCAAAATTAAAAATTATAAACATTATTTATTGAAAATGTTCGATATTTGGACGGAAATTTTTAAGAGCCTTGAAAATTGAGCTTAAAACGATTAAAGAGGGAGGTTAGAAATTGTGTCAGTGCCATTTAAATGTCATTATTTCAACCAAAATTTCCGGTCATTTTTGCTGCATGACCTATACTTTTTTATTTGTTAATAATGAAGTTTTTCATTTCAATTTACACAAAAAACTGTTTTCCGGGGGGGGAATTTTTGAGGTTTTTCGCACAAATGAACTTAATTGCCAGGGGTACCATATGGGAAATGCATTGTAAATAATTGCGCTTTTGTAACCTATATGGAACTGAGATTTCTTCCAGAATACTCGATTTATTGACCCATTTTTAATTCTAAAATTTGAATTCGTCACAGAATGTCAAGTTATGTATAAATTGTTTATTAATAACGATTTGTTAAAAAATTATAGTCTGTTTCTAAAATATACATATTTTTTCATAGAAAATCTAGGGTGGGCTACAATGACGAGTTTGTGCGGTCTTTTAGGTAAAAATTGTTGTTGACGTTTTTGGGGGAAATTGTTTAATACATTCAAATGCAGCGTTTGACATCAAAAACACATATTTTATGCTAGGCTTAAGTCTCTTAGCCGACTTTTTTTGTTTTGACCTCTTTTCAGCCAAATTGAATTTTTGGGGTTTTAAGCATTTCAGTATGTTGCATCCATGAATGACATCGCTTTTGTTGAATTTGAATGCAGTTGGCTTTAATGGGACTGCTTCTGACATACGGACATACAATAGGACTCACCAAGTATTATCATAGCTAGCTATAGTTTGTTTCAAAAATGTGGTTTTTCACAGATTCTACGAAAAATTCGTTTTCGGCCTTCAGATCTTTATTCGAGAAAAAATGTTGAAGAAGAAAGTTATCCCAGAATTGACTCATGTACCAAATATACAAATAACGACCGAAAACAAGTACAATAACTCGAATATTACTAAGCAGCAACACATTATTGTCGGAAAACATGATGAAAAATGCGATTAATTTTGATAGAGGGTGGCCTCCAGAAAATTCAAACGAATAAACAACCCTTGAAGATAACTTTATTTTACTTTGGGAAACATTTGGATATTGCCTAAGGATGATACCATAACATTTTGGGCTCATTCTGACACTTTCAATGTTGCCTATAGGTTACAATTGCGCAATTATTTGTTTACATGACAACGGGAAATTTTTTTACCCAAGATAGTATGCAGAAGAAAATACACGGTGGCATCTGATTGGATGTTGGAGTTCTGAAAATAGCAAAATTAAAAATTATAAACATTATTTATTGAAAATGTTCGATATTTGGACGGAAATTTTTAAGAGCCTTGAAAATTGAGCTTAAAACGATTAAAGAGGGAGGTTAGAAATTGTGTCAGTGCCATTTAAATGTCATTATTTCAACCAAAATTTCCGGTCATTTTTGCTGCATGACCTATACTTTTTTATTTGTTAATAATGAAGTTTTTCATTTCAATTTACACAAAAAACTGTTTTCCGGGGGGGGGAATTTTTGAGGTTTTTCGCACAAATGAACTTAATTGCCAGGGGTACCATATGGGAAATGCATTGTAAATAATTGCGCTTTTGTAACCTATATGGAACTGAGATTTCTTCCAGAATACTCGATTTATTGACCCATTTTTAATTCTAAAATTTGAATTCGTCACAGAATGTCAAGTTATGTATAAATTGTTTATTAATAACGATTTGTTAAAAAATTATAGTCTGTTTCTAAAATATACATATTTTTTCATAGAAAATCTAGGGTGGGCTACAATGACGAGTTTGTGCGGTCTTTTAGGTAAAAATTGTTGTTGACGTTTTTGGGGGAAATTGTTTAATACATTCAAATGCAGCGTTTGACATCAAAAACACATATTTTATGCTAGGCTTAAGTCTCTTAGCCGACTTTTTTTGTTTTGACCTCTTTTCAGCCAAATTGAATTTTTGGGGTTTTAAGCATTTCAGTATGTTGCATCCATGAATGACATCGCTTTTGTTGAATTTGAATGCAGTTGGCTTTAATGGGACTGCTTCTGACATACGGACATACAATAGGACTCACCAAGTATTATCATAGCTAGCTATAGTTTGTTTCAAAAATGTGGTTTTTCACAGATTCTACGAAAAATTCGTTTTCGGCCTTCAGATCTTTATTCGAGAAAAAATGTTGAAGAAGAAAGTTATCCCAGAATTGACTCATGTACCAAATATACAAATAACGACCGAAAACAAGTACAATAACTCGAATATTACTAAGCAGCAACACATTATTGTCGGAAAACATGATGAAAAATGCGATTAATTTTGATAGAGGGTGGCCTCCAGAAAATTCAAACGAATAAACAACCCTTGAAGATAACTTTATTTTACTTTGGGAAACATTTGGATATTGCCTAAGGATGATACCATAACATTTTGGGCTCATTCTGACACTTTCAATGTTGCCTATAGGTTACAATTGCGCAATTATTTGTTTACATGACAACGGGAAATTTTTTTACCCAAGATAGTATGCAGAAGAAAATACACGGTGGCATCTGATTGGATGTTGGAGTTCTGAAAATAGCAAAATTAAAAATTATAAACATTATTTATTGAAAATGTTCGATATTTGGACGGAAATTTTTAAGAGCCTTGAAAATTGAGCTTAAAACGATTAAAGAGGGAGGTTAGAAATTGTGTCAGTGCCATTTAAATGTCATTATTTCAACCAAAATTTCCGGTCATTTTTGCTGCATGACCTATACTTTTTTATTTGTTAATAATGAAGTTTTTCATTTCAATTTACACAAAAAACTGTTTTCCGGGGGGGGGAATTTTTGAGGTTTTTCGCACAAATGAACTTAATTGCCAGGGGTACCATATGGGAAATGCATTGTAAATAATTGCGCTTTTGTAACCTATATGGAACTGAGATTTCTTCCAGAATACTCGATTTATTGACCCATTTTTAATTCTAAAATTTGAATTCGTCACAGAATGTCAAGTTATGTATAAATTGTTTATTAATAACGATTTGTTAAAAAATTATAGTCTGTTTCTAAAATATACATATTTTTTCATAGAAAATCTAGGGTGGGCTACAATGACGAGTTTGTGCGGTCTTTTAGGTAAAAATTGTTGTTGACGTTTTTGGGGGAAATTGTTTAATACATTCAAATGCAGCGTTTGACATCAAAAACACATATTTTATGCTAGGCTTAAGTCTCTTAGCCGACTTTTTTTGTTTTGACCTCTTTTCAGCCAAATTGAATTTTTGGGGTTTTAAGCATTTCAGTATGTTGCATCCATGAATGACATCGCTTTTGTTGAATTTGAATGCAGTTGGCTTTAATGGGACTGCTTCTGACATACGGACATACAATAGGACTCACCAAGTATTATCATAACTAGCTATAGTTTGTTTCAAAAATGTGGTTTTTCACAGATTCTACGAAAAATTCGTTTTCGGCCTTCAGATCTTTATTCGAGAAAAAATGTTGAAGAAGAAAGTTATCCCAGAATTGACTCATGTACCAAATATACAAATAACGACCGAAAACAAGTACAATAACTCGAATATTACTAAGCAGCAACACATTATTGTCGGAAAACATGATGAAAAATGCGATTAATTTTGATAGAGGGTGGCCTCCAGAAAATTCAAACGAATAAACAACCCTTGAAGATAACTTTATTTTACTTTGGGAAACATTTGGATATTGCCTAAGGATGATACCATAACATTTTGGGCTCATTCTGACACTTTCAATGTTGCCTATAGGTTACAATTGCGCAATTATTTGTTTACATGACAACGGGAAATTTTTTTACCCAAGATAGTATGCAGAAGAAAATACACGGTGGCATCTGATTGGATGTTGGAGTTCTGAAAATAGCAAAATTAAAAATTATAAACATTATTTATTGAAAATGTTCGATATTTGGACGGAAATTTTTAAGAGCCTTGAAAATTGAGCTTAAAACGATTAAAGAGGGAGGTTAGAAATTGTGTCAGTGCCATTTAAATGTCATTATTTCAACCAAAATTTCCGGTCATTTTTGCTGCATGACCTATACTTTTTTATTTGTTAATAATGAAGTTTTTCATTTCAATTTACACAAAAAACTGTTTTCCGGGGGGGGAATTTTTGAGGTTTTTCGCACAAATGAACTTAATTGCCAGGGGTACCATATGGGAAATGCATTGTAAATAATTGCGCTTTTGTAACCTATATGGAACTGAGATTTCTTCCAGAATACTCGATTTATTGACCCATTTTTAATTCTAAAATTTGAATTCGTCACAGAATGTCAAGTTATGTATAAATTGTTTATTAATAACGATTTGTTAAAAAATTATAGTCTGTTTCTAAAATATACATATTTTTTCATAGAAAATCTAGGGTGGGCTACAATGACGAGTTTGTGCGGTCTTTTAGGTAAAAATTGTTGTTGACGTTTTTGGGGGAAATTGTTTAATACATTCAAATGCAGCGTTTGACATCAAAAACACATATTTTATGCTAGGCTTAAGTCTCTTAGCCGACTTTTTTTGTTTTGACCTCTTTTCAGCCAAATTGAATTTTTGGGGTTTTAAGCATTTCAGTATGTTGCATCCATGAATGACATCGCTTTTGTTGAATTTGAATGCAGTTGGCTTTAATGGGACTGCTTCTGACATACGGACATACAATAGGACTCACCAAGTATTATCATAGCTAGCTATAGTTTGTTTCAAAAATGTGGTTTTTCACAGATTCTACGAAAAATTCGTTTTCGGCCTTCAGATCTTTATTCGAGAAAAAATGTTGAAGAAGAAAGTTATCCCAGAATTGACTCATGTACCAAATATACAAATAACGACCGAAAACAAGTACAATAACTCGAATATTACTAAGCAGCAACACATTATTGTCGGAAAACATGATGAAAAATGCGATTAATTTTGATAGAGGGTGGCCTCCAGAAAATTCAAACGAATAAACAACCCTTGAAGATAACTTTATTTTACTTTGGGAAACATTTGGATATTGCCTAAGGATGATACCATAACATTTTGGGCTCATTCTGACACTTTCAATGTTGCCTATAGGTTACAATTGCGCAATTATTTGTTTACATGACAACGGGAAATTTTTTTACCCAAGATAGTATGCAGAAGAAAATACACGGTGGCATCTGATTGGATGTTGGAGTTCTGAAAATAGCAAAATTAAAAATTATAAACATTATTTATTGAAAATGTTCGATATTTGGACGGAAATTTTTAAGAGCCTTGAAAATTGAGCTTAAAACGATTAAAGAGGGAGGTTAGAAATTGTGTCAGTGCCATTTAAATGTCATTATTTCAACCAAAATTTCCGGTCATTTTTGCTGCATGACCTATACTTTTTTATTTGTTAATAATGAAGTTTTTCATTTCAATTTACACAAAAAACTGTTTTCCGGGGGGGGGGAATTTTTGAGGTTTTTCGCACAAATGAACTTAATTGCCAGGGGTACCATATGGGAAATGCATTGTAAATAATTGCGCTTTTGTAACCTATATGGAACTGAGATTTCTTCCAGAATACTCGATTTATTGACCCATTTTTAATTCTAAAATTTGAATTCGTCACAGAATGTCAAGTTATGTATAAATTGTTTATTAATAACGATTTGTTAAAAAATTATAGTCTGTTTCTAAAATATACATATTTTTTCATAGAAAATCTAGGGTGGGCTACAATGACGAGTTTGTGCGGTCTTTTAGGTAAAAATTGTTGTTGACGTTTTTGGGGGAAATTGTTTAATACATTCAAATGCAGCGTTTGACATCAAAAACACATATTTTATGCTAGGCTTAAGTCTCTTAGCCGACTTTTTTTGTTTTGACCTCTTTTCAGCCAAATTGAATTTTTGGGGTTTTAAGCATTTCAGTATGTTGCATCCATGAATGACATCGCTTTTGTTGAATTTGAATGCAGTTGGCTTTAATGGGACTGCTTCTGACATACGGACATACAATAGGACTCACCAAGTATTATCATAGCTAGCTATAGTTTGTTTCAAAAATGTGGTTTTTCACAGATTCTACGAAAAATTCGTTTTCGGCCTTCAGATCTTTATTCGAGAAAAAATGTTGAAGAAGAAAGTTATCCCAGAATTGACTCATGTACCAAATATACAAATAACGACCGAAAACAAGTACAATAACTCGAATATTACTAAGCAGCAACACATTATTGTCGGAAAACATGATGAAAAATGCGATTAATTTTGATAGAGGGTGGCCTCCAGAAAATTCAAACGAATAAACAACCCTTGAAGATAACTTTATTTTACTTTGGGAAACATTTGGATATTGCCTAAGGATGATACCATAACATTTTGGGCTCATTCTGACACTTTCAATGTTGCCTATAGGTTACAATTGCGCAATTATTTGTTTACATGACAACGGGAAATTTTTTTACCCAAGATAGTATGCAGAAGAAAATACACGGTGGCATCTGATTGGATGTTGGAGTTCTGAAAATAGCAAAATTAAAAATTATAAACATTATTTATTGAAAATGTTCGATATTTGGACGGAAATTTTTAAGAGCCTTGAAAATTGAGCTTAAAACGATTAAAGAGGGAGGTTAGAAATTGTGTCAGTGCCATTTAAATGTCATTATTTCAACCAAAATTTCCGGTCATTTTTGCTGCATGACCTATACTTTTTTATTTGTTAATAATGAAGTTTTTCATTTCAATTTACACAAAAAACTGTTTTCCGGGGGGGGAATTTTTGAGGTTTTTCGCACAAATGAACTTAATTGCCAGGGGTACCATATGGGAAATGCATTGTAAATAATTGCGCTTTTGTAACCTATATGGAACTGAGATTTCTTCCAGAATACTCGATTTATTGACCCATTTTTAATTCTAAAATTTGAATTCGTCACAGAATGTCAAGTTATGTATAAATTGTTTATTAATAACGATTTGTTAAAAAATTATAGTCTGTTTCTAAAATATACATATTTTTTCATAGAAAATCTAGGGTGGGCTACAATGACGAGTTTGTGCGGTCTTTTAGGTAAAAATTGTTGTTGACGTTTTTGGGGGAAATTGTTTAATACATTCAAATGCAGCGTTTGACATCAAAAACACATATTTTATGCTAGGCTTAAGTCTCTTAGCCGACTTTTTTTGTTTTGACCTCTTTTCAGCCAAATTGAATTTTTGGGGTTTTAAGCATTTCAGTATGTTGCATCCATGAATGACATCGCTTTTGTTGAATTTGAATGCAGTTGGCTTTAATGGGACTGCTTCTGACATACGGACATACAATAGGACTCACCAAGTATTATCATAGCTAGCTATAGTTTGTTTCAAAAATGTGGTTTTTCACAGATTCTACGAAAAATTCGTTTTCGGCCTTCAGATCTTTATTCGAGAAAAAATGTTGAAGAAGAAAGTTATCCCAGAATTGACTCATGTACCAAATATACAAATAACGACCGAAAACAAGTACAATAACTCGAATATTACTAAGCAGCAACACATTATTGTCGGAAAACATGATGAAAAATGCGATTAATTTTGATAGAGGGTGGCCTCCAGAAAATTCAAACGAATAAACAACCCTTGAAGATAACTTTATTTTACTTTGGGAAACATTTGGATATTGCCTAAGGATGATACCATAACATTTTGGGCTCATTCTGACACTTTCAATGTTGCCTATAGGTTACAATTGCGCAATTATTTGTTTACATGACAACGGGAAATTTTTTTACCCAAGATAGTATGCAGAAGAAAATACACGGTGGCATCTGATTGGATGTTGGAGTTCTGAAAATAGCAAAATTAAAAATTATAAACATTATTTATTGAAAATGTTCGATATTTGGACGGAAATTTTTAAGAGCCTTGAAAATTGAGCTTAAAACGATTAAAGAGGGAGGTTAGAAATTGTGTCAGTGCCATTTAAATGTCATTATTTCAACCAAAATTTCCGGTCATTTTTGCTGCATGACCTATACTTTTTTATTTGTTAATAATGAAGTTTTTCATTTCAATTTACACAAAAAACTGTTTTCCGGGGGGGGGAATTTTTGAGGTTTTTCGCACAAATGAACTTAATTGCCAGGGGTACCATATGGGAAATGCATTGTAAATAATTGCGCTTTTGTAACCTATATGGAACTGAGATTTCTTCCAGAATACTCGATTTATTGACCCATTTTTAATTCTAAAATTTGAATTCGTCACAGAATGTCAAGTTATGTATAAATTGTTTATTAATAACGATTTGTTAAAAAATTATAGTCTGTTTCTAAAATATACATATTTTTTCATAGAAAATCTAGGGTGGGCTACAATGACGAGTTTGTGCGGTCTTTTAGGTAAAAATTGTTGTTGACGTTTTTGGGGGAAATTGTTTAATACATTCAAATGCAGCGTTTGACATCAAAAACACATATTTTATGCTAGGCTTAAGTCTCTTAGCCGACTTTTTTTGTTTTGACCTCTTTTCAGCCAAATTGAATTTTTGGGGTTTTAAGCATTTCAGTATGTTGCATCCATGAATGACATCGCTTTTGTTGAATTTGAATGCAGTTGGCTTTAATGGGACTGCTTCTGACATACGGACATACAATAGGACTCACCAAGTATTATCATAGCTAGCTATAGTTTGTTTCAAAAATGTGGTTTTTCACAGATTCTACGAAAAATTCGTTTTCGGCCTTCAGATCTTTATTCGAGAAAAAATGTTGAAGAAGAAAGTTATCCCAGAATTGACTCATGTACCAAATATACAAATAACGACCGAAAACAAGTACAATAACTCGAATATTACTAAGCAGCAACACATTATTGTCGGAAAACATGATGAAAAATGCGATTAATTTTGATAGAGGGTGGCCTCCAGAAAATTCAAACGAATAAACAACCCTTGAAGATAACTTTATTTTACTTTGGGAAACATTTGGATATTGCCTAAGGATGATACCATAACATTTTGGGCTCATTCTGACACTTTCAATGTTGCCTATAGGTTACAATTGCGCAATTATTTGTTTACATGACAACGGGAAATTTTTTTACCCAAGATAGTATGCAGAAGAAAATACACGGTGGCATCTGATTGGATGTTGGAGTTCTGAAAATAGCAAAATTAAAAATTATAAACATTATTTATTGAAAATGTTCGATATTTGGACGGAAATTTTTAAGAGCCTTGAAAATTGAGCTTAAAACGATTAAAGAGGGAGGTTAGAAATTGTGTCAGTGCCATTTAAATGTCATTATTTCAACCAAAATTTCCGGTCATTTTTGCTGCATGACCTATACTTTTTTATTTGTTAATAATGAAGTTTTTCATTTCAATTTACACAAAAAACTGTTTTCCGGGGGGGGGGGGAATTTTTGAGGTTTTTCGCACAAATGAACTTAATTGCCAGGGGTACCATATGGGAAATGCATTGTAAATAATTGCGCTTTTGTAACCTATATGGAACTGAGATTTCTTCCAGAATACTCGATTTATTGACCCATTTTTAATTCTAAAATTTGAATTCGTCACAGAATGTCAAGTTATGTATAAATTGTTTATTAATAACGATTTGTTAAAAAATTATAGTCTGTTTCTAAAATATACATATTTTTTCATAGAAAATCTAGGGTGGGCTACAATGACGAGTTTGTGCGGTCTTTTACGTAAAAATTGTTGTTGACGTTTTTGGGGGAAATTGTTTAATACATTCAAATGCAGCGTTTGACATCAAAAACACATATTTTATGCTAGGCTTAAGTCTCTTAGCCGACTTTTTTTGTTTTGACCTCTTTTCAGCCAAATTGAATTTTTGGGGTTTTAAGCATTTCAGTATGTTGCATCCATGAATGACATCGCTTTTGTTGAATTTGAATGCAGTTGGCTTTAATGGGACTGCTTCTGACATACGGACATACAATAGGACTCACCAAGTATTATCATAGCTAGCTATAGTTTGTTTCAAAAATGTGGTTTTTCACAGATTCTACGAAAAATTCGTTTTCGGCCTTCAGATCTTTATTCGAGAAAAAATGTTGAAGAAGAAAGTTATCCCAGAATTGACTCATGTACCAAATATACAAATAACGACCGAAAACAAGTACAATAACTCGAATATTACTAAGCAGCAACACATTATTGTCGGAAAACATGATGAAAAATGCGATTAATTTTGATAGAGGGTGGCCTCCAGAAAATTCAAACGAATAAACAACCCTTGAAGATAACTTTATTTTACTTTGGGAAACATTTGGATATTGCCTAAGGATGATACCATAACATTTTGGGCTCATTCTGACACTTTCAATGTTGCCTATAGGTTACAATTGCGCAATTATTTGTTTACATGACAACGGGAAATTTTTTTACCCAAGATAGTATGCAGAAGAAAATACACGGTGGCATCTGATTGGATGTTGGAGTTCTGAAAATAGCAAAATTAAAAATTATAAACATTATTTATTGAAAATGTTCGATATTTGGACGGAAATTTTTAAGAGCCTTGAAAATTGAGCTTAAAACGATTAAAGAGGGAGGTTAGAAATTGTGTCAGTGCCATTTAAATGTCATTATTTCAACCAAAATTTCCGGTCATTTTTGCTGCATGACCTATACTTTTTTATTTGTTAATAATGAAGTTTTTCATTTCAATTTACACAAAAAACTGTTTTCCGGGGGGGGGGGAATTTTTGAGGTTTTTCGCACAAATGAACTTAATTGCCAGGGGTACCATATGGGAAATGCATTGTAAATAATTGCGCTTTTGTAACCTATATGGAACTGAGATTTCTTCCAGAATACTCGATTTATTGACCCATTTTTAATTCTAAAATTTGAATTCGTCACAGAATGTCAAGTTATGTATAAATTGTTTATTAATAACGATTTGTTAAAAAATTATAGTCTGTTTCTAAAATATACATATTTTTTCATAGAAAATCTAGGGTGGGCTACAATGACGAGTTTGTGCGGTCTTTTAGGTAAAAATTGTTGTTGACGTTTTTGGGGGAAATTGTTTAATACATTCAAATGCAGCGTTTGACATCAAAAACACATATTTTATGCTAGGCTTAAGTCTCTTAGCCGACTTTTTTTGTTTTGACCTCTTTTCAGCCAAATTGAATTTTTGGGGTTTTAAGCATTTCAGTATGTTGCATCCATGAATGACATCGCTTTTGTTGAATTTGAATGCAGTTGGCTTTAATGGGACTGCTTCTGACATACGGACATACAATAGGACTCACCAAGTATTATCATAGCTAGCTATAGTTTGTTTCAAAAATGTGGTTTTTCACAGATTCTACGAAAAATTCGTTTTCGGCCTTCAGATCTTTATTCGAGAAAAAATGTTGAAGAAGAAAGTTATCCCAGAATTGACTCATGTACCAAATATACAAATAACGACCGAAAACAAGTACAATAACTCGAATATTACTAAGCAGCAACACATTATTGTCGGAAAACATGATGAAAAATGCGATTAATTTTGATAGAGGGTGGCCTCCAGAAAATTCAAACGAATAAACAACCCTTGAAGATAACTTTATTTTACTTTGGGAAACATTTGGATATTGCCTAAGGATGATACCATAACATTTTGGGCTCATTCTGACACTTTCAATGTTGCCTATAGGTTACAATTGCGCAATTATTTGTTTACATGACAACGGGAAATTTTTTTACCCAAGATAGTATGCAGAAGAAAATACACGGTGGCATCTGATTGGATGTTGGAGTTCTGAAAATAGCAAAATTAAAAATTATAAACATTATTTATTGAAAATGTTCGATATTTGGACGGAAATTTTTAAGAGCCTTGAAAATTGAGCTTAAAACGATTAAAGAGGGAGGTTAGAAATTGTGTCAGTGCCATTTAAATGTCATTATTTCAACCAAAATTTCCGGTCATTTTTGCTGCATGACCTATACTTTTTTATTTGTTAATAATGAAGTTTTTCATTTCAATTTACACAAAAAACTGTTTTCCGGGGGGGGAATTTTTGAGGTTTTTCGCACAAATGAACTTAATTGCCAGGGGTACCATATGGGAAATGCATTGTAAATAATTGCGCTTTTGTAACCTATATGGAACTGAGATTTCTTCCAGAATACTCGATTTATTGACCCATTTTTAATTCTAAAATTTGAATTCGTCACAGAATGTCAAGTTATGTATAAATTGTTTATTAATAACGATTTGTTAAAAAATTATAGTCTGTTTCTAAAATATACATATTTTTTCATAGAAAATCTAGGGTGGGCTACAATGACGAGTTTGTGCGGTCTTTTAGGTAAAAATTGTTGTTGACGTTTTTGGGGGAAATTGTTTAATACATTCAAATGCAGCGTTTGACATCAAAAACACATATTTTATGCTAGGCTTAAGTCTCTTAGCCGACTTTTTTTGTTTTGACCTCTTTTCAGCCAAATTGAATTTTTGGGGTTTTAAGCATTTCAGTATGTTGCATCCATGAATGACATCGCTTTTGTTGAATTTGAATGCAGTTGGCTTTAATGGGACTGCTTCTGACATACGGACATACAATAGGACTCACCAAGTATTATCATAGCTAGCTATAGTTTGTTTCAAAAATGTGGTTTTTCACAGATTCTACGAAAAATTCGTTTTCGGCCTTCAGATCTTTATTCGAGAAAAAATGTTGAAGAAGAAAGTTATCCCAGAATTGACTCATGTACCAAATATACAAATAACGACCGAAAACAAGTACAATAACTCGAATATTACTAAGCAGCAACACATTATTGTCGGAAAACATGATGAAAAATGCGATTAATTTTGATAGAGGGTGGCCTCCAGAAAATTCAAACGAATAAACAACCCTTGAAGATAACTTTATTTTACTTTGGGAAACATTTGGATATTGCCTAAGGATGATACCATAACATTTTGGGCTCATTCTGACACTTTCAATGTTGCCTATAGGTTACAATTGCGCAATTATTTGTTTACATGACAACGGGAAATTTTTTTACCCAAGATAGTATGCAGAAGAAAATACACGGTGGCATCTGATTGGATGTTGGAGTTCTGAAAATAGCAAAATTAAAAATTATAAACATTATTTATTGAAAATGTTCGATATTTGGACGGAAATTTTTAAGAGCCTTGAAAATTGAGCTTAAAACGATTAAAGAGGGAGGTTAGAAATTGTGTCAGTGCCATTTAAATGTCATTATTTCAACCAAAATTTCCGGTCATTTTTGCTGCATGACCTATACTTTTTTATTTGTTAATAATGAAGTTTTTCATTTCAATTTACACAAAAAACTGTTTTCCGGGGGGGGGGAATTTTTGAGGTTTTTCGCACAAATGAACTTAATTGCCAGGGGTACCATATGGGAAATGCATTGTAAATAATTGCGCTTTTGTAACCTATATGGAACTGAGATTTCTTCCAGAATACTCGATTTATTGACCCATTTTTAATTCTAAAATTTGAATTCGTCACAGAATGTCAAGTTATGTATAAATTGTTTATTAATAACGATTTGTTAAAAAATTATAGTCTGTTTCTAAAATATACATATTTTTTCATAGAAAATCTAGGGTGGGCTACAATGACGAGTTTGTGCGGTCTTTTAGGTAAAAATTGTTGTTGACGTTTTTGGGGGAAATTGTTTAATACATTCAAATGCAGCGTTTGACATCAAAAACACATATTTTATGCTAGGCTTAAGTCTCTTAGCCGACTTTTTTTGTTTTGACCTCTTTTCAGCCAAATTGAATTTTTGGGGTTTTAAGCATTTCAGTATGTTGCATCCATGAATGACATCGCTTTTGTTGAATTTGAATGCAGTTGGCTTTAATGGGACTGCTTCTGACATACGGACATACAATAGGACTCACCAAGTATTATCATAGCTAGCTATAGTTTGTTTCAAAAATGTGGTTTTTCACAGATTCTACGAAAAATTCGTTTTCGGCCTTCAGATCTTTATTCGAGAAAAAATGTTGAAGAAGAAAGTTATCCCAGAATTGACTCATGTACCAAATATACAAATAACGACCGAAAACAAGTACAATAACTCGAATATTACTAAGCAGCAACACATTATTGTCGGAAAACATGATGAAAAATGCGATTAATTTTGATAGAGGGTGGCCTCCAGAAAATTCAAACGAATAAACAACCCTTGAAGATAACTTTATTTTACTTTGGGAAACATTTGGATATTGCCTAAGGATGATACCATAACATTTTGGGCTCATTCTGACACTTTCAATGTTGCCTATAGGTTACAATTGCGCAATTATTTGTTTACATGACAACGGGAAATTTTTTTACCCAAGATAGTATGCAGAAGAAAATACACGGTGGCATCTGATTGGATGTTGGAGTTCTGAAAATAGCAAAATTAAAAATTATAAACATTATTTATTGAAAATGTTCGATATTTGGACGGAAATTTTTAAGAGCCTTGAAAATTGAGCTTAAAACGATTAAAGAGGGAGGTTAGAAATTGTGTCAGTGCCATTTAAATGTCATTATTTCAACCAAAATTTCCGGTCATTTTTGCTGCATGACCTATACTTTTTTATTTGTTAATAATGAAGTTTTTCATTTCAATTTACACAAAAAACTGTTTTCCGGGGGGGGGAATTTTTGAGGTTTTTCGCACAAATGAACTTAATTGCCAGGGGTACCATATGGGAAATGCATTGTAAATAATTGCGCTTTTGTAACCTATATGGAACTGAGATTTCTTCCAGAATACTCGATTTATTGACCCATTTTTAATTCTAAAATTTGAATTCGTCACAGAATGTCAAGTTATGTATAAATTGTTTATTAATAACGATTTGTTAAAAAATTATAGTCTGTTTCTAAAATATACATATTTTTTCATAGAAAATCTAGGGTGGGCTACAATGACGAGTTTGTGCGGTCTTTTAGGTAAAAATTGTTGTTGACGTTTTTGGGGGAAATTGTTTAATACATTCAAATGCAGCGTTTGACATCAAAAACACATATTTTATGCTAGGCTTAAGTCTCTTAGCCGACTTTTTTTGTTTTGACCTCTTTTCAGCCAAATTGAATTTTTGGGGTTTTAAGCATTTCAGTATGTTGCATCCATGAATGACATCGCTTTTGTTGAATTTGAATGCAGTTGGCTTTAATGGGACTGCTTCTGACATACGGACATACAATAGGACTCACCAAGTATTATCATAGCTAGCTATAGTTTGTTTCAAAAATGTGGTTTTTCACAGATTCTACGAAAAATTCGTTTTCGGCCTTCAGATCTTTATTCGAGAAAAAATGTTGAAGAAGAAAGTTATCCCAGAATTGACTCATGTACCAAATATACAAATAACGACCGAAAACAAGTACAATAACTCGAATATTACTAAGCAGCAACACATTATTGTCGGAAAACATGATGAAAAATGCGATTAATTTTGATAGAGGGTGGCCTCCAGAAAATTCAAACGAATAAACAACCCTTGAAGATAACTTTATTTTACTTTGGGAAACATTTGGATATTGCCTAAGGATGATACCATAACATTTTGGGCTCATTCTGACACTTTCAATGTTGCCTATAGGTTACAATTGCGCAATTATTTGTTTACATGACAACGGGAAATTTTTTTACCCAAGATAGTATGCAGAAGAAAATACACGGTGGCATCTGATTGGATGTTGGAGTTCTGAAAATAGCAAAATTAAAAATTATAAACATTATTTATTGAAAATGTTCGATATTTGGACGGAAATTTTTAAGAGCCTTGAAAATTGAGCTTAAAACGATTAAAGAGGGAGGTTAGAAATTGTGTCAGTGCCATTTAAATGTCATTATTTCAACCAAAATTTCCGGTCATTTTTGCTGCATGACCTATACTTTTTTATTTGTTAATAATGAAGTTTTTCATTTCAATTTACACAAAAAACTGTTTTCCGGGGGGGGAATTTTTGAGGTTTTTCGCACAAATGAACTTAATTGCCAGGGGTACCATATGGGAAATGCATTGTAAATAATTGCGCTTTTGTAACCTATATGGAACTGAGATTTCTTCCAGAATACTCGATTTATTGACCCATTTTTAATTCTAAAATTTGAATTCGTCACAGAATGTCAAGTTATGTATAAATTGTTTATTAATAACGATTTGTTAAAAAATTATAGTCTGTTTCTAAAATATACATATTTTTTCATAGAAAATCTAGGGTGGGCTACAATGACGAGTTTGTGCGGTCTTTTAGGTAAAAATTGTTGTTGACGTTTTTGGGGGAAATTGTTTAATACATTCAAATGCAGCGTTTGACATCAAAAACACATATTTTATGCTAGGCTTAAGTCTCTTAGCCGACTTTTTTTGTTTTGACCTCTTTTCAGCCAAATTGAATTTTTGGGGTTTTAAGCATTTCAGTATGTTGCATCCATGAATGACATCGCTTTTGTTGAATTTGAATGCAGTTGGCTTTAATGGGACTGCTTCTGACATACGGACATACAATAGGACTCACCAAGTATTATCATAGCTAGCTATAGTTTGTTTCAAAAATGTGGTTTTTCACAGATTCTACGAAAAATTCGTTTTCGGCCTTCAGATCTTTATTCGAGAAAAAATGTTGAAGAAGAAAGTTATCCCAGAATTGACTCATGTACCAAATATACAAATAACGACCGAAAACAAGTACAATAACTCGAATATTACTAAGCAGCAACACATTATTGTCGGAAAACATGATGAAAAATGCGATTAATTTTGATAGAGGGTGGCCTCCAGAAAATTCAAACGAATAAACAACCCTTGAAGATAACTTTATTTTACTTTGGGAAACATTTGGATATTGCCTAAGGATGATACCATAACATTTTGGGCTCATTCTGACACTTTCAATGTTGCCTATAGGTTACAATTGCGCAATTATTTGTTTACATGACAACGGGAAATTTTTTTACCCAAGATAGTATGCAGAAGAAAATACACGGTGGCATCTGATTGGATGTTGGAGTTCTGAAAATAGCAAAATTAAAAATTATAAACATTATTTATTGAAAATGTTCGATATTTGGACGGAAATTTTTAAGAGCCTTGAAAATTGAGCTTAAAACGATTAAAGAGGGAGGTTAGAAATTGTGTCAGTGCCATTTAAATGTCATTATTTCAACCAAAATTTCCGGTCATTTTTGCTGCATGACCTATACTTTTTTATTTGTTAATAATGAAGTTTTTCATTTCAATTTACACAAAAAACTGTTTTCCGGGGGGGGAATTTTTGAGGTTTTTCGCACAAATGAACTTAATTGCCAGCCAGGGGTACCATATGGGAAATGCATTGTAAATAATTGCGCTTTTGTAACCTATATGGAACTGAGATTTCTTCCAGAATACTCGATTTATTGACCCATTTTTATTTCTAAAATTTGAATTCGTCACAGAATGTCAAGTTATGTATAAATTGTTTATTAATAACGATTTGTTAAAAAATTATAGTCTGTTTCTAAAATATACATATTTTTTCATAGAAAATCTAGGGTGGGCTACAATGACGAGTTTGTGCGGTCTTTTAGGTAAAAATTGTTGTTGACGTTTTTGGGGGAAATTGTTTAATACATTCAAATGCAGCGTTTGACATCAAAAACACATATTTTATGCTAGGCTTAAGTCTCTTAGCCGACTTTTTTTGTTTTGACCTCTTTTCAGCCAAATTGAATTTTTGGGGTTTTAAGCATTTCAGTATGTTGCATCCATGAATGACATCGCTTTTGTTGAATTTGAATGCAGTTGGCTTTAATGGGACTGCTTCTGACATACGGACATACAATAGGACTCACCAAGTATTATCATAGCTAGCTATAGTTTGTTTCAAAAATGTGGTTTTTCACAGATTCTACGAAAAATTCGTTTTCGGCCTTCAGATCTTTATTCGAGAAAAAATGTTGAAGAAGAAAGTTATCCCAGAATTGACTCATGTACCAAATATACAAATAACGACCGAAAACAAGTACAATAACTCGAATATTACTAAGCAGCAACACATTATTGTCGGAAAACATGATGAAAAATGCGATTAATTTTGATAGAGGGTGGCCTCCAGAAAATTCAAACGAATAAACAACCCTTGAAGATAACTTTATTTTACTTTGGGAAACATTTGGATATTGCCTAAGGATGATACCATAACATTTTGGGCTCATTCTGACACTTTCAATGTTGCCTATAGGTTACAATTGCGCAATTATTTGTTTACATGACAACGGGAAATTTTTTTACCCAAGATAGTATGCAGAAGAAAATACACGGTGGCATCTGATTGGATGTTGGAGTTCTGAAAATAGCAAAATTAAAAATTATAAACATTATTTATTGAAAATGTTCGATATTTGGACGGAAATTTTTAAGAGCCTTGAAAATTGAGCTTAAAACGATTAAAGAGGGAGGTTAGAAATTGTGTCAGTGCCATTTAAATGTCATTATTTCAACCAAAATTTCCGGTCATTTTTGCTGCATGACCTATACTTTTTTATTTGTTAATAATGAAGTTTTTCATTTCAATTTACACAAAAAACTGTTTTCCGGGGGGGGGAATTTTTGAGGTTTTTCGCACAAATGAACTTAATTGCCAGGGGTACCATATGGGAAATGCATTGTAAATAATTGCGCTTTTGTAACCTATATGGAACTGAGATTTCTTCCAGAATACTCGATTTATTGACCCATTTTTAATTCTAAAATTTGAATTCGTCACAGAATGTCAAGTTATGTATAAATTGTTTATTAATAACGATTTGTTAAAAAATTATAGTCTGTTTCTAAAATATACATATTTTTTCATAGAAAATCTAGGGTGGGCTACAATGACGAGTTTGTGCGGTCTTTTAGGTAAAAATTGTTGTTGACGTTTTTGGGGGAAATTGTTTAATACATTCAAATGCAGCGTTTGACATCAAAAACACATATTTTATGCTAGGCTTAAGTCTCTTAGCCGACTTTTTTTGTTTTGACCTCTTTTCAGCCAAATTGAATTTTTGGGGTTTTAAGCATTTCAGTATGTTGCATCCATGAATGACATCGCTTTTGTTGAATTTGAATGCAGTTGGCTTTAATGGGACTGCTTCTGACATACGGACATACAATAGGACTCACCAAGTATTATCATAGCTAGCTATAGTTTGTTTCAAAAATGTGGTTTTTCACAGATTCTACGAAAAATTCGTTTTCGGCCTTCAGATCTTTATTCGAGAAAAAATGTTGAAGAAGAAAGTTATCCCAGAATTGACTCATGTACCAAATATACAAATAACGACCGAAAACAAGTACAATAACTCGAATATTACTAAGCAGCAACACATTATTGTCGGAAAACATGATGAAAAATGCGATTAATTTTGATAGAGGGTGGCCTCCAGAAAATTCAAACGAATAAACAACCCTTGAAGATAACTTTATTTTACTTTGGGAAACATTTGGATATTGCCTAAGGATGATACCATAACATTTTGGGCTCATTCTGACACTTTCAATGTTGCCTATAGGTTACAATTGCGCAATTATTTGTTTACATGACAACGGGAAATTTTTTTACCCAAGATAGTATGCAGAAGAAAATACACGGTGGCATCTGATTGGATGTTGGAGTTCTGAAAATAGCAAAATTAAAAATTATAAACATTATTTATTGAAAATGTTCGATATTTGGACGGAAATTTTTAAGAGCCTTGAAAATTGAGCTTAAAACGATTAAAGAGGGAGGTTAGAAATTGTGTCAGTGCCATTTAAATGTCATTATTTCAACCAAAATTTCCGGTCATTTTTGCTGCATGACCTATACTTTTTTATTTGTTAATAATGAAGTTTTTCATTTCAATTTACACAAAAAACTGTTTTCCGGGGGGGGAATTTTTGAGGTTTTTCGCACAAATGAACTTAATTGCCAGGGGTACCATATGGGAAATGCATTGTAAATAATTGCGCTTTTGTAACCTATATGGAACTGAGATTTCTTCCAGAATACTCGATTTATTGACCCATTTTTAATTCTAAAATTTGAATTCGTCACAGAATGTCAAGTTATGTATAAATTGTTTATTAATAACGATTTGTTAAAAAATTATAGTCTGTTTCTAAAATATACATATTTTTTCATAGAAAATCTAGGGTGGGCTACAATGACGAGTTTGTGCGGTCTTTTAGGTAAAAATTGTTGTTGACGTTTTTGGGGGAAATTGTTTAATACATTCAAATGCAGCGTTTGACATCAAAAACACATATTTTATGCTAGGCTTAAGTCTCTTAGCCGACTTTTTTTGTTTTGACCTCTTTTCAGCCAAATTGAATTTTTGGGGTTTTAAGCATTTCAGTATGTTGCATCCATGAATGACATCGCTTTTGTTGAATTTGAATGCAGTTGGCTTTAATGGGACTGCTTCTGACATACGGACATACAATAGGACTCACCAAGTATTATCATAGCTAGCTATAGTTTGTTTCAAAAATGTGGTTTTTCACAGATTCTACGAAAAATTCGTTTTCGGCCTTCAGATCTTTATTCGAGAAAAAATGTTGAAGAAGAAAGTTATCCCAGAATTGACTCATGTACCAAATATACAAATAACGACCGAAAACAAGTACAATAACTCGAATATTACTAAGCAGCAACACATTATTGTCGGAAAACATGATGAAAAATGCGATTAATTTTGATAGAGGGTGGCCTCCAGAAAATTCAAACGAATAAACAACCCTTGAAGATAACTTTATTTTACTTTGGGAAACATTTGGATATTGCCTAAGGATGATACCATAACATTTTGGGCTCATTCTGACACTTTCAATGTTGCCTATAGGTTACAATTGCGCAATTATTTGTTTACATGACAACGGGAAATTTTTTTACCCAAGATAGTATGCAGAAGAAAATACACGGTGGCATCTGATTGGATGTTGGAGTTCTGAAAATAGCAAAATTAAAAATTATAAACATTATTTATTGAAAATGTTCGATATTTGGACGGAAATTTTTAAGAGCCTTGAAAATTGAGCTTAAAACGATTAAAGAGGGAGGTTAGAAATTGTGTCAGTGCCATTTAAATGTCATTATTTCAACCAAAATTTCCGGTCATTTTTGCTGCATGACCTATACTTTTTTATTTGTTAATAATGAAGTTTTTCATTTCAATTTACACAAAAAACTGTTTTCCGGGGGGGGAATTTTTGAGGTTTTTCGCACAAATGAACTTAATTGCCAGGGGTACCATATGGGAAATGCATTGTAAATAATTGCGCTTTTGTAACCTATATGGAACTGAGATTTCTTCCAGAATACTCGATTTATTGACCCATTTTTAATTCTAAAATTTGAATTCGTCACAGAATGTCAAGTTATGTATAAATTGTTTATTAATAACGATTTGTTAAAAAATTATAGTCTGTTTCTAAAATATACATATTTTTTCATAGAAAATCTAGGGTGGGCTACAATGACGAGTTTGTGCGGTCTTTTAGGTAAAAATTGTTGTTGACGTTTTTGGGGGAAATTGTTTAATACATTCAAATGCAGCGTTTGACATCAAAAACACATATTTTATGCTAGGCTTAAGTCTCTTAGCCGACTTTTTTTGTTTTGACCTCTTTTCAGCCAAATTGAATTTTTGGGGTTTTAAGCATTTCAGTATGTTGCATCCATGAATGACATCGCTTTTGTTGAATTTGAATGCAGTTGGCTTTAATGGGACTGCTTCTGACATACGGACATACAATAGGACTCACCAAGTATTATCATAGCTAGCTATAGTTTGTTTCAAAAATGTGGTTTTTCACAGATTCTACGAAAAATTCGTTTTCGGCCTTCAGATCTTTATTCGAGAAAAAATGTTGAAGAAGAAAGTTATCCCAGAATTGACTCATGTACCAAATATACAAATAACGACCGAAAACAAGTACAATAACTCGAATATTACTAAGCAGCAACACATTATTGTCGGAAAACATGATGAAAAATGCGATTAATTTTGATAGAGGGTGGCCTCCAGAAAATTCAAACGAATAAACAACCCTTGAAGATAACTTTATTTTACTTTGGGAAACATTTGGATATTGCCTAAGGATGATACCATAACATTTTGGGCTCATTCTGACACTTTCAATGTTGCCTATAGGTTACAATTGCGCAATTATTTGTTTACATGACAACGGGAAATTTTTTTACCCAAGATAGTATGCAGAAGAAAATACACGGTGGCATCTGATTGGATGTTGGAGTTCTGAAAATAGCAAAATTAAAAATTATAAACATTATTTATTGAAAATGTTCGATATTTGGACGGAAATTTTTAAGAGCCTTGAAAATTGAGCTTAAAACGATTAAAGAGGGAGGTTAGAAATTGTGTCAGTGCCATTTAAATGTCATTATTTCAACCAAAATTTCCGGTCATTTTTGCTGCATGACCTATACTTTTTTATTTGTTAATAATGAAGTTTTTCATTTCAATTTACACAAAAAACTGTTTTCCGGGGGGGGGAATTTTTGAGGTTTTTCGCACAAATGAACTTAATTGCCAGGGGTACCATATGGGAAATGCATTGTAAATAATTGCGCTTTTGTAACCTATATGGAACTGAGATTTCTTCCAGAATACTCGATTTATTGACCCATTTTTAATTCTAAAATTTGAATTCGTCACAGAATGTCAAGTTATGTATAAATTGTTTATTAATAACGATTTGTTAAAAAATTATAGTCTGTTTCTAAAATATACATATTTTTTCATAGAAAATCTAGGGTGGGCTACAATGACGAGTTTGTGCGGTCTTTTAGGTAAAAATTGTTGTTGACGTTTTTGGGGGAAATTGTTTAATACATTCAAATGCAGCGTTTGACATCAAAAACACATATTTTATGCTAGGCTTAAGTCTCTTAGCCGACTTTTTTTGTTTTGACCTCTTTTCAGCCAAATTGAATTTTTGGGGTTTTAAGCATTTCAGTATGTTGCATCCATGAATGACATCGCTTTTGTTGAATTTGAATGCAGTTGGCTTTAATGGGACTGCTTCTGACATACGGACATACAATAGGACTCACCAAGTATTATCATAGCTAGCTATAGTTTGTTTCAAAAATGTGGTTTTTCACAGATTCTACGAAAAATTCGTTTTCGGCCTTCAGATCTTTATTCGAGAAAAAATGTTGAAGAAGAAAGTTATCCCAGAATTGACTCATGTACCAAATATACAAATAACGACCGAAAACAAGTACAATAACTCGAATATTACTAAGCAGCAACACATTATTGTCGGAAAACATGATGAAAAATGCGATTAATTTTGATAGAGGGTGGCCTCCAGAAAATTCAAACGAATAAACAACCCTTGAAGATAACTTTATTTTACTTTGGGAAACATTTGGATATTGCCTAAGGATGATACCATAACATTTTGGGCTCATTCTGACACTTTCAATGTTGCCTATAGGTTACAATTGCGCAATTATTTGTTTACATGACAACGGGAAATTTTTTTACCCAAGATAGTATGCAGAAGAAAATACACGGTGGCATCTGATTGGATGTTGGAGTTCTGAAAATAGCAAAATTAAAAATTATAAACATTATTTATTGAAAATGTTCGATATTTGGACGGAAATTTTTAAGAGCCTTGAAAATTGAGCTTAAAACGATTAAAGAGGGAGGTTAGAAATTGTGTCAGTGCCATTTAAATGTCATTATTTCAACCAAAATTTCCGGTCATTTTTGCTGCATGACCTATACTTTTTTATTTGTTAATAATGAAGTTTTTCATTTCAATTTACACAAAAAACTGTTTTCCGGGGGGGGAATTTTTGAGGTTTTTCGCACAAATGAACTTAATTGCCAGGGGTACCATATGGGAAATGCATTGTAAATAATTGCGCTTTTGTAACCTATATGGAACTGAGATTTCTTCCAGAATACTCGATTTATTGACCCATTTTTAATTCTAAAATTTGAATTCGTCACAGAATGTCAAGTTATGTATAAATTGTTTATTAATAACGATTTGTTAAAAAATTATAGTCTGTTTCTAAAATATACATATTTTTTCATAGAAAATCTAGGGTGGGCTACAATGACGAGTTTGTGCGGTCTTTTAGGTAAAAATTGTTGTTGACGTTTTTGGGGGAAATTGTTTAATACATTCAAATGCAGCGTTTGACATCAAAAACACATATTTTATGCTAGGCTTAAGTCTCTTAGCCGACTTTTTTTGTTTTGACCTCTTTTCAGCCAAATTGAATTTTTGGGGTTTTAAGCATTTCAGTATGTTGCATCCATGAATGACATCGCTTTTGTTGAATTTGAATGCAGTTGGCTTTAATGGGACTGCTTCTGACATACGGACATACAATAGGACTCACCAAGTATTATCATAGCTAGCTATAGTTTGTTTCAAAAATGTGGTTTTTCACAGATTCTACGAAAAATTCGTTTTCGGCCTTCAGATCTTTATTCGAGAAAAAATGTTGAAGAAGAAAGTTATCCCAGAATTGACTCATGTACCAAATATACAAATAACGACCGAAAACAAGTACAATAACTCGAATATTACTAAGCAGCAACACATTATTGTCGGAAAACATGATGAAAAATGCGATTAATTTTGATAGAGGGTGGCCTCCAGAAAATTCAAACGAATAAACAACCCTTGAAGATAACTTTATTTTACTTTGGGAAACATTTGGATATTGCCTAAGGATGATACCATAACATTTTGGGCTCATTCTGACACTTTCAATGTTGCCTATAGGTTACAATTGCGCAATTATTTGTTTACATGACAACGGGAAATTTTTTTACCCAAGATAGTATGCAGAAGAAAATACACGGTGGCATCTGATTGGATGTTGGAGTTCTGAAAATAGCAAAATTAAAAATTATAAACATTATTTATTGAAAATGTTCGATATTTGGACGGAAATTTTTAAGAGCCTTGAAAATTGAGCTTAAAACGATTAAAGAGGGAGGTTAGAAATTGTGTCAGTGCCATTTAAATGTCATTATTTCAACCAAAATTTCCGGTCATTTTTGCTGCATGACCTATACTTTTTTATTTGTTAATAATGAAGTTTTTCATTTCAATTTACACAAAAAACTGTTTTCCGGGGGGGGGAATTTTTGAGGTTTTTCGCACAAATGAACTTAATTGCCAGGGGTACCATATGGGAAATGCATTGTAAATAATTGCGCTTTTGTAACCTATATGGAACTGAGATTTCTTCCAGAATACTCGATTTATTGACCCATTTTTAATTCTAAAATTTGAATTCGTCACAGAATGTCAAGTTATGTATAAATTGTTTATTAATAACGATTTGTTAAAAAATTATAGTCTGTTTCTAAAATATACATATTTTTTCATAGAAAATCTAGGGTGGGCTACAATGACGAGTTTGTGCGGTCTTTTAGGTAAAAATTGTTGTTGACGTTTTTGGGGGAAATTGTTTAATACATTCAAATGCAGCGTTTGACATCAAAAACACATATTTTATGCTAGGCTTAAGTCTCTTAGCCGACTTTTTTTGTTTTGACCTCTTTTCAGCCAAATTGAATTTTTGGGGTTTTAAGCATTTCAGTATGTTGCATCCATGAATGACATCGCTTTTGTTGAATTTGAATGCAGTTGGCTTTAATGGGACTGCTTCTGACATACGGACATACAATAGGACTCACCAAGTATTATCATAGCTAGCTATAGTTTGTTTCAAAAATGTGGTTTTTCACAGATTCTACGAAAAATTCGTTTTCGGCCTTCAGATCTTTATTCGAGAAAAAATGTTGAAGAAGAAAGTTATCCCAGAATTGACTCATGTACCAAATATACAAATAACGACCGAAAACAAGTACAATAACTCGAATATTACTAAGCAGCAACACATTATTGTCGGAAAACATGATGAAAAATGCGATTAATTTTGATAGAGGGTGGCCTCCAGAAAATTCAAACGAATAAACAACCCTTGAAGATAACTTTATTTTACTTTGGGAAACATTTGGATATTGCCTAAGGATGATACCATAACATTTTGGGCTCATTCTGACACTTTCAATGTTGCCTATAGGTTACAATTGCGCAATTATTTGTTTACATGACAACGGGAAATTTTTTTACCCAAGATAGTATGCAGAAGAAAATACACGGTGGCATCTGATTGGATGTTGGAGTTCTGAAAATAGCAAAATTAAAAATTATAAACATTATTTATTGAAAATGTTCGATATTTGGACGGAAATTTTTAAGAGCCTTGAAAATTGAGCTTAAAACGATTAAAGAGGGAGGTTAGAAATTGTGTCAGTGCCATTTAAATGTCATTATTTCAACCAAAATTTCCGGTCATTTTTGCTGCATGACCTATACTTTTTTATTTGTTAATAATGAAGTTTTTCATTTCAATTTACACAAAAAACTGTTTTCCGGGGGGGGGAATTTTTGAGGTTTTTCGCACAAATGAACTTAATTGCCAGGGGTACCATATGGGAAATGCATTGTAAATAATTGCGCTTTTGTAACCTATATGGAACTGAGATTTCTTCCAGAATACTCGATTTATTGACCCATTTTTAATTCTAAAATTTGAATTCGTCACAGAATGTCAAGTTATGTATAAATTGTTTATTAATAACGATTTGTTAAAAAATTATAGTCTGTTTCTAAAATATACATATTTTTTCATAGAAAATCTAGGGTGGGCTACAATGACGAGTTTGTGCGGTCTTTTAGGTAAAAATTGTTGTTGACGTTTTTGGGGGAAATTGTTTAATACATTCAAATGCAGCGTTTGACATCAAAAACACATATTTTATGCTAGGCTTAAGTCTCTTAGCCGACTTTTTTTGTTTTGACCTCTTTTCAGCCAAATTGAATTTTTGGGGTTTTAAGCATTTCAGTATGTTGCATCCATGAATGACATCGCTTTTGTTGAATTTGAATGCAGTTGGCTTTAATGGGACTGCTTCTGACATACGGACATACAATAGGACTCACCAAGTATTATCATAGCTAGCTATAGTTTGTTTCAAAAATGTGGTTTTTCACAGATTCTACGAAAAATTCGTTTTCGGCCTTCAGATCTTTATTCGAGAAAAAATGTTGAAGAAGAAAGTTATCCCAGAATTGACTCATGTACCAAATATACAAATAACGACCGAAAACAAGTACAATAACTCGAATATTACTAAGCAGCAACACATTATTGTCGGAAAACATGATGAAAAATGCGATTAATTTTGATAGAGGGTGGCCTCCAGAAAATTCAAACGAATAAACAACCCTTGAAGATAACTTTATTTTACTTTGGGAAACATTTGGATATTGCCTAAGGATGATACCATAACATTTTGGGCTCATTCTGACACTTTCAATGTTGCCTATAGGTTACAATTGCGCAATTATTTGTTTACATGACAACGGGAAATTTTTTTACCCAAGATAGTATGCAGAAGAAAATACACGGTGGCATCTGATTGGATGTTGGAGTTCTGAAAATAGCAAAATTAAAAATTATAAACATTATTTATTGAAAATGTTCGATATTTGGACGGAAATTTTTAAGAGCCTTGAAAATTGAGCTTAAAACGATTAAAGAGGGAGGTTAGAAATTGTGTCAGTGCCATTTAAATGTCATTATTTCAACCAAAATTTCCGGTCATTTTTGCTGCATGACCTATACTTTTTTATTTGTTAATAATGAAGTTTTTCATTTCAATTTACACAAAAAACTGTTTTCCGGGGGGGGGAATTTTTGAGGTTTTTCGCACAAATGAACTTAATTGCCAGGGGTACCATATGGGAAATGCATTGTAAATAATTGCGCTTTTGTAACCTATATGGAACTGAGATTTCTTCCAGAATACTCGATTTATTGACCCATTTTTAATTCTAAAATTTGAATTCGTCACAGAATGTCAAGTTATGTATAAATTGTTTATTAATAACGATTTGTTAAAAAATTATAGTCTGTTTCTAAAATATACATATTTTTTCATAGAAAATCTAGGGTGGGCTACAATGACGAGTTTGTGCGGTCTTTTAGGTAAAAATTGTTGTTGACGTTTTTGGGGGAAATTGTTTAATACATTCAAATGCAGCGTTTGACATCAAAAACACATATTTTATGCTAGGCTTAAGTCTCTTAGCCGACTTTTTTTGTTTTGACCTCTTTTCAGCCAAATTGAATTTTTGGGGTTTTAAGCATTTCAGTATGTTGCATCCATGAATGACATCGCTTTTGTTGAATTTGAATGCAGTTGGCTTTAATGGGACTGCTTCTGACATACGGACATACAATAGGACTCACCAAGTATTATCATAGCTAGCTATAGTTTGTTTCAAAAATGTGGTTTTTCACAGATTCTACGAAAAATTCGTTTTCGGCCTTCAGATCTTTATTCGAGAAAAAATGTTGAAGAAGAAAGTTATCCCAGAATTGACTCATGTACCAAATATACAAATAACGACCGAAAACAAGTACAATAACTCGAATATTACTAAGCAGCAACACATTATTGTCGGAAAACATGATGAAAAATGCGATTAATTTTGATAGAGGGTGGCCTCCAGAAAATTCAAACGAATAAACAACCCTTGAAGATAACTTTATTTTACTTTGGGAAACATTTGGATATTGCCTAAGGATGATACCATAACATTTTGGGCTCATTCTGACACTTTCAATGTTGCCTATAGGTTACAATTGCGCAATTATTTGTTTACATGACAACGGGAAATTTTTTTACCCAAGATAGTATGCAGAAGAAAATACACGGTGGCATCTGATTGGATGTTGGAGTTCTGAAAATAGCAACATTAAAAATTATAAACATTATTTATTGAAAATGTTCGATATTTGGACGGAAATTTTTAAGAGCCTTGAAAATTGAGCTTAAAACGATTAAAGAGGGAGGTTAGAAATTGTGTCAGTGCCATTTAAATGTCATTATTTCAACCAAAATTTCCGGTCATTTTTGCTGCATGACCTATACTTTTTTATTTGTTAATAATGAAGTTTTTCATTTCAATTTACACAAAAAACTGTTTTCCGGGGGGGGAATTTTTGAGGTTTTTCGCACAAATGAACTTAATTGCCAGGGGTACCATATGGGAAATGCATTGTAAATAATTGCGCTTTTGTAACCTATATGGAACTGAGATTTCTTCCAGAATACTCGATTTATTGACCCATTTTTAATTCTAAAATTTGAATTCGTCACAGAATGTCAAGTTATGTATAAATTGTTTATTAATAACGATTTGTTAAAAAATTATAGTCTGTTTCTAAAATATACATATTTTTTCATAGAAAATCTAGGGTGGGCTACAATGACGAGTTTGTGCGGTCTTTTAGGTAAAAATTGTTGTTGACGTTTTTGGGGGAAATTGTTTAATACATTCAAATGCAGCGTTTGACATCAAAAACACATATTTTATGCTAGGCTTAAGTCTCTTAGCCGACTTTTTTTGTTTTGACCTCTTTTCAGCCAAATTGAATTTTTGGGGTTTTAAGCATTTCAGTATGTTGCATCCATGAATGACATCGCTTTTGTTGAATTTGAATGCAGTTGGCTTTAATGGGACTGCTTCTGACATACGGACATACAATAGGACTCACCAAGTATTATCATAGCTAGCTATAGTTTGTTTCAAAAATGTGGTTTTTCACAGATTCTACGAAAAATTCGTTTTCGGCCTTCAGATCTTTATTCGAGAAAAAATGTTGAAGAAGAAAGTTATCCCAGAATTGACTCATGTACCAAATATACAAATAACGACCGAAAACAAGTACAATAACTCGAATATTACTAAGCAGCAACACATTATTGTCGGAAAACATGATGAAAAATGCGATTAATTTTGATAGAGGGTGGCCTCCAGAAAATTCAAACGAATAAACAACCCTTGAAGATAACTTTATTTTACTTTGGGAAACATTTGGATATTGCCTAAGGATGATACCATAACATTTTGGGCTCATTCTGACACTTTCAATGTTGCCTATAGGTTACAATTGCGCAATTATTTGTTTACATGACAACGGGAAATTTTTTTACCCAAGATAGTATGCAGAAGAAAATACACGGTGGCATCTGATTGGATGTTGGAGTTCTGAAAATAGCAAAATTAAAAATTATAAACATTATTTATTGAAAATGTTCGATATTTGGACGGAAATTTTTAAGAGCCTTGAAAATTGAGCTTAAAACGATTAAAGAGGGAGGTTAGAAATTGTGTCAGTGCCATTTAAATGTCATTATTTCAACCAAAATTTCCGGTCATTTTTGCTGCATGACCTATACTTTTTTATTTGTTAATAATGAAGTTTTTCATTTCAATTTACACAAAAAACTGTTTTCCGGGGGGGAATTTTTGAGGTTTTTCGCACAAATGAACTTAATTGCCAGGGGTACCATATGGGAAATGCATTGTAAATAATTGCGCTTTTGTAACCTATATGGAACTGAGATTTCTTCCAGAATACTCGATTTATTGACCCATTTTTAATTCTAAAATTTGAATTCGTCACAGAATGTCAAGTTATGTATAAATTGTTTATTAATAACGATTTGTTAAAAAATTATAGTCTGTTTCTAAAATATACATATTTTTTCATAGAAAATCTAGGGTGGGCTACAATGACGAGTTTGTGCGGTCTTTTAGGTAAAAATTGTTGTTGACGTTTTTGGGGGAAATTGTTTAATACATTCAAATGCAGCGTTTGACATCAAAAACACATATTTTATGCTAGGCTTAAGTCTCTTAGCCGACTTTTTTTGTTTTGACCTCTTTTCAGCCAAATTGAATTTTTGGGGTTTTAAGCATTTCAGTATGTTGCATCCATGAATGACATCGCTTTTGTTGAATTTGAATGCAGTTGGCTTTAATGGGACTGCTTCTGACATACGGACATACAATAGGACTCACCAAGTATTATCATAGCTAGCTATAGTTTGTTTCAAAAATGTGGTTTTTCACAGATTCTACGAAAAATTCGTTTTCGGCCTTCAGATCTTTATTCGAGAAAAAATGTTGAAGAAGAAAGTTATCCCAGAATTGACTCATGTACCAAATATACAAATAACGACCGAAAACAAGTACAATAACTCGAATATTACTAAGCAGCAACACATTATTGTCGGAAAACATGATGAAAAATGCGATTAATTTTGATAGAGGGTGGCCTCCAGAAAATTCAAACGAATAAACAACCCTTGAAGATAACTTTATTTTACTTTGGGAAACATTTGGATATTGCCTAAGGATGATACCATAACATTTTGGGCTCATTCTGACACTTTCAATGTTGCCTATAGGTTACAATTGCGCAATTATTTGTTTACATGACAACGGGAAATTTTTTTACCCAAGATAGTATGCAGAAGAAAATACACGGTGGCATCTGATTGGATGTTGGAGTTCTGAAAATAGCAAAATTAAAAATTATAAACATTATTTATTGAAAATGTTCGATATTTGGACGGAAATTTTTAAGAGCCTTGAAAATTGAGCTTAAAACGATTAAAGAGGGAGGTTAGAAATTGTGTCAGTGCCATTTAAATGTCATTATTTCAACCAAAATTTCCGGTCATTTTTGCTGCATGACCTATACTTTTTTATTTGTTAATAATGAAGTTTTTCATTTCAATTTACACAAAAAACTGTTTTCCGGGGGGGGGGAATTTTTGAGGTTTTTCGCACAAATGAACTTAATTGCCAGGGGTACCATATGGGAAATGCATTGTAAATAATTGCGCTTTTGTAACCTATATGGAACTGAGATTTCTTCCAGAATACTCGATTTATTGACCCATTTTTAATTCTAAAATTTGAATTCGTCACAGAATGTCAAGTTATGTATAAATTGTTTATTAATAACGATTTGTTAAAAAATTATAGTCTGTTTCTAAAATATACATATTTTTTCATAGAAAATCTAGGGTGGGCTACAATGACGAGTTTGTGCGGTCTTTTAGGTAAAAATTGTTGTTGACGTTTTTGGGGGAAATTGTTTAATACATTCAAATGCAGCGTTTGACATCAAAAACACATATTTTATGCTAGGCTTAAGTCTCTTAGCCGACTTTTTTTGTTTTGACCTCTTTTCAGCCAAATTGAATTTTTGGGGTTTTAAGCATTTCAGTATGTTGCATCCATGAATGACATCGCTTTTGTTGAATTTGAATGCAGTTGGCTTTAATGGGACTGCTTCTGACATACGGACATACAATAGGACTCACCAAGTATTATCATAGCTAGCTATAGTTTGTTTCAAAAATGTGGTTTTTCACAGATTCTACGAAAAATTCGTTTTCGGCCTTCAGATCTTTATTCGAGAAAAAATGTTGAAGAAGAAAGTTATCCCAGAATTGACTCATGTACCAAATATACAAATAACGACCGAAAACAAGTACAATAACTCGAATATTACTAAGCAGCAACACATTATTGTCGGAAAACATGATGAAAAATGCGATTAATTTTGATAGAGGGTGGCCTCCAGAAAATTCAAACGAATAAACAACCCTTGAAGATAACTTTATTTTACTTTGGGAAACATTTGGATATTGCCTAAGGATGATACCATAACATTTTGGGCTCATTCTGACACTTTCAATGTTGCCTATAGGTTACAATTGCGCAATTATTTGTTTACATGACAACGGGAAATTTTTTTACCCAAGATAGTATGCAGAAGAAAATACACGGTGGCATCTGATTGGATGTTGGAGTTCTGAAAATAGCAAAATTAAAAATTATAAACATTATTTATTGAAAATGTTCGATATTTGGACGGAAATTTTTAAGAGCCTTGAAAATTGAGCTTAAAACGATTAAAGAGGGAGGTTAGAAATTGTGTCAGTGCCATTTAAATGTCATTATTTCAACCAAAATTTCCGGTCATTTTTGCTGCATGACCTATACTTTTTTATTTGTTAATAATGAAGTTTTTCATTTCAATTTACACAAAAAACTGTTTTCCGGGGGGGGGGGGGAATTTTTGAGGTTTTTCGCACAAATGAACTTAATTGCCAGGGGTACCATATGGGAAATGCATTGTAAATAATTGCGCTTTTGTAACCTATATGGAACTGAGATTTCTTCCAGAATACTCGATTTATTGACCCATTTTTAATTCTAAAATTTGAATTCTTCACAGAATGTCAAGTTATGTATAAATTGTTTATTAATAACGATTAGTTAAAAAATTATAGTCTGTTTCTAAAATATACATATTTTTTCATAGAAAATCTAGGGTGGGCTACAATGACGAGTTTGTGCGGTCTTTTAGGTAAAAATTGTTGTTGACGTTTTTGGGGGAAATTGTTTAATACATTCAAATGCAGCGTTTGACATCAAAAACACATATTTTATGCTAGGCTTAAGTCTCTTAGCCGACTTTTTTTGTTTTGACCTCTTTTCAGCCAAATTGAATTTTTGGGGTTTTAAGCATTTCAGTATGTTGCATCCATGAATGACATCGCTTTTGTTGAATTTGAATGCAGTTGGCTTTAATGGGACTGCTTCTGACATACGGACATACAATAGGACTCACCAAGTATTATCATAGCTAGCTATAGTTTGTTTCAAAAATGTGGTTTTTCACAGATTCTACGAAAAATTCGTTTTCGGCCTTCAGATCTTTATTCGAGAAAAAATGTTGAAGAAGAAAGTTATCCCAGAATTGACTCATGTACCAAATATACAAATAACGACCGAAAACAAGTACAATAACTCGAATATTACTAAGCAGCAACACATTATTGTCGGAAAACATGATGAAAAATGCGATTAATTTTGATAGAGGGTGGCCTCCAGAAAATTCAAACGAATAAACAACCCTTGAAGATAACTTTATTTTACTTTGGGAAACATTTGGATATTGCCTAAGGATGATACCATAACATTTTGGGCTCATTCTGACACTTTCAATGTTGCCTATAGGTTACAATTGCGCAATTATTTGTTTACATGACAACGGGAAATTTTTTTACCCAAGATAGTATGCAGAAGAAAATACACGGTGGCATCTGATTGGATGTTGGAGTTCTGAAAATAGCAAAATTAAAAATTATAAACATTATTTATTGAAAATGTTCGATATTTGGACGGAAATTTTTAAGAGCCTTGAAAATTGAGCTTAAAACGATTAAAGAGGGAGGTTAGAAATTGTGTCAGTGCCATTTAAATGTCATTATTTCAACCAAAATTTCCGGTCATTTTTGCTGCATGACCTATACTTTTTTATTTGTTAATAATGAAGTTTTTCATTTCAATTTACACAAAAAACTGTTTTCCGGGGGGGAATTTTTGAGGTTTTTCGCACAAATGAACTTAATTGCCAGGGGTACCATATGGGAAATGCATTGTAAATAATTGCGCTTTTGTAACCTATATGGAACTGAGATTTCTTCCAGAATACTCGATTTATTGACCCATTTTTAATTCTAAAATTTGAATTCGTCACAGAATGTCAAGTTATGTATAAATTGTTTATTAATAACGATTTGTTAAAAAATTATAGTCTGTTTCTAAAATATACATATTTTTTCATAGAAAATCTAGGGTGGGCTACAATGACGAGTTTGTGCGGTCTTTTAGGTAAAAATTGTTGTTGACGTTTTTGGGGGAAATTGTTTAATACATTCAAATGCAGCGTTTGACATCAAAAACACATATTTTATGCTAGGCTTAAGTCTCTTAGCCGACTTTTTTTGTTTTGACCTCTTTTCAGCCAAATTGAATTTTTGGGGTTTTAAGCATTTCAGTATGTTGCATCCATGAATGACATCGCTTTTGTTGAATTTGAATGCAGTTGGCTTTAATGGGACTGCTTCTGACATACGGACATACAATAGGACTCACCAAGTATTATCATAGCTAGCTATAGTTTGTTTCAAAAATGTGGTTTTTCACAGATTCTACGAAAAATTCGTTTTCGGCCTTCAGATCTTTATTCGAGAAAAAATGTTGAAGAAGAAAGTTATCCCAGAATTGACTCATGTACCAAATATACAAATAACGACCGAAAACAAGTACAATAACTCGAATATTACTAAGCAGCAACACATTATTGTCGGAAAACATGATGAAAAATGCGATTAATTTTGATAGAGGGTGGCCTCCAGAAAATTCAAACGAATAAACAACCCTTGAAGATAACTTTATTTTACTTTGGGAAACATTTGGATATTGCCTAAGGATGATACCATAACATTTTGGGCTCATTCTGACACTTTCAATGTTGCCTATAGGTTACAATTGCGCAATTATTTGTTTACATGACAACGGGAAATTTTTTTACCCAAGATAGTATGCAGAAGAAAATACACGGTGGCATCTGATTGGATGTTGGAGTTCTGAAAATAGCAAAATTAAAAATTATAAACATTATTTATTGAAAATGTTCGATATTTGGACGGAAATTTTTAAGAGCCTTGAAAATTGAGCTTAAAACGATTAAAGAGGGAGGTTAGAAATTGTGTCAGTGCCATTTAAATGTCATTATTTCAACCAAAATTTCCGGTCATTTTTGCTGCATGACCTATACTTTTTTATTTGTTAATAATGAAGTTTTTCATTTCAATTTACACAAAAAACTGTTTTCCGGGGGGGAATTTTTGAGGTTTTTCGCACAAATGAACTTAATTGCCAGGGGTACCATATGGGAAATGCATTGTAAATAATTGCGCTTTTGTAACCTATATGGAACTGAGATTTCTTCCAGAATACTCGATTTATTGACCCATTTTTAATTCTAAAATTTGAATTCGTCACAGAATGTCAAGTTATGTATAAATTGTTTATTAATAACGATTTGTTAAAAAATTATAGTCTGTTTCTAAAATATACATATTTTTTCATAGAAAATCTAGGGTGGGCTACAATGACGAGTTTGTGCGGTCTTTTAGGTAAAAATTGTTGTTGACGTTTTTGGGGGAAATTGTTTAATACATTCAAATGCAGCGTTTGACATCAAAAACACATATTTTATGCTAGGCTTAAGTCTCTTAGCCGACTTTTTTTGTTTTGACCTCTTTTCAGCCAAATTGAATTTTTGGGGTTTTAAGCATTTCAGTATGTTGCATCCATGAATGACATCGCTTTTGTTGAATTTGAATGCAGTTGGCTTTAATGGGACTGCTTCTGACATACGGACATACAATAGGACTCACCAAGTATTATCATAGCTAGCTATAGTTTGTTTCAAAAATGTGGTTTTTCACAGATTCTACGAAAAATTCGTTTTCGGCCTTCAGATCTTTATTCGAGAAAAAATGTTGAAGAAGAAAGTTATCCCAGAATTGACTCATGTACCAAATATACAAATAACGACCGAAAACAAGTACAATAACTCGAATATTACTAAGCAGCAACACATTATTGTCGGAAAACATGATGAAAAATGCGATTAATTTTGATAGAGGGTGGCCTCCAGAAAATTCAAACGAATAAACAACCCTTGAAGATAACTTTATTTTACTTTGGGAAACATTTGGATATTGCCTAAGGATGATACCATAACATTTTGGGCTCATTCTGACACTTTCAATGTTGCCTATAGGTTACAATTGCGCAATTATTTGTTTACATGACAACGGGAAATTTTTTTACCCAAGATAGTATGCAGAAGAAAATACACGGTGGCATCTGATTGGATGTTGGAGTTCTGAAAATAGCAAAATTAAAAATTATAAACATTATTTATTGAAAATGTTCGATATTTGGACGGAAATTTTTAAGAGCCTTGAAAATTGAGCTTAAAACGATTAAAGAGGGAGGTTAGAAATTGTGTCAGTGCCATTTAAATGTCATTATTTCAACCAAAATTTCCGGTCATTTTTGCTGCATGACCTATACTTTTTTATTTGTTAATAATGAAGTTTTTCATTTCAATTTACACAAAAAACTGTTTTCCGGGGGGGAATTTTTGAGGTTTTTCGCACAAATGAACTTAATTGCCAGGGGTACCATATGGGAAATGCATTGTAAATAATTGCGCTTTTGTAACCTATATGGAACTGAGATTTCTTCCAGAATACTCGATTTATTGACCCATTTTTAATTCTAAAATTTGAATTCGTCACAGAATGTCAAGTTATGTATAAATTGTTTATTAATAACGATTTGTTAAAAAATTATAGTCTGTTTCTAAAATATACATATTTTTTCATAGAAAATCTAGGGTGGGCTACAATGACGAGTTTGTGCGGTCTTTTAGGTAAAAATTGTTGTTGACGTTTTTGGGGGAAATTGTTTAATACATTCAAATGCAGCGTTTGACATCAAAAACACATATTTTATGCTAGGCTTAAGTCTCTTAGCCGACTTTTTTTGTTTTGACCTCTTTTCAGCCAAATTGAATTTTTGGGGTTTTAAGCATTTCAGTATGTTGCATCCATGAATGACATCGCTTTTGTTGAATTTGAATGCAGTTGGCTTTAATGGGACTGCTTCTGACATACGGACATACAATAGGACTCACCAAGTATTATCATAGCTAGCTATAGTTTGTTTCAAAAATGTGGTTTTTCACAGATTCTACGAAAAATTCGTTTTCGGCCTTCAGATCTTTATTCGAGAAAAAATGTTGAAGAAGAAAGTTATCCCAGAATTGACTCATGTACCAAATATACAAATAACGACCGAAAACAAGTACAATAACTCGAATATTACTAAGCAGCAACACATTATTGTCGGAAAACATGATGAAAAATGCGATTAATTTTGATAGAGGGTGGCCTCCAGAAAATTCAAACGAATAAACAACCCTTGAAGATAACTTTATTTTACTTTGGGAAACATTTGGATATTGCCTAAGGATGATACCATAACATTTTGGGCTCATTCTGACACTTTCAATGTTGCCTATAGGTTACAATTGCGCAATTATTTGTTTACATGACAACGGGAAATTTTTTTACCCAAGATAGTATGCAGAAGAAAATACACGGTGGCATCTGATTGGATGTTGGAGTTCTGAAAATAGCAAAATTAAAAATTATAAACATTATTTATTGAAAATGTTCGATATTTGGACGGAAATTTTTAAGAGCCTTGAAAATTGAGCTTAAAACGATTAAAGAGGGAGGTTAGAAATTGTGTCAGTGCCATTTAAATGTCATTATTTCAACCAAAATTTCCGGTCATTTTTGCTGCATGACCTATACTTTTTTATTTGTTAATAATGAAGTTTTTCATTTCAATTTACACAAAAAACTGTTTTCCGGGGGGGAATTTTTGAGGTTTTTCGCACAAATGAACTTAATTGCCAGGGGTACCATATGGGAAATGCATTGTAAATAATTGCGCTTTTGTAACCTATATGGAACTGAGATTTCTTCCAGAATACTCGATTTATTGACCCATTTTTAATTCTAAAATTTGAATTCGTCACAGAATGTCAAGTTATGTATAAATTGTTTATTAATAACGATTTGTTAAAAAATTATAGTCTGTTTCTAAAATATACATATTTTTTCATAGAAAATCTAGGGTGGGCTACAATGACGAGTTTGTGCGGTCTTTTAGGTAAAAATTGTTGTTGACGTTTTTTGGGGAAAATTGTTTAATACATTCAAATGCAGCGTTTGACATCAAAAACACATATTTTATGCTAGGCTTAAGTCTCTTAGCCGACTTTTTTTGTTTTGACCTCTTTTCAGCCAAATTGAATTTTTGGGGTTTTAAGCATTTCAGTATGTTGCATCCATGAATGACATCGCTTTTGTTGAATTTGAATGCAGTTGGCTTTAATGGGACTGCTTCTGACATACGGACATACAATAGGACTCACCAAGTATTATCATAGCTAGCTATAGTTTGTTTCAAAAATGTGGTTTTTCACAGATTCTACGAAAAATTCGTTTTCGGCCTTCAGATCTTTATTCGAGAAAAAATGTTGAAGAAGAAAGTTATCCCAGAATTGACTCATGTACCAAATATACAAATAACGACCGAAAACAAGTACAATAACTCGAATATTACTAAGCAGCAACACATTATTGTCGGAAAACATGATGAAAAATGCGATTAATTTTGATAGAGGGTGGCCTCCAGAAAATTCAAACGAATAAACAACCCTTGAAGATAACTTTATTTTACTTTGGGAAACATTTGGATATTGCCTAAGGATGATACCATAACATTTTGGGCTCATTCTGACACTTTCAATGTTGCCTATAGGTTACAATTGCGCAATTATTTGTTTACATGACAACGGGAAATTTTTTTACCCAAGATAGTATGCAGAAGAAAATACACGGTGGCATCTGATTGGATGTTGGAGTTCTGAAAATAGCAAAATTAAAAATTATAAACATTATTTATTGAAAATGTTCGATATTTGGACGGAAATTTTTAAGAGCCTTGAAAATTGAGCTTAAAACGATTAAAGAGGGAGGTTAGAAATTGTGTCAGTGCCATTTAAATGTCATTATTTCAACCAAAATTTCCGGTCATTTTTGCTGCATGACCTATACTTTTTTATTTGTTAATAATGAAGTTTTTCATTTCAATTTACACAAAAAACTGTTTTCCGGGGGGGAATTTTTGAGGTTTTTCGCACAAATGAACTTAATTGCCAGGGGTACCATATGGGAAATGCATTGTAAATAATTGCGCTTTTGTAACCTATATGGAACTGAGATTTCTTCCAGAATACTCGATTTATTGACCCATTTTTAATTCTAAAATTTGAATTCGTCACAGAATGTCAAGTTATGTATAAATTGTTTATTAATAACGATTTGTTAAAAAATTATAGTCTGTTTCTAAAATATACATATTTTTTCATAGAAAATCTAGGGTGGGCTACAATGACGAGTTTGTGCGGTCTTTTAGGTAAAAATTGTTGTTGACGTTTTTGGGGGAAATTGTTTAATACATTCAAATGCAGCGTTTGACATCAAAAACACATATTTTATGCTAAGGCTTAAGTCTCTTAGCCGACTTTTTTTGTTTTGACCTCTTTTCAGCCAAATTGAATTTTTGGGGTTTTAAGCATTTCAGTATGTTGCATCCATGAATGACATCGCTTTTGTTGAATTTGAATGCAGTTGGCTTTAATGGGACTGCTTCTGACATACGGACATACAATAGGACTCACCAAGTATTATCATAGCTAGCTATAGTTTGTTTCAAAAATGTGGTTTTTCACAGATTCTACGAAAAATTCGTTTTCGGCCTTCAGATCTTTATTCGAGAAAAAATGTTGAAGAAGAAAGTTATCCCAGAATTGACTCATGTACCAAATATACAAATAACGACCGAAAACAAGTACAATAACTCGAATATTACTAAGCAGCAACACATTATTGTCGGAAAACATGATGAAAAATGCGATTAATTTTGATAGAGGGTGGCCTCCAGAAAATTCAAACGAATAAACAACCCTTGAAGATAACTTTATTTTACTTTGGGAAACATTTGGATATTGCCTAAGGATGATACCATAACATTTTGGGCTCATTCTGACACTTTCAATGTTGCCTATAGGTTACAATTGCGCAATTATTTGTTTACATGACAACGGGAAATTTTTTTACCCAAGATAGTATGCAGAAGAAAATACACGGTGGCATCTGATTGGATGTTGGAGTTCTGAAAATAGCAAAATTAAAAATTATAAACATTATTTATTGAAAATGTTCGATATTTGGACGGAAATTTTTAAGAGCCTTGAAAATTGAGCTTAAAACGATTAAAGAGGGAGGTTAGAAATTGTGTCAGTGCCATTTAAATGTCATTATTTCAACCAAAATTTCCGGTCATTTTTGCTGCATGACCTATACTTTTTTATTTGTTAATAATGAAGTTTTTCATTTCAATTTACACAAAAAACTGTTTTCCGGGGGGGAATTTTTGAGGTTTTTCGCACAAATGAACTTAATTGCCAGGGGTACCATATGGGAAATGCATTGTAAATAATTGCGCTTTTGTAACCTATATGGAACTGAGATTTCTTCCAGAATACTCGATTTATTGACCCATTTTTAATTCTAAAATTTGAATTCGTCACAGAATGTCAAGTTATGTATAAATTGTTTATTAATAACGATTTGTTAAAAAATTATAGTCTGTTTCTAAAATATACATATTTTTTCATAGAAAATCTAGGGTGGGCTACAATGACGAGTTTGTGCGGTCTTTTAGGTAAAAATTGTTGTTGACGTTTTTGGGGGAAATTGTTTAATACATTCAAATGCAGCGTTTGACATCAAAAACACATATTTTATGCTAGGCTTAAGTCTCTTAGCCGACTTTTTTTGTTTTGACCTCTTTTCAGCCAAATTGAATTTTTGGGGTTTTAAGCATTTCAGTATGTTGCATCCATGAATGACATCGCTTTTGTTGAATTTGAATGCAGTTGGCTTTAATGGGACTGCTTCTGACATACGGACATACAATAGGACTCACCAAGTATTATCATAGCTAGCTATAGTTTGTTTCAAAAATGTGGTTTTTCACAGATTCTACGAAAAATTCGTTTTCGGCCTTCAGATCTTTATTCGAGAAAAAATGTTGAAGAAGAAAGTTATCCCAGAATTGACTCATGTACCAAATATACAAATAACGACCGAAAACAAGTACAATAACTCGAATATTACTAAGCAGCAACACATTATTGTCGGAAAACATGATGAAAAATGCGATTAATTTTGATAGAGGGTGGCCTCCAGAAAATTCAAACGAATAAACAACCCTTGAAGATAACTTTATTTTACTTTGGGAAACATTTGGATATTGCCTAAGGATGATACCATAACATTTTGGCCTCATTCTGACACTTTCAATGTTGCCTATATGGAACTGAGATTTCTTCCAGAATACTCGATTTATTGACCCATTTTTAATTCTAAAATTTGAATTCGTCACAGAATGTCAAGTTATGTATAAATTGTTTATTAATAACGATTTGTTCAAAAATTATAGTCTGTTTCTAAAATATACATATTTTTTCATAGAAAATCTAGGGTGGGCTACAATGACGAGTTTGTGCGGTCTTTTAGGTAAAAATTGTTGTTGACGTTTTTGGGGGAAATTGTTTAATACATTCAAATGCAGCGTTTGACATCAAAAACACATATTTTATGCTAGGCTTAAGTCTCTTAGCCGACTTTTTTTGTTTTGACCTCTTTTCAGCCAAATTGAATTTTTGGGGTTTTAAGCATTTCAGTATGTTGCATCCATGAATGACATCGCTTTTGTTGAATTTGAATGCAGTTGGCTTTAATGGGACTGCTTCTGACATACGGACATACAATAGGACTCACCAAGTATTATCATAGCTAGCTATAGTTTGTTTCAAAAATGTGGTTTTTCACAGATTCTACGAAAAATTCGTTTTCGGCCTTCAGATCTTTATTCGAGAAAAAATGTTGAAGAAGAAAGTTATCCCAGAATTGACTCATGTACCAAATATACAAATAACGACCGAAAACAAGTACAATAACTCGAATATTACTAAGCAGCAACACATTATTGTCGGAAAACATGATGAAAAATGCGATTAATTTTGATAGAGGGTGGCCTCCAGAAAATTCAAACGAATAAACAACCCTTGAAGATAACTTTATTTTACTTTGGGAAACATTTGGATATTGCCTAAGGATGATACCATAACATTTTGGGCTCATTCTGACACTTTCAATGTTGCCTATAGGTTACAATTGCGCAATTATTTGTTTACATGACAACGGGAAATTTTTTTACCCAAGATAGTATGCAGAAGAAAATACACGGTGGCATCTGATTGGATGTTGGAGTTCTGAAAATAGCAAAATTAAAAATTATAAACATTATTTATTGAAAATGTTCGATATTTGGACGGAAATTTTTAAGAGCCTTGAAAATTGAGCTTAAAACGATTAAAGAGGGAGGTTAGAAATTGTGTCAGTGCCATTTAAATGTCATTATTTCAACCAAAATTTCCGGTCATTTTTGCTGCATGACCTATACTTTTTTATTTGTTAATAATGAAGTTTTTCATTTCAATTTACACAAAAAACTGTTTTCCGGGGGGGAATTTTTGAGGTTTTTCGCACAAATGAACTTAATTGCCAGGGGTACCATATGGGAAATGCATTGTAAATAATTGCGCTTTTGTAACCTATATGGAACTGAGATTTCTTCCAGAATACTCGATTTATTGACCCATTTTTAATTCTAAAATTTGAATTCGTCACAGAATGTCAAGTTATGTATAAATTGTTTATTAATAACGATTTGTTAAAAAATTATAGTCTGTTTCTAAAATATACATATTTTTTCATAGAAAATCTAGGGTGGGCTACAATGACGAGTTTGTGCGGTCTTTTAGGTAAAAATTGTTGTTGACGTTTTTGGGGGAAATTGTTTAATACATTCAAATGCAGCGTTTGACATCAAAAACACATATTTTATGCTAGGCTTAAGTCTCTTAGCCGACTTTTTTTGTTTTGACCTCTTTTCAGCCAAATTGAATTTTTGGGGTTTTAAGCATTTCAGTATGTTGCATCCATGAATGACATCGCTTTTGTTGAATTTGAATGCAGTTGGCTTTAATGGGACTGCTTCTGACATACGGACATACAATAGGACTCACCAAGTATTATCATAGCTAGCTATAGTTTGTTTCAAAAATGTGGTTTTTCACAGATTCTACGAAAAATTCGTTTTCGGCCTTCAGATCTTTATTCGAGAAAAAATGTTGAAGAAGAAAGTTATCCCAGAATTGACTCATGTACCAAATATACAAATAACGACCGAAAACAAGTACAATAACTCGAATATTACTAAGCAGCAACACATTATTGTCGGAAAACATGATGAAAAATGCGATTAATTTTGATAGAGGGTGGCCTCCAGAAAATTCAAACGAATAAACAACCCTTGAAGATAACTTTATTTTACTTTGGGAAACATTTGGATATTGCCTAAGGATGATACCATAACATTTTGGGCTCATTCTGACACTTTCAATGTTGCCTATAGGTTACAATTGCGCAATTATTTGTTTACATGACAACGGGAAATTTTTTTACCCAAGATAGTATGCAGAAGAAAATACACGGTGGCATCTGATTGGATGTTGGAGTTCTGAAAATAGCAAAATTAAAAATTATAAACATTATTTATTGAAAATGTTCGATATTTGGACGGAAATTTTTAAGAGCCTTGAAAATTGAGCTTAAAACGATTAAAGAGGGAGGTTAGAAATTGTGTCAGTGCCATTTAAATGTCATTATTTCAACCAAAATTTCCGGTCATTTTTGCTGCATGACCTATACTTTTTTATTTGTTAATAATGAAGTTTTTCATTTCAATTTACACAAAAAACTGTTTTCCGGGGGGGGAATTTTTGAGGTTTTTCGCACAAATGAACTTAATTGCCAGGGGTACCATATGGGAAATGCATTGTAAATAATTGCGCTTTTGTAACCTATATGGAACTGAGATTTCTTCCAGAATACTCGATTTATTGACCCATTTTTAATTCTAAAATTTGAATTCGTCACAGAATGTCAAGTTATGTATAAATTGTTTATTAATAACGATTTGTTAAAAAATTATAGTCTGTTTCTAAAATATACATATTTTTTCATAGAAAATCTAGGGTGGGCTACAATGACGAGTTTGTGCGGTCTTTTAGGTAAAAATTGTTGTTGACGTTTTTGGGGGAAATTGTTTAATACATTCAAATGCAGCGTTTGACATCAAAAACACATATTTTATGCTAGGCTTAAGTCTCTTAGCCGACTTTTTTTGTTTTGACCTCTTTTCAGCCAAATTGAATTTTTGGGGTTTTAAGCATTTCAGTATGTTGCATCCATGAATGACATCGCTTTTGTTGAATTTGAATGCAGTTGGCTTTAATGGGACTGCTTCTGACATACGGACATACAATAGGACTCACCAAGTATTATCATAGCTAGCTATAGTTTGTTTCAAAAATGTGGTTTTTCACAGATTCTACGAAAAATTCGTTTTCGGCCTTCAGATCTTTATTCGAGAAAAAATGTTGAAGAAGAAAGTTATCCCAGAATTGACTCATGTACCAAATATACAAATAACGACCGAAAACAAGTACAATAACTCGAATATTACTAAGCAGCAACACATTATTGTCGGAAAACATGATGAAAAATGCGATTAATTTTGATAGAGGGTGGCCTCCAGAAAATTCAAACGAATAAACAACCCTTGAAGATAACTTTATTTTACTTTGGGAAACATTTGGATATTGCCTAAGGATGATACCATAACATTTTGGGCTCATTCTGACACTTTCAATGTTGCCTATAGGTTACAATTGCGCAATTATTTGTTTACATGACAACGGGAAATTTTTTTACCCAAGATAGTATGCAGAAGAAAATACACGGTGGCATCTGATTGGATGTTGGAGTTCTGAAAATAGCAAAATTAAAAATTATAAACATTATTTATTGAAAATGTTCGATATTTGGACGGAAATTTTTAAGAGCCTTGAAAATTGAGCTTAAAACGATTAAAGAGGGAGGTTAGAAATTGTGTCAGTGCCATTTAAATGTCATTATTTCAACCAAAATTTCCGGTCATTTTTGCTGCATGACCTATACTTTTTTATTTGTTAATAATGAAGTTTTTCATTTCAATTTACACAAAAAACTGTTTTCCGGGGGGGGAATTTTTGAGGTTTTTCGCACAAATGAACTTAATTGCCAGGGGTACCATATGGGAAATGCATTGTAAATAATTGCGCTTTTGTAACCTATATGGAACTGAGATTTCTTCCAGAATACTCGATTTATTGACCCATTTTTAATTCTAAAATTTGAATTCGTCACAGAATGTCAAGTTATGTATAAATTGTTTATTAATAACGATTTGTTAAAAAATTATAGTCTGTTTCTAAAATATACATATTTTTTCATAGAAAATCTAGGGTGGGCTACAATGACGAGTTTGTGCGGTCTTTTAGGTAAAAATTGTTGTTGACGTTTTTGGGGGAAATTGTTTAATACATTCAAATGCAGCGTTTGACATCAAAAACACATATTTTATGCTAGGCTTAAGTCTCTTAGCCGACTTTTTTTGTTTTGACCTCTTTTCAGCCAAATTGAATTTTTGGGGTTTTAAGCATTTCAGTATGTTGCATCCATGAATGACATCGCTTTTGTTGAATTTGAATGCAGTTGGCTTTAATGGGACTGCTTCTGACATACGGACATACAATAGGACTCACCAAGTATTATCATAGCTAGCTATAGTTTGTTTCAAAAATGTGGTTTTTCACAGATTCTACGAAAAATTCGTTTTCGGCCTTCAGATCTTTATTCGAGAAAAAATGTTGAAGAAGAAAGTTATCCCAGAATTGACTCATGTACCAAATATACAAATAACGACCGAAAACAAGTACAATAACTCGAATATTACTAAGCAGCAACACATTATTGTCGGAAAACATGATGAAAAATGCGATTAATTTTGATAGAGGGTGGCCTCCAGAAAATTCAAACGAATAAACAACCCTTGAAGATAACTTTATTTTACTTTGGGAAACATTTGGATATTGCCTAAGGATGATACCATAACATTTTGGGCTCATTCTGACACTTTCAATGTTGCCTATAGGTTACAATTGCGCAATTATTTGTTTACATGACAACGGGAAATTTTTTTACCCAAGATAGTATGCAGAAGAAAATACACGGTGGCATCTGATTGGATGTTGGAGTTCTGAAAATAGCAAAATTAAAAATTATAAACATTATTTATTGAAAATGTTCGATATTTGGACGGAAATTTTTAAGAGCCTTGAAAATTGAGCTTAAAACGATTAAAGAGGGAGGTTAGAAATTGTGTCAGTGCCATTTAAATGTCATTATTTCAACCAAAATTTCCGGTCATTTTTGCTGCATGACCTATACTTTTTTATTTGTTAATAATGAAGTTTTTCATTTCAATTTACACAAAAAACTGTTTTCCGGGGGGGAATTTTTGAGGTTTTTCGCACAAATGAACTTAATTGCCAGGGGTACCATATGGGAAATGCATTGTAAATAATTGCGCTTTTGTAACCTATATGGAACTGAGATTTCTTCCAGAATACTCGATTTATTGACCCATTTTTAATTCTAAAATTTGAATTCGTCACAGAATGTCAAGTTATGTATAAATTGTTTATTAATAGCGATTTGTTAAAAAATTATAGTCTGTTTCTAAAATATACATATTTTTTCATAGAAAATCTAGGGTGGGCTACAATGACGAGTTTGTGCGGTCTTTTAGGTAAAAATTGTTGTTGACGTTTTTGGGGGAAATTGTTTAATACATTCAAATGCAGCGTTTGACATCAAAAACACATATTTTATGCTAGGCTTAAGTCTCTTAGCCGACTTTTTTTGTTTTGACCTCTTTTCAGCCAAATTGAATTTTTGGGGTTTTAAGCATTTCAGTATGTTGCATCCATGAATGACATCGCTTTTGTTGAATTTGAATGCAGTTGGCTTTAATGGGACTGCTTCTGACATACGGACATACAATAGGACTCACCAAGTATTATCATAGCTAGCTATAGTTTGTTTCAAAAATGTGGTTTTTCACAGATTCTACGAAAAATTCGTTTTCGGCCTTCAGATCTTTATTCGAGAAAAAATGTTGAAGAAGAAAGTTATCCCAGAATTGACTCATGTACCAAATATACAAATAACGACCGAAAACAAGTACAATAACTCGAATATTACTAAGCAGCAACACATTATTGTCGGAAAACATGATGAAAAATGCGATTAATTTTGATAGAGGGTGGCCTCCAGAAAATTCAAACGAATAAACAACCCTTGAAGATAACTTTATTTTACTTTGGGAAACATTTGGATATTGCCTAAGGATGATACCATAACATTTTGGGCTCATTCTGACACTTTCAATGTTGCCTATAGGTTACAATTGCGCAATTATTTGTTTACATGACAACGGGAATTTTTTTTACCCAAGATAGTATGCAGAAGAAAATACACGGTGGCATCTGATTGGATGTTGGAGTTCTGAAAATAGCAAAATTAAAAATTATAAACATTATTTATTGAAAATGTTCGATATTTGGACGGAAATTTTTAAGAGCCTTGAAAATTGAGCTTAAAACGATTAAAGAGGGAGGTTAGAAATTGTGTCAGTGCCATTTAAATGTCATTATTTCAACCAAAATTTCCGGTCATTTTTGCTGCATGACCTATACTTTTTTATTTGTTAATAATGAAGTTTTTCATTTCAATTTACACAAAAAACTGTTTTCCGGGGGGGAATTTTTGAGGTTTTTCGCACAAATGAACTTAATTGCCAGGGGTACCATATGGGAAATGCATTGTAAATAATTGCGCTTTTGTAACCTATAATGTTCGGAGTGGCTAAATATCTCACACTATTCGTCCGGCCGTTAGATTTGTGCATGTCCCGAGCGTCCCGCAGCAGCAACAGCAAGTTCACATCGGATAAATTTTCTTCATATAAAGAATTACAATTAAGAATCCGTCAATTTGAAATTAGCAAAAAATGTAGAATTTTACAAAAGAGATTCCCACACGATATTGTCAGCAAGAGAAGGGACATTAACTTTACATCTTAAAGATCCTAACCAATAAAGCTTGAATTCATCGAAACTGCCATGTATAGAGCATGATAAAATAAGCTCAACGGACAAATAAACCAAAAGTTAATATTTAGATTATATATAGCCTAGGGACTATTCTTCGTCTAGCCGGACAAATAGCCAGACGAAGTGTCATAGCTATTTTTCCGGCTAGCTGAACGAACAGTCTCAAAGCGATTTCTCCAGCTAGCCGGAGAAATAGCTATCAGACTTATAGCAACTGACTATAATGTTTTGTTAAAAAGGAAAACATTTGTAGCGATTTTTCAACAGTACGTATCATAAAAAATCGTAAATCGTTTTCTTTTCGTTTAACCTCACAAATAATTCATCCAGATCTATTTCCGTTCTTTGTCATAAAATCTCGATGTTTTTAATTTTATTTGTATATATGGAATAATTGAAAAATCATATTTGTCTCATTTTTGTAATATTTTTTAATAACCCGTATTTCTGGTGGATTAAGAACTACAGTACGAGACAACAAGACATACACGTTGATTATTTCTTATTCTGTAATATATTTAGTTATTCATAAATATATCAAGACAACACATATTTACACACACATACACACATATATACTCACTCAAAAAAAACCCCGCAACATCGGATAAATTTTTTCAAATCCTTATTTTGCAGACAAATAACCTATAAATATTCAATTAAATATATATACACAACATCATAGTTACACCTTAATTAGATATTTCCAGGTGAAAACATTTAATTCATCAACCCGTGAACGACTGTGGTTGAAATCTTTAACACATTAAGAATTACGCATTGCTTAAAACAGGGTCGACTTTCACGTGCAAATCATGGGTATTTTTTTTTAACTCAGACAATCGGTATAAAACCCGGCTATATCTTTTCTGGACTGCATTAGTAAAATTTCATTCTGACGAGGGGACGCTATGCCAAGGTTAAATGCAGCTACCCGAAATATCGCTATCGGTCGAATCGAGGCCGAGGAATCATAGAACGTACAATGTTCATTGTAGCTCAATTTCACCACAGGCGCTTGGGTACAAATTGTGAAATCTCGGCTTTTTTCATTAATGCTGGTATATTTTTATGTAGAACCCTTATTTGCCTCATAAAATAACAATAAACATGTCTGACCCATTTTTTCAACGTTTTTACCATTTCTGATATTCGCATGTCTGACCCATTTTTTCAACGTTTTTACCATTTCTGATATTTCCCCTAAAATATCAGAAATGGTAAAAACGTTGAAAAAATGGGTCAGACATGCGCATATTGTTATTTTATGAGGCAAATAAGGGTTCTACATAAAAATATACCAGCATTAATGAAAAAAGCCGAGATTTCACAATTTGTACCCAAGCGCCTGTGAATTTCACGCGTTGGAGCTAGACGCTACCAGCAGCTTGGTACTACGACAGACCAACTATGTTTAGGGCGTCCACGTGTTACAAGACGGGCGCAGGATCGTTAATTAGATTATTCCATCTTCGAAAAGGACTATTGCTGCAACAGAAACAGCTGTAGAGCAGGCACTTCAGTATGAGGGGCTAAGGATACCGCGTGTTCGTACTCGACGTAAAATTTATTGAGAGTATGCGAAAAAAATGTTATATTCCTTGGTAAAAGAACTCATGAACAAGAAGTGTGCAAAACAGCAGTAGAAAGTAGACTTTTATTATTAACAACGCGATCATGGGAACTTTGTTAAATATGTCCATATCTGGTACCAATATTTAATATTTTATCAGCACAAAATGATTACTTTGGACAATAAGATGATCAGTCTGAAAAAAAACAAAAATCTGTCTTCCGAACGTTTGTGTTATGCGTTTTTCCGTCAGATATAATATCAGCGACGGATCCAGATGGCGACGGGGATATTAGCCCCACCCCCCCCCTTAACAATGAAAAGAAAGAGAAACTGAGCGAAAAAACGAGGAAAGACAGAGAACAGAAAGGGCGAGCGAGAGTGTGTTAAAAATATTAAAATTTGTAGTCCTCAGCACCCTCTCAATTGCTTATATCCCACCAGCTTATGGGGGATTCGCCCCTACCCCACCCGGGCGCTGCGGTCACCAGACCCCTTTCCCGAATTTCGCCTTCATAGCCCGATTTTCTGGAAATGCACTTGAATATAAGTTATTAGTAAGATAATGGGGCCTCACCATATTGAAATAATATGTATGCCTAACACGGCGAACGGTTATTGGGTCCGCCTTCGGCCCAAGTGGGTCCTTGTCCACTTGGAGACAGAGGCACAAGGCCTGGAACTGACTTGATGAACATGATGAATGCCCGCTCTACGACGACGGGTGTGTTACAACAAGCAGTATCACCCGATTTCGTACTCTCATTATGTAAGAGTTCGTGTTCTTGGGTTTTTTTGCTGCGTCTATTGTTGTGTTTCTCGAATGAATTTGTTGAACTTGACATCGAGACTTGATTAGGCTTTGTATTTCTTCGCATCTGTTCAAGTTCAAATAGGAAATACATTCTTTCATTCGTTAAACTCTGCCAAATATTATTTATATTTCTGTAGTAAAACAAACAGTCGGGCTTTTTTCATTTTTAATTTATTATTATTTTATTATTATTATTGGTTTTTTCTTCTTATTTTAACAGCACATTAAATGACTGATATAAACATAGCGGCCGTAAATCTAAAGTCTAGTACTCGTGTCAACATTATACAGTGTATGCATGCTGCAACAAGACATGAAATGTCGGTTAAACAATGGGACCAACCTTTTCCTTATTATTGGGGTCCAACCTTTTCCTTTATGGGGGTGGCCATGCGATGGGACCAATCTTTTCCTTATAATTGGGGGTGGCCATGCGATGGGACCAACCTTTTCCTTATTATTGGGGGTGGCCATGCGATGGGACCAACCTTTTCCTTATTATTGGGGTTGGTTGTGCGATGGGACCAACCTTTTCCTTATTGTTGTGGGTGACGTACAATGGGACCAACCCTTTCCTTATTATTGGGGGGGGCGTAACAATGGGACCAACCTTTTCCTTATTATTGGGGGTGGCAGTAACAATGGGACCAACCCTTTCCTTATTTTTGGGGGTGGCCGTAACAATGGGACCAACCCTTTCCTTATTATTGGGGGTGGCCGTAACAATGGGACCAACCTTTTCCTTATTATTGGGGGTGGCCGTAACAATGGGACCAACCCTTTCCTTATTATTGGGGGTGGCAGTAACAATGGGACCAACCCTTTCCTTATTATTGGGGGTGGCAGTAACAATGGGACCAACCTTTTCCTTATTATTGGGGGTGGCCGCAACAATGGGACCAACCCTTTCCTTATTATTGGGGGTGGCCGTAACAATGGGACCAACCTTTTCCTTATTATTGGGGGTGGCAGTAACAATGGGACCAACCATTTCCTTGTTATTGGGGGTGGCAGTAACAATGGGATCAACCTTTTCCTTATTATTGGGGGTGACCGTAATTATTTATGTAAACCGTTTTTCATTTCTAGCTCATTAAATTCGCTGCATCAAAACCCCAATATGTAATCTAATATTATCTTAGAAAACAATGCATTCATCGTAAGACCGACGAAAAATATATCCAAAAGCAATATAACGGCCCCATCTTCTACACCCTAAAATTAAAATGTTAAATAGCATAACTAAAACAAAAGAAAATTACACGAACCAATTATATTTCAGTATGCTAATAGTTTACTTTGGCACAATCTCTATGGGGTCGTCAATTCTAGGACTTCTGTCAAGCACACAGGAAGTGATCTGTGTGCAAAGCTTATACAAGACAAAATATTGTGTCGTAAACAGCCGGCAACCATGCAGGAAGTGATCTATGTACCAAGCTTATACAAAACACAGAATTGTGTCATAAACAGCCGGCACCCAGGAAGTGATCTGTGTGCCAAGCGTATACAAAACACGGTATTGTGTCATAAACAGCCGGCACAGAGGAAGTGATCTTTGCGCCAAGCTTATAAAAGACACAGTACTGTGTCTTTTACAACCGGCACCCAGGAAGTGAACTGTGTTCCAAGCTTATACGAGACACGGTATTGTGTCATAAACAGCCGGCACAGAGGAAGTGATCTTTGCGCCAAGCTTATAAAAGACACAGTACTGTGTCTTTTACAACCGGCACCCAGGAAGTGAACTGTGTTCCAAGCTTATACGAGACACGGTATTGTGTCATAAACAGCCGGCACAGAGGAAGTGATCTGTGTGGCAAGCTTATACAAGACACAGTATTGTACCATAAATTGCCGGCACAGAGGAAGTGATCTGTGTGCCAAGCTTATACAAGACACAGTATTGTGTCATAAACAGCCGGCACAGAGGAAGTGATCTGTGTGGCAAGCTTATACAAGACACAGTATTGTACCATAAATTGCCGGCACAGAGGAAGTGATCTGTGTGCCAAGCTTATACAAGACACAGTATTGTACCATAAACAGGCGGGACAGAGAAAGCGATCTGTGTGCCAAGCTTATACAAGACACAGTATTGTACCATAAACAGCCGGGACAGAGAAAGCGATCTGTGTGCCAAGCTTATACAAGACACAGTATTGTACCATAAACAGCCGGGACAGAGGAAGTGATCTGTGTGCCAAGGTTATACAAGACACAGTATTGTGTCATAAACAGCCGGGACAGAGGAAGTGATCTGTGTGCCAAGCTTATACAAGACACAGTATTGTGTCATAAACTGCCGGCACAGAGGAATTGATCTGTGTGGCAAGCTTATACAAGACACAGTATTGTACCATAAACTGCCGGCACAGAGGAATTGATCTGTGTGGCAAGCTTATACAAGACACAGTATTGTACCATAAACTGCCGGCACAGAGGAATTGATCTGTGTGGCAAGCTGATACGAGACACGGTAATGTGTCATAAACAGCCGGCACAGAGGAATTGATCTGTGTGGCAAGCTTATATATACAAGACACAGTATTGTATACCATAAACAGCCGGCAACCAAGAAGTGATCTGTGTGGCAAGCTTATACAAGACACAGTATTATGTCATAAACAGCCGGCACCGAGGAAGTGATCTGTGTGGCAAGCTTAAACAAGACACAGTATTGCCCTAAACAGCCGGCAAAGAGGAAGTGATCTGTGTGGCAAGCTTATACAAGACACAGTATTGCCCTAAACAGCCGGCAAAGAGGAAGTGATCTGTGTGCCAAGCTTATACAAGACACAGTATTGCCCTAAACAGCCGGCAAAGAGGAAGTGATCTGTGTGCCAAGCTTATACAAGACACAGTATTGTGCCATAAACAGCCGGGAGAGAGGAAGTGATCTGTGTGGCAAGCTTATACAAGACACAGTATTGCGTCATAAACATCCGGCACAGAAGAAGTGACCTGTGTGCCAAGCTTATACAAGACACAGAATTGCTCCATAAAAAGCCCACACCGAGGAAGTGACCTGTGTGACAAGCTTATACAAGACACACTATTGCGTCATAAACATTCGGGACTGAGGAAGTTTTCTGTGTGCCAAGCTTATACAAGACACATGTATTGGGTCATATACATTTTTAAAAAATACAATAATTATTATTTATATAACTAAAATCTTTTATTACAACGCACAAAACGCAAGTTCCAACTGTAATTGTAACTGACATAAGTTTTACAAATTACTATTGGATTCAGGATTAAACAAAAAGGGGGAGGTTGCTCTGGACTTTATTTTTATCACAGGTGCTGATAGACGCATGCTATATACATGATATATGCTTCTTTTGTAAACCGGGAAGGTCTAAGCACCACGCGCCCCCCCCCCCCCCCTTTTCCACTTGATTCGTCACTGACTACTATATCAGATATATATAACTATAGATCAGATATTTAATTTTTCTATAAACATGTTTAGCCAATCATGCATAAGTATGAGAATTGTTCAACTTGTAATCAGGTGAAACATTCCTTTTAAAAATGTAATTTAAATAACTGCCCGACAATATTTTACAGACTATAGAATTGGTTGTAAGAATAAACTGACCTCAATTGTGGAAAAATTTTACGTCATATTGACCAAACTGTTCTGATTTAGTCAAATTTGTTAAAATTACCCATTGTCATTTTTTAATGGTGAAATTTACCATAAGCTGATGGTTTAAAACGGCTTGTTCCAGTTGAGTCGATTTGAATTCAAATAAAAATAAACTAATTTAAATATTTATAATTCCATTCTTTAAACATTTTCAGAAAATTGTTGACCCGAGCTACCTTAAGTGACGTAACATTATTTTGACAACGTGTTGTTAAGAATCGAAACTTTGTCTGTTAAAATAGTAAGATAACATCAAACAATGATCGTCAAATATGTAAATGTAATTTCCCTTTTAATTTTCATATGTATTGATACAATAGAGTGGTGCTTGGTGGCCGAGTGATTAAGGTAGTCATCTACTGTTGATGACGCTGAATTAACCAATATTCTTAATGAGATAAATTGGTGCCTGTCGTTCATTTGACCAGCAGTGACCTTTGACGAACAAATGGTGCTGACTGGTTAACGTTGATCTGTAATAAATCGTCTGCAGTAGTCCGTCTACTTGTTCTACAGTAATCGACGGATAACACTAGTTGGTCTACAGTAATCCACGACTAACGCTAGTTGGTCTACAGTAATCGACGGCTAACACTAGTTAGTCTACAGTAATCGATAGCTAACACTAGTTGGTCTACAATAATAGACGGCTAACACTAGTTAGTCTACAGTATTCGACGACTAACGCTAGTTGGTCTACAGTAATCGATGGCTATCACTAGTTGATCTACAGTAATCGACGGTTAACTATGTTTCGTCTGCAGTAATCGACGGCTACAACAAGGCGATCTGCAGTAATCGACGGCTTACACTAGTTGGTCTACAGTAATCGACGGCTTACACTAGTTGTTCTACACTAATCTACGGACCAATTTGTCTACATTAAACATAGATTGTACACAGTAGTTGACGGCTGACAATAGTTGGTCTACATAATCTACGCTAACCATAATTGGTCTACATCAATAGACCGCAGACACGAGTTGATCTGCAGTAAGCGAGGGCTAACATTAGTGGTCTATAGTAATCGATGTTTAACACTAGTTGATCTACAGTAATGAACGACTTACACTAGTTGGTCTGCAGCAATCGCCGACGAACAATAGTCGCATGATGTCTACCTGCAGTAAATGACATGTAGTTATATTACCAGGCGACTAAAAAATGTTAATCTGTAGTGACCGACGTCTAAAAAAAATATGAAGTGTCAAACAGTTAATAAAAGACGCCTTCGGTTATCCGACGACTAGCAATTAGGGACACGCAGTGAGGTGGTGACTAATAGGATTGTCTGAAGTGACGGCTAACAACTCGTGGGTTATTTATAAATAGCTGCTTATATAGAGGACATTGTAATAATATCTTGACTGCACCACGGAGAGTGGTATTGCCTGAAACATTGATAATGCCCGACCAAACTGTATGCCGATCAATTGTCACACAGGCTGAATTTTGTATACATTTTTTATTTCATACTTTTTTCTCATACAGGTGCTATATTGTGTTTAAAAAAAAACTAAAACCCAAGTTTGTATTTGTATATATACTTACATTTATTTTTTTTGCAAACTTCACACACAATAAGTTTCAACTTATATCTAAGTTTTGGTCGTGAAATTTAATACCAGTGTATTTATGTAGACAAATGCTTTGCGTGTTTTATACATAATAACTTCCTGCAGATATTGATTTTTTTTTTAAATGTGTAGCCAACCGTGCAAAAATAAAAAGACACACAGGTGATCGAAACGCTCCTTTGAAAAACTCCGGGCGACTTGATCAGAGTGGCAACAGTCTATTACTGAGTCTATAACTTCGGGACGACCTGATCAGAGTGACAACAGTCTATTACTGAGTCTATAACTCCAGGACGACCTGATCAGAGTGGCAACAGTCTATTACTGAGTCTATAACTCCGGGACGACTTGATCAGAGTGACAACAGTCTATTACTGAGTCTATAACTCCAGGACGACCTGATCAGAGTGGCAACAGTCTATTACTGAGTCTATAACTCCAGGACGACCTGATCAGAGTGGCAACAGTCTATTACTGAGTCTATAACTCCAGGACGACCTGATCAGAGTGACTAAGTGGAATACAGTTTGTCTGTGTGACAACTGAGCGGGATAAAGTTAGTCTGTGTGACAACTGAGCGGCATACAGTAATTCTGTGTAACAATTTAGCGGTCTATTACCGAGTCTATAACTCCAGGACGACTTGATCAGAGTGACAACAGTCTATTACTGAGTCTATAACACCTGGACGACTTGATCAGAGTGACAACAGTCTATTACTGAGTCTATAACTCCGGGACGACTTGATCAGAGTGCCAACAGTTTATTACTGAGTCTATACATGTAAGTTTTGTTGCTTGTTTTCAGAATATTGTATTAACCAGATATTTGGTTACGGAAGTGTTCCATATGTTTTCCATTTAATTATCTTTTAAGCTGAAAGTGAAATTTTTTAACAAATTTAATTTATAATTATGCTCCCCGTCACTATTACAGTAAAAATGAATCCATTATTTTAATAATATGACATGAACAAACCTCAACTTATTCTGTAAAATTTGTCTTATTACCAATTTTCAATTAAAAATGTAAAAATAGCATTGAATATATATGACTATTGTTAGTTTTCGGTTGAACGGCGGCCGTTGTCAGTGGAGACTATGTGACATGGAGTTTAAATACAGTTATAGTCGAACTGAAACATACAGGTAAAGTCGAACTGCATACTTTTTAAATGTTGTCAAGTATATCTATATAAGTCTACGAGCGGTCTAATGTCGTCACTTGATAACTTACAACAATGTTAATTGTAATATTTCTTACGTAATCAATCGTACATTCAGTCAGGGATATTACATACTTCCGTTAATGTTATTGATTCAGCAAAAGTAAAATTCGCCTGTAAAACTGGCACATACATATATGTATGTTGTTCTTGTCGCCAACGACGGATTATTATTCAAGCATGAAAGTCAAATTCGCTATTACATATTTACTTTTATATACTAGCTATTTACCGCTCATTTGTAACACAGACAACTGTATATCACTCAGTTGTCACAGACTAACTGTATACCGCTCCGTTGTCACACAGACAAACTGAATACCGCTCAGTTGTCACACAGACTAACTGTATACCACTCTGTTGTCGCACAGACTAACTCTATATCGCTCAGTTGTCGCACAGACTAACTATATCGCTCAGTTGTCGCACAGACTAACTATATACCGCTCAGTTGTCACACAGACAAACTGTATACCACTCAGTTGTCACACAGACTAACTGTAAACCGCTCAGTTGTCACACAGACTAACTCTACACCACTCAGTTATCACACAGACAAACTGTATACTACTCAGTTGTCACACATACTAACTGTAAACCGCTCAGTTGTCACACAGACTAACTCTACACCACTCAGTTATCACACAGACAAACTGTATACCACTCTATTGTCACACATACTAACTGTAAACCGCTCAGTTGTCACACAGACTAACTCTACACCACTCAGTTATCACACAGACAAACTGTATACCACTCTGTTGTCACACAGACTAACTGTTTAACCGCTCAGTTGTCACACAGAATAACTGTATACCGCTAAATTGTTACACAGAATTACTGTATGCCGCTCAGTTGTCTCACAGACTAACTTTATCCCGCTCAGTTGTCACACAGACAAACTGTATTCCACTTAGTTGTCACACAGACTAACTCTACACCACTCAGTTATCACACAGACAAACTGTATACCACTCTGTTGTCACACAGACTAACTGTTTAACCGCTCAGTTGTTACACAGACTAACTCTACACCACTCAGTTATCACACAGACAAACTGTATACCACTCTGTTGTCACACAGACTAACTGTTTAACCGCTCAGTTGTCACACAGAATAACTGTATACCGCTAAATTGTTACACAGAATTACTGTATGCCGCTCAGTTGTCTCACAGACTAACTTTATCCCGCTCAGTTGTCACACAGACAAACTGTATTCCACTTAGTTGTCACACAGACTAACTCTACACCACTCAGTTATCACACAGACAAACTGTATACCACTCTATTGTCACACATACTAACTGTAAACCGCTCAGTTGTTACACAGACTAACTCTACACCACTCAGTTATCACACAGACAAACTGTATACCACTCTGTTGTCACACAGACTAACTGTTTAACCGCTCAGTTGTCACACAGAATAACTGTATACCGCTAAATTGTTACACAGAATTACTGTATGCCGCTCAGTTGTCTCACAGACTAACTTTATCCCGCTCAGTTGTCACACAGACAAACTGTATACCGCTAAATTGTTACACAGACTTACTGTATGCCGCTCAGTTGTCACACAGACTAACTATATACCGCTCAGTTGTCACACAGACAAACTGTATACTACTCAGTTGTCACACAGACAAACTGTATACTACTCAGTTGTCACACAGACTAACTGTTTAACCGCTCAGTTGTCACACAGACTAACTGTATACCGCTAAATTGTTACACAGACTTACTGTATGCCGCTCAGTTGTCACACAGACTAACTTTATCCCGCTCAGTTGTCACACAGACAAACTGTATTCCACTTAGTTGTCACACAGACTAACTATATACCACTCAGTTGTCACACAGACAAACTGTATTCCACTTAGTTGTCACACAGACTAACTATATACCACTCAGTTGTCACACAGACAAACTGTATACCACTCAGTTGTCACACATACTAACTGTAAACCGCTCAGTTATCACACAGACTAACTGTATACCACTCAGTTGTCACACAGACAAACTGTATACCACTCAGTTGTCACACAGACTAACTGTAAACCGCTCAGTTGTCACACAGACTAACTGTATACCACTCAGTTGTCACACAGACAAACTGTATACCACAGTGTTCACAGGTGCGCAATCACAAGAAGGCCTGTTAGTTACTTTACCACTAGGCTATCAAGGCCCCACAAATAAGTATAACCAGAGACATATAATAACATGTCTCTGGTATAATTTAGTAATTCTAATATAATTATAACAAATTTGCTTAAAAATAGACAAAGATCTTGACAACTTGGAACGTTATAAGACAAGTCTGACCGTATTATGCCGAGTGGTCGTAACTACGCTCCGAGTGGTCGCGATCCGGGTTGTGCGTGGTCCGAGTTTCAATTTCCTGTTACCATAGACAAGTGTTTATTGCATTATTTTCAATAAATCATTATCTTGTATATTTAGTTGTACAATGACGTTTCGTGCAATCGTTCTCGCTAGTAATTAATATGATAAATATGCTGAAAATTCGTTTAGTTGAGATCAAAATGAATATACCAATCAGTGAGTTTAAATATCTGGCTATTTTGTTCTTAAAATATTGATAAAATTTGTTTGTTAAAGAATTTTCTTAATAAATGAATTTAAGGAATAAATACACAGTCAAATCCGTGTTAATAATCGCAAGCTATTTGCGACAAGATCGGTACTAGCAGTATTGGTTTTAAGAACATTTCCAGGGCTGTGCACGGGATGGGGTACCTGCGCATGGAAAACAATGTTTTTGGAAGGTAACTAACGTAAAGAAATGTTTTGTTAATGAAAACAATTTATGTGTTTAATATTAACTCTACGACACTGTCCAAGTCTCAATCTAGTACCATGTCACAGCAAGATTTTAATGTCATCGAGTTCAGCTTCAGATATCGGTCGTAAATTCTGCCATGCCATGTGCTCACCTTGACACTAGCTTACTTACTTGTTATGGGGGTTTTCAAAGTACTTGACTACCGTAAAACGGTCTCGCACGGACTTTGACACTAGCTGCGGAACCGTGGCTTTTTAGTCTTTTAAGCTGTGTGTGTTTTGGGGCCGTGGGGGGGGGGGGGGGGGTTGGGAGTAATGTCTAATTTAAACTCTAAATGGTGTCGAGTACAGTTCGCCCGAAATTTCGTTCGCACCAGAGTCAGTTCGTCCCAATACTTCCTCGCACGGGTCGATTCGCCCCAATTTCTATTAGTACTGGGTCGTTTCGCCCCGGTAAACTATTTTATATATAATAATACATGAGTTATTTTTGATTGTTGTATATGATTATCCAGATACTGTACATTATTTTGTTAGTTTATGGTGCAGGTGTTTGATATGTGGTTATCTGATTAATAGGTGAGCACAATCAGCTGTAATTAATTATTTGCTTGTTTTTTTAAGACTTTAAATTGTGTATATAACTGACGACTTTCCAATTTAAAAAACGCCACCTAGTGCCCACTTCAAGTACTAAAAATTGTGGATGAAGCCGCAGTTTGTTCTGTTGCAAACTTGAAATGGACAATTGTCTTTGATAAATTTCCATGCTTCGAGTGAATGACAGGTGTCAATATATATGAGCGAGGATGTAATTAAAAAACCATGCTTTTATCGTTAATTAATTAACCGATGTCTATTCACCCATGATTTACCTGTTGCTAATCTGAGTTTTAACCCCAGCTGTTTTATAGCTTGATTAAGCAAGCTTACCGGTGACAAAGGTGTTCTAATATTCAAACTCACCCGTTGCTTATGGCTATAGTAACATCTACTAATCAGGTTAATTAGATAAAATTGGATTGGCATTGACAAACAATACAAAAACAATGCAGTATCTTTATTTCAATATCATACAGTGTAGTCTTAAAGTGATGACAGTCATAGTTTTTTTAACAGGAAGTAAAAGGGGAGATAAATCATGTAAAACTGGAAATGGATCAATTATGTACCTGAGTCGTTGACTACTAATAGCAAGCCAAGAAGCCAGCAACATATTAGCTTTTTTAATTTAATTTTAAATTTTTTAATTGAAGCCATTTTATTGCAAATTTATTAACGACCAGTGAATGTAACAATTGTGCAGACATTAATTAACTGCCATATTGTGTAGACATTAATTAACTGCAATATTGTGCAGACATTAATCAACTGCCATATTGTGCTCTTAACAACTTTTTTAAGTAAAGTCATTTAATCGCATTTGCATGTTAATTAATCGTTTAAAATACTTTGAAAAAAACTCGTTCTTCTATATCGGGGGTAGAAGACCTGAGGTGAAACAATCCGGGGAGAATATTTAATCGGGACAAAACGACCCGGAACCATGTCTAATGATCATCAGTTATATCATGTCTTTCCTTCGAGCATCGTAGGAAGACCATAGAAAAATTTACAGAGACAATTTAATATAAAATATATTATAAGTTATAATTTGCATTGAATTATTTTGGCATTAGATGTATTCCAAAAACTGAACGAACATTCATGTACATAACATTGTTTAGAACTAAATAATATTTTAAAAATAATAACATAATATTTTAACACTAAAATAGTCTGAGAATATTATAAAATTAAATTTGAACTGAAAAATCGTTATTTTAAATAGGATTTTATCGGTTGGGGTTGTCAGGTTATACTATAATGTTACCTACTATGATCCATGGCAAGCCTTTCCATACTATAACTTATAGTATGGAAAGGCTTGCCATGGATCATAGTAGGTAACGTGTTTGGAGAGTGTCAGGTTATAGTGCGGAAAGCCGTGGATCATAGTAGGTAACGTGTTTGGTGCCGTGGACCATAGTAGGTAACGTGTTTGGAGAGTGCCATGAAAGCCTTGCCGTGGACCATAGTAGGTAACGTGTTTGGAGAGTGCCATGAAAGCCTTGCCATGGATCATAGTAGGTAACGTGTTTGGAGAGTGCCATGATGATTGCACGATAAAGATCCCTTTTGTAGATTTAGAAAAAGAGTATACTAGTAGGCTCATTGTAGCCACTACAAAATGCTAAATTCTATACCCAATACTCCGTACTTTTCCAGGGGCAGTCAAAATTTTGTTCCCTGTGCCCCATCCCACACCTTTTCAATTGATGTATTGTTTGTTAACTTGTTCCCGTCCTAAATATAGGTGAAATAATGCTTGCTGGATGTAAAGCAAACATCCAATCAATCAATCAAATCAATCAATATATTTACAACACTGAATATTGCGCTGTGTTCTGATTGGGTCAATAGTTGTTATTTCTGCAATGTTTTGTCTATAAGCATGATAAGCTCCTGCAGGAATTTAATTTAAAAAGGAATATAGTTTTTTTCCATTTTCTGTTTTTCCCCTATAGCAACACCACACGAACAAAAAAACATAAAACACGAATTAAAAAAAAAACCAAAAAACCTAAATAAATTAAATCTCTTAAATCTTCCAATCAACATGTGTTCAAATTGTACTACTACATAATGTGTATCTGTTTATTTTACATATTAGGTTTAAATTTCTGTTCACATGGAAGCTGAACAGGGGGATTTTTTAAACTTGTTAACGTCAACTATCTGGATGCATCTGTTAAGTTCATAGTACAAATACATTTCTGTTAAAAAGGCTGTATATAAAAGGTTCTTGAACAGGATACATGTGTTAAAACGGCCTGAATATAGCTGAAATATTGCTTGCTGGACGTTAAACAATAATCAATCAATCAATACATGTATTGTTAATTATCCATTAAATTTGTAGTCAATCTGGAATATAAATTTCTGTAAGAGACAGTTTCCTTAATGTCATTATATTTTAGGTATAAAATGACATTGAAAGATATTTGTTAAAATGTACATTTCATCTTACAAAAATAGGTTGTTATGTACTTTGGTCATGTGACCAGGGTCACCAGCACTAATGATGTCCTTGAGGTGGTGTGATGAAGCTATTTAAATCTTTTCCAGTTGATACCAGACTTTTGTCGTCTGCTTAAACAATTTGTTTTCTCAGCAGCAATAAAGATGAATAACAAAGAAAATATTGTTTACATTTTAGATTTAGAAGAATATGGACCAAGAACAATTGAATGAAGTAAGTAAAGTTTATATTGTGAAGTAAATACGTTAACATGTACAAGTACAGATCTGTGGCTTAATGCCACTTTTATCAATTTTTCAGCCATACATGTATCAACTATCATGGTGTCCAGTGTTAATGGTCTAATTAGACGTAAGCAACATAGTTCTCCATTGCTGTGTGAACACAAACATGTATTGTTTACTACAATCCTCCATCTTTGTTTGACTAAATAGAATTTGAATTTTTATAAAACATTTATAACATGAATGGCAGGTCGCATAAATGTGTTGACAGATTAACAAAATGGACAATGAACATTAGACTTGATGGTGGTCAATTAAAAATAAATGTACATTTATCTACATTTACATATATTGTGTTACTATGGATTGACTGTTATAATATCATTTCAGGGACTTCGGGAGGCTGCTGACAGAGGTGACACTAAGTCTGTGGAGGACTGGGTGGCCAGAGGGGCCAATGTCAATTGTAAAGGATGGGTGAGTTACTTGTGTTTTAACATTTATCTTTGACAACAAATCATTAATAACACATCACACATGACAGACATCAGTCACACAAATTAAATATTTCACAGTAAGTGTCACCGTCTGAATCAGAAAATATCATAACAATGTCTGCTACAAAAAGTTGTTTGACATCAACATCATGGCTGACATCACACTAATAAAATATTTCACCACGAGTGTGACGATTTATTTAACTCATGGCTGACATCACCACGAGTGTGACGATTTATTTAACTCATGGCTGACATCACCACGAGTGTGACGATGTATTTAACTCGTATCTTTGTCCTGAATCAGAAAATATCGCGTTTGATTTGATCCGTTACAAAAACTACTTTTGTTATATGTAGGTGTATTACTTACATTGAGAAGATTTGATGATAAAATGTTTATTTACATAGAATGTTTACATGTTTATTTCCTGTATAGGTAGGATGGAGTCCTTTACATTGGGCAGCAGAGCGGGGCCACACAGAGACAGTGTCCAGGCTGGTGGAGCTGGGTAGTCATGTTAATGTCAAGGACAATGTATGTATTTACTTAACTGATTTGTGTGTTTGTCATTGATCACTAACAACAAATAAGTCACCATTTATTTTATGACTGTCCCTGTACCACTATAATCCTACATTGTAGGTTGTCCCCGGGGGTCAGTCCCCACTCCCTAAATTGTGTACATTTTTATAATTTATATATTGATCAAAGTGTACAATCACAGATCATTAATAACACTTTAAGTATGGCAGACGTCAGATTATTTCACACAAATATTTCATTGTAAGTGTGTAGCCATTCATTCATTCATTCATTCATTCATTCATTCATTCATTCATTCATTCATTCATTCATTCATTCATTCATTCATTCATTCATTCATTCATTGAATTCTTTCATTCAATATTCATTCATTTGATTTGTTATATGTAGGTGTATTATTTACGTTGAGAAGATTTGATGATAAAATGTTTATTTACATAGAATGTTTACATGTTTATTTCCTGTATAGGGAGGATGGAGTCCTTTACATCTGGCAGCATGGGACGGCCACACAGAGACAGTGTCCAGGCTGGTGGAGCTGGGTGGGGATATCAATGTCAAGGATGACGATGTATGTATTTACTTAACTGATTTGTGTGTTTATCATTGATCACTAACAACAAATAAGTCACCATTTATTTTATGACTGTCCCTGTACCACTATAATCCTCCATTGTAGGTTGTCAAAAGGGGGGAAGGAGTTGACTATCCCCACCCCCTAGATTATGTACATTTTCTAATTTGTATATTTATACATGTCTGCATACAAAATTGTGCTTGTTTTTTCATTTTTTTTAGTAAGATGGTATTTTTAGAGTACAGGTGTATGTCTGTTGTTCTGGGGATACACACAAGGTCTCCCCCACCCCTTATAGCATCAGTTATCATTGTGTTAGCCTTGCTGTTACTGTGGGTTAATGCTGTTAGAGGGATTGTCCCCACCCCGTCATAACACTGATGATTAATAATCCTCAAAATACTTAGGATCCCCACCCCATAACTATGTGTTATTATATTATTAATATCATAATTAGTTTTACTGAGTTGGGTTTGAATTCCCCTGGGGAGTATTCCCAACCCCCTTAATGCATTTATTGGTTATTAAGTCTCCCAAACAAGTTTGGAGACTTATTGTTTTTGTTGCGTTTCTTGTTATTCTCGCGCCGCCAACATTGTCTGGGGAACTTTTAAACTTCACTGATTTTGTTCAAATTATGCACAATGATAGACCCCTATGAGATGTGGGTTCTAACCATTTTTCTTTCAAGTGTAGGGGCCCCCCAGGGTCTGTTCCACACCCCTCCAAATACCTCAAAAATTGATATTTTTTTAAAATGTAAAAAATAGTTAACATTCCTACCCCATAACCATATATGTTATTACCCCTTATGATTTGACGCAATATTTGGTTCCATAGGGAGGTCAGAGTGGGTCATGCCCCACCCCCTCAAATGACAAATTTCTTTATATCTTGAAAACGATTGAGATCCCCACCCTATAACCACATATATCCTTAATCCCTATAACAACACAAATAATTTATTACCATGGAAGTCTTGGAGGGGGTCTTGCCCACCCCCCTTAAATGAGAAATTATTTAATATCTTGAAAACCATTGGGATCCCCACCCAATAACCATATATATTCTTACTCCTTATGATTAGAGGAAACATTTGGTACCATAGGGAGGTCCGAGGGGATCATGCCCCACCCCCTTAAATGACAAATTTCTTAATATCTGGAAAACCATTTGGATCTCCACCCTATAACCATATATATTCTTACCCCTTATGATAAAACAAATTATTTAAAACCATGGGAGGGTTGTAAGGGGGTCTTGCTCCGCCCCATCAAATGACAAATTATTTAATATTTGAAAACAATTGGGATCCCCACCCTATAACCATATATATTCTTAATCCTTATGATTAGAAAAAAACATTTGGTACCATAGGGAGGTCCGAGGGGATCATGCCCCACCCCCTCAAATGACAAATTTCTTAATATCTTGAAAACCATTGGGATCCCCACCCTATAACCATATATATTCTTACTCCTTATGATAAAACAAATCATTTAGTACTATGGGAGGGTTGGAGGGGGTCCTGCCCCGCCCCCTCAAATGAAAAATTATCTAATATTTTGAAAACAATTCCGATCCCCACCCTATAACCACATATATTCTTGCTACTTATAATAAGATGAATCATTTGGTACCATGGGAGAGTCAGAGGGGTCATGCCCCGCCCCTTGAAATCACTTAATTTTCCTTCTTTTTTCTTCTTTCCGTTCAATCTTGTCCGTACATTTTCTCTCAGATGCAATGTCCACTCAATATGAAACTTTGGGAAATTGTTAAGAGTGACCTGAAGTTTTGCAATCCATTTTTGTTATTTTCAAAATAGCTGCCATTTCAAAAAGGCTGTCGTTTCCATGGAAACAGGGGTAATTATATAGGACATTGCATTATCATGGTAACAATTTTTATTTGGGCTTTTCAACATGCTCAAAGTTATAGTGGAGTTGGGGGTTCGTTTGGGAGACTTCTTGTGTTGGCATCTCAATGCAATTATGAATATTTATTTTTAAATCTGTCCAGATCCCCACTCTATAAGTGTATGTTTTTATAACGTCAAAATTTTGACCGACCATTTTCTCTGAGACGGTAAATTGGATTGATATGAAACTTTGCCTAAAAATAGGTCATGACTTTAAGTGGTTCACACCAGTTTTAAAATTTTGAAATTTGCGTCTATCTTGAAATGGCGACCAATTTGAAAATGAAAAAGCTTTGTGTTTAGGTAGATTACCATGTTGTCGTCAGATTTTAGTCATCAAAATTTTAATTTGATCATGGTGGCCATCTTAAAATAGCAGCCATTTTGAAAATGAAAAAAATCCTTAAAAATCCAAAAGTGTACAGATTTCGATGAAAATTGGAATATAATTCAAATTCTTTATTGCAAATTACACCCATATGGGTCAAAGCAATATAATAACATTGTAAACAAAAAACATTAGCATACAAATACAAACATACTCGAAGTACATCAGTTATTATTTCTAATATAACTACAAATGTAGTACATTTTAACCGATGTGGACCCTATTTTCGCATTTCAAATGATTGCTTTAAAAAGTCCTTAACATAAGTTAAATGTTCTGATTTTGGACAAAGGATATATTTTACTTTTTCATTTGCATTTAAATTTGCAAAGCTATTGTCTATATTTGAAATTTTTGAATAGAAAATATCTCTTGGTAGAGTGTTAATTTGACAATGTAAAAGAAAATGTTCTTCATCTTCAAGAATTTGGCATTTAGAGCATATTCGTTGACATCAGGGAATATTATGATATCTCCCTTGTTCTATATGTAAGGTATGGTCACTCACCCTTAGTTTTGTTATCATTTGTCTTTATATAAAACTATTCCATTTACTAGATAGTCTTCAATTTTTATGTCTGTTTTCAGTTGACTAAATAAGTAAAGTTTAGATTCGTTATTTAAATTATTTAATTTAGTTTTAATTTTATTTATATAATATTCAGAAATTAAATTTTTAATTTTTTTCTTTAACTTATCTGCGAGTTTAAAAAATGGGACATCTAAATCTTCGTATTCTGATCTGTCAAGGTCTAGTTCTATAAATAACTTGTGTGCCATAGTATACCAAGTATATATTCCCTCGGTGTGTATACTTTTATTGACATTATATGCTTCTTTTAATAAGGGGTTTATTTTTACTGAATTCAATCTACTATAATATAAGATTGTTTGAGCTTTTATGAAAGATTCTAATGGCAGTCTACCAAGTTCTGTTTTTGCTGCTATGTTGCAAGCTGTTTTTCTTAAACCTAAAATATTCTTACAATATCTTGTATGTACTTTTTCATATGTAAATCGGTCTATTAAGGAGAGGGTATCACAGAATTTTCCATTTTTTTCTGCCCTTTCTTTTGACTTAACAATAGATAAGTAATCATCCATAAACCAAATATCACTATTATATAACAATATAGGTCTTATTAAGGTATCAAACAGTTTACAGGATAGTCTTATAGGTAGACTTTGAAAGTTTTGAAATCTTTTTTTCAAAGCAAAGATTGCTTTTAGTCCTTTTTTTGATAACTCTTCTATAGATCTTTTAAAGCTTCCTTTATAGTCAATGGTTGTTCCCAAGAAGTTATATTCTTTAGTTTCAGCAAGAGGCTGATTTCCATAATATAAAGGAGGAGTTGGACAAAACGTATTTTGAAATGTCATAGTTTTTGTCTTCTTAATATTGACTGTTAATTGCCAGTCAACGCAATATTTTTCAATTTTATTCAAACAATTTTGTAACCCAGTATGAAAGTTTGAGAATATTACTAAATCATCAGCAAAGCTTAGACTTGATATATTTGTATTTTCTAGTATGAAGGGATCACATGATTGATTGAAGATATCGTGAATATCATTTATAAAACAGTTAAAAAGTGAGGGGCTAAGACTATCTCCTTGTTTAACTCCTCTGACTATATCAAAAAAATTAGAAAATTGGTTTTTAATCTTAATAGCTGATTTATTGCTTGTATACATATCTTTTATTATATTATAAAATTTATTGCCAATATGTTGTGTCTTTAATTTATATAAAAGTCCACTATACCATAATGAGTCAAATGCTTTTCTTAGGTCAACAAAACATGCAAATATTTTTTGTTTATTTTTTGTTAGATATTTTGTTATTAAAGTTTTCATAATAAATATACTGTCTGTTGTTCTATGATTTGCTCTAAATCCGAATTGTTGTGGTGCAAATTTATCTTCATAAAATTTATTGAGCCTACAATTTAATATAGAACTAAATAGTTTAGCTAAACTGTTTTGAAGGGATATTCCTCTATAATTGTTAAGATCTGAATTGTCCCCGGATTTAAATATAAGAATAGTAAATGATTTTCTCCATTCCATTGGATATTTTCCTGTTTCTAAAATGAGGTTAAAAAGTTTGGCAATAGCTTTGCTGGTGACTAATGCACAGTATTTTATAATTTCATTACATATTTGATCCGGTCCAGGGCTTTTTAACTTCCCTTATAGTAATAGGTTGGTCAGTTATTTCATTTTCTTCTTCTGAGACGTTATTTATAAGTAATATAAGTAGAGTATACCGAACCATCATATGACGCACATGTTGACTTTCTTTGGTGGCCATTTTGAATCCAAGATGGTCGCCAAAACTTCAAAATGCTCAGATTCTCTCAAAATTTGGTTTTAAGGTAGATTACTATGTTGCAATCAGATGTTATAATTCACACTTTGAATTTGATAAAGGCAGCCATCTTGAAATGGCTGCCCTTTTCCAAAATAAAAAAAAACTAATCCTTTAAAATCCAAAAGTGTACGGATTTTAATGAAAGTTTGTATATGCTCTGATTCTCTCAAAATTTGGTTTTAAGGTAGATTACTATGTTGCAATCAGATGTTTGTATTCACAATTTGAATTTGATAAAGGCAGCCATCTTGAAATGGCTGCCCTTTTCCAAAATAAAAAAAACTAATCCTTTAAAATCCAAAAGTGTACGGATTTTAATGAAAGTTTGTATATATGTAGAGTATGTTATACCCAAACCATTTGACGCACATGTCAACTTTCTATGGTGGCTATTTTGAATCCAAGATGGCCGACAAAATTGAAAAATGCTCCGATGTTCAACTTCAGGAAACTTGGTTTCCTGGTATATACAGTTGCTATGAATGGATGTCTGAACTAGAGGGTCCACAAGGGGTTTGGGAACCAGTTATGATCCATAAGGTCATAATCATGTTTAATTCTTATTATGCTAATACTTATTATGTGATACCCTCCGTACGGACACTCGTATCCATACGGATTTTTTTTTTTTTTTTTTTTGTTTGTTTTGTTTGAATGGTGTTTTAATGCCACTTTCAGCAATTTTTCAGCTATTTCATGGCGTCCAGTTTTTATTGGGGGAGGAAGCCGGAGTACCCGGAGAGAACCCCCGACCTGCGGTAGGAAAACTGGTAATCCTTGACTCCAATCTTAATTGACAAGGATTACCAGTTTTCCTACCGCAGGTCGGGGGTTCTCTCCGGGTACTCCGGCTTCCTCCCCCAATAAAAACTGGACGCCATGAAATAGCTGAAAAATTGCTGAAAGTGGCGTTAAAACACCATTCAAACAAAACAAACAAAAAAAAAATCCGTATGGATATGAGTGTCCGTATGTCCGTTGGGCAGTCCGTCTGGCATCCCAACACGAAGATCTTTAATTATTGTTCTTTTTTTATTGATCACTACTTTGTCCAGAATTTGTCACCAACATAAGTTGGTACGACCAATATGATACTTGGCATAGTAAATGTTTATGATTCCTAGTTATGCGTATCTCGGTTTTGAAATTTTCAATATGGCCAGGCCACCTGCCGAAAACCACCCCCTAAACACGAAAAAATTTAAACTTCATCCGAAATTTTTGTCCGACTTCCGGCTTCAAAATGGGGGACATTTTACTGCATAAAATTCTATGCCATGGGGAATTTGGGCAACTTATGTGTTTGCATCCCAACACAAAAATCTTCAATTATCATTATTATTTTTCGGTTTCCACTTTTTCTAGATTGTGAACTAGTATCAGAGACGCCTTAATAGCATATAAATATTGCATGTCTGACAGGGTACAGTATAATTTGCAAACATTCCGTACCTATAGTAGCGTGTGACAGTATTTTTCCGACAGTAAATTTTTTTTGACAGTACGTAGATGTCAAGGTGGCCTATTAACATTGTAAATGAAATTGAGGTATAATATAAAATGAAGATTGGCACAGTTGTAGATCAACATAATATGGAGTGCAGTCTGTAATCAGAGTTTTGATAATGGCCACACACCCGCCTAAAAATGGCAAAAATTTCCCATGATCAGATTTCAACGAAATTTGATATTAAGGTAGATTATAGTATTTCGAGTGAAATACTACCTCTGAACATTTTTTCTGACGTTGCGTTTCAAAATGGCGGCAAAAAACGTGTATAATTTTCTGCATTATCCTATCACAATGAAAGTTAACGTGCTTTGATTGCAACACAATTTGGTATGGATTAAGATTTAAGTGTTCTGAGTGGAATTCTACATTAAATTTTTTTTTGACCATGCATTTCAAAATTGCGCCAAAAACGCATTAGATTTTAAACTTTGTCTAATTTTTATGAAATTTGATGTGTAGGTAATGTCCTGAGTGGAACGCAATACTATCCATGGGGATATTGCATGACTTCTGTGTTGGTATTCCAACAATTGGTACAGATACCAGCCCTATAAGTGCATGTTTTTATAATCCCAGTAGTTAAACAAGTTTATATCTGCTGTATGCATGTGTATTGATGATATAAATCAGTCTGTTTAGTACATATAAATACCAACTGGTTAATAAAGTAAGATACATGTTTATGTAGACTTAAACAATATAAGTATTATGTTTATTCTTTAACAGCTCTCCTTTTTTACAGGGAAAGACACCATACGATCTAGCTGATAATGATGATATCAGAGAATTACTGAAGGTAGATATATTTGTTAGCTGAATAGAAAGATGAATCATAGTGTGTTGTCAGTATGTCTGTTTTATCTGTCTATAATAGGGTTAGAGTTAATGCAGGGTTAGGGTTGGGGTAAGAGTGAGGTATGGTTATAATAGGGTTAAAGTTAATGTAGGGTTAGGGTTGGGGTAAGAGCGAGGGATGGTTATAATAGGGTTAGATTTAATGCAGGGTTAAGGTTGGGGTAAGAGTGAGGTATGGTTATAATAGGGTTAAAGTTAATGTAGGGTTAGGGTTGGGGTAAGAGCGAGGGATGGTTATAATAGGGTTAGAGTTAATGCAGGGTTAGGGTTGGGGTAAGAGTGAGGTATGGTTATAATAGGGTTAAAGTTAATGTAGGGTTAGGGTTGGGGTAAGAGTGAGGTATAGTTATAATAGGGTTAGAGTTAATGTAGGGTTAGGGTTGGGGTAAGAGTGAGGGATGGCTATAATAGGGTTAGAGTTAATGTAGGGTTAGGGTTGGGGTAAGAGTGAGGGATGGCTATAATAGGGTTAGAGTTAATGTAGGGTTAGGGTGAGGGTTGGGGTAAGAGTGAGGGATGGTTATAATAGGGTTAAAGTTAATGTAGGGTTAGGGTTGGGGTAAGAGTGAGGGATGGTTATAACAGGGTTAGAGTTAATGCAGGGTTAGGGTTAGGGTAAGAGTGAGGGATGGCTATAATAGGGTTAGAGTTAATGTAGGGTTATAATTAGGGTTGGGGTAAGAGTGAGGTATGGTTATAATAGGGTTAGAGTTAATGTAGGGTTAGGGTAAGAGTGTGGAATGGTTATAATAGGGTTAGAGTTAATGCAGGGTTTGGGTTAGGGTAAGAGTGAGGTATGGTTATAATAGGGTTAGAGTTAATCATGTTAATGTAGGGTTAGGGTAAGAGTGAGGTATGGTTATAATAGGGTTAGAGTTAATGCAGGGTTTGGGTTAGGGTAAGAGTGAGGTATGGTTATAATAGGGTTAGAGTTAATCATGTTAATGTAGGGTTAGGGTAAGAGTGAGGTATGGTTATAATAGGGTTAGAGTTAATGTAGGGATAGGGTTGGGGTAAGATTGAGGGATGGCTATAATAGGGTTAGAGTTAATTTAGGGTTAGGGTTAGGGTTAGGATGAATCTACATGAACAATTATTTCTTGTTGATATTCTTTTAAACATTTTGGTTATTTGGTACACTTATTTTCAATAACTTGTCCAATACAAGTGATACTGGGTAATGATTAAATGAATTCCTCCTACACCATATCCAACGTGGCGTTTTGGAGAATTTCTGACGATACATTTCATACATACCTATATCACTTAAGTAGATTTGGATTATAAGACCAGGTATAGTTAGACTTCTATATACTTAATTGAATCTGGTCATGCTGCCCTGCTTTATCTAACGGTGATTTATGGGCCAAAATTTATTTTTTATACATGAACTTATTAACACCTTCCATTTGTGACCCAGAGGGAGGAAAATTATATGTAAACTGACAAATGTGACTGTACACAACTACCCAATGGTAAAACACTTCCATGTCAATTTGGTTATATATTCAACCTCAACTTTATTTCTGTGAAATGTACAACCTCTGGTTTTTATACATATTCATTTTCATAGCATCTTGACCTGTTTTATATTCTACTGCTAGTATTAAAGTATATTTCAAAGTCTTATTGAGCTAACATCAACGGAGTGACATTCTTACACATCAACGGAGTGACATTCTTACACATCAACGGAGTGACATTCTTACACATCAACGGAGTGACATTCTTACACATCAACGGAGTGACATTCTTACACATCAACGGAGTGACATTCTTACACATCAACGGAGTGACATTCTTACACATCAACGGAGTGACATTCTTACACATCAACGGAGTGACATTCTTACACATCAACGGAGTGACATTCTTACACATCAACGGAGTGACATTCTTACACATCAACGGAGTGACATTCTTACACATCAACGGAGTGACATTCTTACACATCAACGGAGTGACATTCTTACACAACAACGGAGTGACATTCTTACACATCAACGGAGTGACATTCTTACACATCAACGGAGTGACATTCTTACACAACAACGGAGTGACATTCTTACACATCAACGGAGTGACATTCTTACACATCAACGGAGTGACATTCTTACACATCAACGGAGTGACATTCTTACACATCAACGGAGTGACATTCTTACACATCAACGGAGTGACATTCTTACACATCAACGGAGTGACATTCTTACACAACAACGGAGTGACATTCTTACACATCAACGGAGTGACATTCTTACACATCAACGGAGTGACATTCTTACACATCAACGGAGTGACATTCTTACACATCAACGGAGTGACATTCTTACACAACAACGGAGTGACATTCTTACACATCAACGGAGTGACATTCTTACACAACAACGGAGTGACATTCTTACACATCAACGGAGTGACATTCTTACACATCAACGGAGTGACATTCTTACACATCAACGGAGTGACATTCTTACACAACAACGGAGTGACATTCTTACACAACAACGGAGTGACATTCTTACACATCAACGGAGTGACATTCTTACACAACAACGGAGTGACATTCTTACACAACAACGGAGTGACATTCTTACACAACAACGGAGTGACATTCTTACATATCAACGGAGTGACATTCTTACACAACAACGGAGTGACATTCTTACACAACAACGGAGTGACATTCTTACACATCAACGGAGTGACATTCTTACACATCAACGGAGTGACATTCTTACACAACAACGGAGTGACATTCTTACACAACAACGGAGTGACATTCTTACACATCAACGGAGTGACATTCTTACACATCAACGGAGTGACATTCTTACACAACAACGGAGTGACATTCTTACACAACAACGGAGTGACATTCTTACACAACAACGGAGTGACATTCTTACATATCAACGGAGTGACATTCTTACACAACAACGGAGTGACATTCTTACACAACAACGGAGTGACATTCTTACACAACAACGGAGTGACATTCTTACACATCAACGGAGTGACATTCTTACACAACAACGGAGTGACATTCTTACACATCAACGGAGTGACATTCTTACACATCAACGGAGTGACATTCTTACACATCAACGGAGTGACATTCTTACATATCAACGGAGTGACATTCTTACACAACAACGGAGTGACATTCTTACACAACAACGGAGTGACATTCTTACACAACAACGGAGTGACATTCTTACACATCAACGGAGTGACATTCTTACACATCAACGGAGTGACATTCTTACACAACAACGGAGTGACATTCTTACACATCAACGGAGTGACATTCTTACACAACAACGGAGTGACATTCTTACACAACAACGGAGTGACATTCTTACACAACAACGGAGTGACATTCTTACATATCAACGGAGTGACATTCTTACACAACAACGGAGTGACATTCTTACACAACAACGGAGTGACATTCTTACACATCAACGGAGTGACATTCTTACACATCAACGGAGTGACATTCTTACATATCAACGGAGTGACATTCTTACATATCAACGGAGTGACATTCTTACACAACAACGGAGTGACATTCTTACACATCAACGGAGTGACATTCTTACACATCAACGGAGTGACATTCTTACACATCAACGGAGTGACATACACAAACGGCACAAAGAAATTATTATTTCTATTAATTATCTATTATTATAGATAATTTTTATTAACAAATGTCAACTGTCATTATGCCTACTGTCATTATCCCTACAGTCAACATGTCAACTGACATTATGCCTACTGTCAACCTGTCAACAGGCATTATGCCTACTGTTAACCTGTCAACTGTCATGCCTACAGTCAACATGTCAACTGACATTATGGCTACTGTCAACTGGCATTATGCTTACTGTCAACCTGTCAACTGTCATTATGCCTACAGTAAACATGTCAACTGTCATTATGTCTACTGTCAACCTGTCAACTGTCATGCCTGCAGTCAATCTGTCAACTGTCATTATGCTTACTGTCAACCTGTCTACCTAATAATATCTAATAACATAATTTTACCAAGTATTACATATATTTTGCCTTTAAATTAAGAAATAATTCATGGCTGCCACAATTTTACAGATTATTTAAATATGGGTAGACATTTTATTTATGAATATTTTGCCATGAGTGTCTTTCTTTTAGGTTTTGTCCTTTCCATCTGTATTGTCTGCAGTATGATTCATAACAATTGGCCACAGTCAAAAATTGATCGATTAACATTAACAGACCTCCTGGCTAGTTTAAATTGAAAACAAAATGTCAAGTTTTGTAATGAATTTAACTGGTTAGTGATAAACAATACAAACATAGGCATGGAGCATGGTATTTTTTTTTACTGGAGAAAGTTTCTCTATAAAGTTTCATTTTACTTCCGTTTACATTCTATCAAGGATGACTTTTATCAGACAACAGATTTTGTTAAAATATTGCGCAGCTGCTAACTACTATGTAAGTAAGATTAATTTCAATTTTCAGCACTATACATTTTCTAGTTTTTTAGTAAGACCAATTAAAAAAAATATCAGTAATTTGCCAAATTCAGCAATGTTTGTCATTATTTTATTCTGTACAGTTTTTATTGGGGAGGAAGCCGGAGTATCCAGAGAAAACCCCGACATTTGGTAGGAATATTGGCAATCCTTGTCAAAATTGGAATCGAGCTACAGTTCCTACCGAGACTTGAACCTGCAGCCGCAGTGTTGACAAACCATGCTATCAATAGTAGACGAAATGCCATTAACCAGTCGGCTACCGAGGCCCTCTATAAATAAGAAAATATTTTTATCTTTCAATGTTGCACTGAATAACTGTCTGTATAATTGTAGAAATACATGTCAAAGGAGCACGAATCCACCAATGATGACACCACGAGGACTCAGCCCTCTGTCCAAGGTAAATTTTGTCAACAATACAGGATATGATTGAACTGACGAGGAAATGAAATGTTTATTTATTTCGATTGATTTATTGGGCTGAACAACAGTTGATAGCACTATAGAGCCGGTAATTGTTTGAAAGTAAAGGGAGATTTGTCAACAATAATGTTATGTAACAACATTGCAGTGTTACAGTTAAAAAACTTTAATCATGGTTCCCTGGAACATTCTCATGTGAATGATAAACAGATAAACAACAACATACACAATCTGGCAAAATCCTGACACATTTAGTTAGAAAATTGCCAAGGTGCAATACACTTTATTGATCAGATGCATGATACTGCATGCATACAGAGTAGAAATTATGATTTCTTGGAACATTCTCATAAGAATGATAAACAGATAAACAACAGCATACATGAACTGGCAAAATCCTTACACATTCAGTTAGGAAATTTCTGAGATACAATTCACTCAATTGATTGGCTACATTATACTGCATGCAGCCAATAAAAAGCTTGCTTTCTCACACAATTAATTTGAGGATATCCCACTCCTGTAACTTTATTGATAACATTGTTTTAGTTGTGATGTAATATAAAATCTGTTATTTTGGGAATTTATTATCTAAATATGTCAGGGATAGGTGGACACAGAAAACTTGACTTGTAGATTGGTGGTCACAGAAAACCTGACTTGTGAGGATGGAGTTTAAAATTTAAGCTATTATTTTTCAGATCTCCTTAAAGAATTGAACGAGCTTGGTCTTGAGACAGTGTCTGAGTTTAAACAAATGCTTCAGCAAGGTAAATACAAGTGTTTCTGGAATCGTGTGTATTTAGTAGGACCATATGGTGTGGGCAAAACAACCTTGGCCAAACTCTTAGTAGAGGAGGATATCCCTGACACATGGAATTCTACTGATGGCATCTTTATATATCTTGGGCGAGCTGCAATGGACACAGACAGCAAAAAATGGGTGCCTCTGAAAAAAGGTAGTCTGATATACAGTTTATATCTAAATGAACATGTGAAGAATACTTATAGAAGCAGAACAGATATTTTTATTTTTTTGCTCTTAATGCTTTTATTTCTTTTGTTATAGCATTATACTTGATGAGCTACTTGAAGGCATATCAAGGCCATATAAAAAAATCCTTTGCTTCTCCGGCCACTTTTCAAATTTTTTGATGAGGCAGGGAGGAGTCTTTTTTTCCTTTGTTTTTTTTTTTAAATTGTTGCTTCTCAGGCCATTTGTCAATTTTTTTAATGAGGCAGGGTGGCTCTTTTTTTGGCATGTACTTGTGGAAACTTTCATAAGTGGCTTTAATTGATTCTAACAGTCCCCAAGCGTACTCTCTGTTATATAATCGCAATGAATTGTCCACGGTATTATCGTTTTTTCTCCCAAAAGGACTTGGCATGATGACAAAGACGATGACATGCTGATGGAAGTCAAACAAACGATGTATATTTAAATCACCACATTTCAAGATAAAGTGTGTTTATGAAAATGTTTCGCTGATTATTAAGATCGCAATCATAAATTTTACCGGTAACGGAAACAGACGCGAAAAATTTTCCGGGTGGGAAGCGGAACTACCGATTTGTTATTATTGTCTTGCCTGCGACGAAAGTCGCTGGAGGCGAGACATATGTATGGGAATTCGGCGACGGCGGCGGCGTAAACACTTGACATCTTGATTCAAATCTTTGTAAGTCCAAGCGCTAGGTCCATCAAATTTGGTCCTGAGGTAGCTTATGATGAGTACTTGCCAGTCAGTCACCTGACCTTGACCTCAATTTCACGGTCCAGCGACTACGGTAAAGTTTTTGGGTTACGACAGTTCCTCTGTAACTACGCATGGTAGGATGACAATATTTGGTGTATAGGTTGCTGATGACTAGTACATGACTGTCTGGTAGGTGTCACCTGACCTTGACCTCAATTTCACGGTCCAGCGACTACGTTAAAGTTTTTGGGTTACGACAGTTCCTCTGTAACTACGCATGGTAGGATGACAATATTTGGTGTATAGGTTGCTGATGACTAGTACATGACTGTCTGGTAGGTGTCACCTGACCTTGACCTCAATTTCACGGTCTAGCGACTACGTTAAAGTTTTTGGGTTATGACAGTTCCTCTGTAACCACACATGGTAGGATGACAATATTTGGTGTATAGGTTGCTGATGACTAGTACATGACTGTCTGGTAGGTGTCACTTGACCTTGACCTCAATTTCACGGTTCAGCGACTACGTTAAAGTTTTTGGGTTACGACAGTTCCTCTGTAACTACGCATGGTAGGATGACAATATTTGGTGTATAGGTTGCTGATGACTAGTACATGACTGTCTGGTAGGTGTCAACTGACCTTGACCTCAATTTCACGGTCCAGCGACTACCTTAAAGTTTTTGGGTTATGACAGTTCCTCTGTAACCACACATGGTAGGATGACAATATTTGGTGTATAGGTTGCTGATGACTAGTACATGACTGTCTGGTAGGTGTCACCTGACCTTGACCTCAATTTCACGGTCCAGCGACTACTTTAAAGTTTTTGGGTTACGACAGTTCCTCTGTAACTACGCATGGTAGGATGACAATATTTGGTGAATAGGTTGCTGATGACTAGTACATGACTGTCTGGTAGGTGTCACCTGACCTTGACCTCAATTTCACGGTCCAGAGACTACGTTAAAGTTTTTGGGTTACGACAGTTCCTCTGTAACTACGCATGGTAGGATGACAATATTTGGTGTATAGGTTGCTGATGACTAGTACATGACTGTCTGGTAGGTGTCACCTGTCCTTGACCTCAATTTCACGGTCCAGCGACTATGTTAAAGTTTTTGGGTTATGACAGTTCCTCTGAAACTACACATGGTAGGATGACAATATTTGGTATATAGGTTGCTGATGACTAGTACATGACTGTATGGTAGGTGCCATTTGACCTTGACCTCATTTTCACGGTCCAGTGACTACCTCAGGGTTGCCACGCACCCGGGAAAACGGGAAAAGTCCTTGAATTTCGAAATTTGCGTTCCAGGTCGGGAAACATCTGTGAAAACGCGAAAAAACAAACAAATCCGGGAAAAATCCTTAATTTTGATCGTGATTAGTAAGTTCGGCACGAGTTGTCTTTCCCTTGCTTAAGTAAACAGTTCGCCCCATACGAAGATCGTCCTTTACATTGAAAGTAATGGAAGTTTTTGGGGCGAAATGTATGGGTCGAGATTTATAAGATTCTGAGTCTTTCCAGCGTTTGACACTAAGGAATTTGTAGAGCATGATGCGGTCGTCAAATTAATCCAGATAATATGGCGGGTTTCATGAAATCATATTTTGATTACCAGTTGAAAGGCTCAAATTTATTCCCTCCTACGCTTACTATAAACTTGAATACCATACAAGACAATTTGTTCATCCCATACATGTATATTAAAACGGTATCTGGTAAAAGCATCAAACAACTGGGTTTTCTTCCACACTGACAATTGCAAATTAATACTCAGAATCCAGAACATACGGCTGCAACAAAATCATATTATCTACCAAAGACTTCCATCCCGTACGTGTACATGAACACATAGCTATTTCCTTATTTATTGGTCAAATCAGAGAAATAGAAAACATGTATATCATGTCTCTGGTCAAATCATGAAGACGCACAGTTTTCAGACTGAAGATTGGCGAGTGTTGTGAATTAATAAGGTAAATCTGCATTGAAAACCACTTGTAGTTTACACAAAGTCTGCATCATGTCACACTGGAAGGATGTATAGGAAATTGAATAGACATATGGAGTGAATGTGTACGTGACAAAATTATATAGCGTTAAGGATATTGGTATCTATAAATCACCTTAGAAATTCATTTGAAGTTATCATGGAAAAATTATGAAAACCCTTGAAAAACCCTTGAAAAGTCCTTGAATTGTGTGTCAAGAAAAGAGTGGCAACCCTGCTACCTTAAAGTTTTTAGGTTACTGCTGTTCCCCTGTAACCAAGCATGGTAGGATGACAATATTTGGTATATAGGTTGCTGATGAATAGTAAATGATTGTCTGGTAGGTGTCACCTGACCTTGACCTCAATTTAACGGTTCAGCAGTCAGGGGTAATACTTGTACAAGTGTATTGTTTTAACCCAGAGAGGTGAAGATTATTGACTGAACAGAGTAATATTTTTAAACTAATGTATGTCATTATTTTTTACTGTATTAAGTAAAAAAATAAAGATCTTGGAGTTGTCCCCCTTAAACTATTATTTCATTTTTTTACTTGTGTGAGTAATTTTTTTTTCTTTAGTAGTTACAAACTTATCCTGAATTTTATCAATTAAATAAATGAGATTATCTCCCTTAAATCCAACTAATACTAAGTATCATTGTTTTTAAAATTGAAAAAGAACACCAACAAATGTATCCAACATGTTTATTCTTTTCAATAATATACAAGACTAAAAACCTATACTGAGCCCAACAGCAATTGAATTTTCCTCTAATAATAATAAAAATATCATTAAAGTGTATCAAAATTTAATCTGTTTAAATGAATCAAACAACATCGATAGAGCACTAAAACTGTAGTTATCTAGCAACGGATTTCTCAGTTTTATTATGCGAATAATGATATAAAATGTAAAACAGCATATTCTTTAGATAAGAAACGGAACACAATTAATACTGGTAACATTTAATAACATCGTGAAAAAAAACTTTAATGCTCTCATTAATGAATTTTCCTCGTTCAGTACTTGTAACATTTTTACAAATATAAAAAAATAAAAGAAAAATATATTTGGTTTAATCTGTAGATAACATTTTAAGTTGAATATTTTACCCCTCTTCTGAAATGTATATCGCTTTGTATCATGTTATCTAAAAATATAAGTCATTACAAATGACAAATGAATACTCAACCTATGACATTCTCATATTTTTGATAAAGCTTTATTTTGCTATTCTATATAGTATATACCACTTCAGTCTTCTTGTACTCTAACAAGTAAGAAATGTTTACCCATAACATAAGAATATTTTTTTACTCCAACAAGTAAAAATGTGTGTGCCCATTTACACAATATTAATTGACTGTCATTCAAGAACCAAAACTACAAACCAATTAATGAATTAATGACTACAACATTTACAACTTATTTAAAAATTATATAGTTCAGTGTATGCAATAGTTGTATGTAACATACATGAGTGAGGAAATTTTTTTAAAAGGGCTTTGGATGGTGACAGAACCAAACGATTAGGGATTTCAATAGTAAACTTAATTACAGAAGTTAAAATATTTTAGTGACCAAATGTTTTTGTTTGATTAATTATCATATTAACCACACTTGTAGAGCATCACAAAAGTTTAGGATTAGTGAACTCCTGACTTAAGTAAAATACCCACCTTCTTACATGTACATGCTTTGAAACATGATGTTACCCAAAATATGAATTATAAACATGACAAATGCATACCCACTTACAAATATGTTTCAATTATCAGGTACCCTCACATATTTGATAAAATATTTTTGCTACTCTATATAATATATACCATTGAAGTCTTTTTTTGCTCTAACAAGTAAGAAAGTGTTACCCATTTACATAACATTGTTTTACTGTAGTGAGAACAAATGTTTTTGTGTGCTTAATGATGCATGTAAATTTTTATCTTATTAACTACACTTAAGGTCTAGTATTAGTGAGCAAGAAATTTTAACTTTGACTTGTAATGTTTAAGACAAATATTTAATCCACCTGTCTACATGTGCATGCTTTGTAACAAGATTTTACCAAAAACATCCTAAAATGACAAACACATATTCATCTTACAAATATGCTTCAATTATGGCTTTCTCACAAGTTTGATAAAAAATTGATTTTGCAATTATATATTATATATATACCACTGCAGTTTTTTTACTCTACCAAGCAAGAAAAATTTACCCGTTTGCATAAGAGCTTGATTTTGCTGTCATGTAGTTTATATATAACATAAGAATATTTTTTTACTCCAACAAGTAAAAATGTGTGTGCCCATTTACACAATATTAATTGACTGTTATTCAAGAACCAAAACTACAAACCAATTAATGAATTAATGACTACAGCATTTACAACTTATTTAAAAATTATATAGTTCAGTGTATGCAATAGTGGTATGTAACATACATGAGTGAGGAAATTTTGTTTAAAAGGGCTTTGGATGGTGACAGAACCAAACGATTAGGGATTTCAATAGTAAACTTAATTACAGAAATTAAAATATTTTAGTGACCAAATGTTTTTGTTTGATAAATTATCACAATAACCACACTTGTAGAGCATCACAAAAGTTTAGGATTAGTGAACTCCTGACTTAAGTAAAATACCCACCTTCTTACATGTACATGCTTTGAAACATGATGTTACCCAAAATATGAATTATAAACATGACAAATGCATACCCACTTACAAATATGTTTCAATTATCAGGTACCCTCACATATTTAATAAAATATTTTTGCTACTCTATATAATATATACCATTGAAGTCTTTTTTTACTCTAACAAGTAAGAAATTGTTACCCATTTACATAACATTGTTTTACTGTAGTGAGAACAAATGTTTTTGTGTGCTTAATGATGCATGTAAATTTTTATCTTATTAACTACACTTAAGGTCTAGTATTAGTGAGCAAGAAATTTTAACTTTGACTTGTAATGTTTAAGACAAATATTTAATCCACCTGTCTACATGTGCATGCTTTGTAACAAGATTTTACCAAAAACATCCTAAAATGACAAACACATATTCATCTTACAAATATGCTTCAATTATGGCTTTCTCACAAGTTTGATAAAAAATTGATTTTGCAATTATATATAATATATATACCACTGCAGTTTTTTTACTCTACCAAGCAAGAAAAATTTACCTGTTTGCATAAGAGCTTGATTTTGCTATCATGTAGTTTATATATAACATAAGAATATTTTTTTACTCCAACAAGTAAAAATGTGTGTGCCCATTTACACAATATTAATTGACTGTCATTCAAGAACCAAAACTACAAACCAATTAATGAATTAATGACTACAGCATTTACAACTTATTTAAAAATTATATAGTTCAGTGTATGCAATAGTTGTATGTAACATACATGAGTGAGGAAATTTTTTTAAAAGGGCTTTGGATGGTGACAGAACCAAACGATTAGGGATTTCAATAGTAAACTTAATTACAGAAGTTAAAATATTTTAGTGACCAAATGTTTTTGTTTGATTAATTATCATATTAACCACACTTGTAGAGCATCACAAAAGTTTAGGATTAGTGAACTCCTGACTTAAGTAAAATACCCACCTTCTTACATGTACATGCTTTGAAACATGATGTTACCCAAAATATGAATTATAAACATGACAAATGCATACCCACTTACAAATATGTTTCAATTATCAGGTACCCTCACATATTTAATAAAATATTTTTGCTACTCTATATAATATATACCATTGAAGTCTTTTTTTACTCTAACAAGTAAGAAATTGTTACCCATTTACATAACATTGTTTTACTGTAGTGAGAACAAATGTTTTTGTGTGCTTAATGATGCATGTAAATTTTTATCTTATTAACTACACTTAAGGTCTAGTATTAGTGAGCAAGAAATTTTAACTTTGACTTGTAATGTTTAAGACAAATATTTAATCCACCTGTCTACATGTGCATGCTTTGTAACAAGATTTTACCAAAAACATCCTAAAATGACAAACACATATTCATCTTACAAATATGCTTCAATTATGGCTTTCTCACAAGTTTGATAAAAAATTGATTTTGCAATTATATATAATATATATACCACTGCAGTTTTTTTACTCTACCAAGCAAGAAAATTTACCTGTTTGCATAAGAGCTTGATTTTGCTATCATGTAGTTTATATATAACATAAGAATATTTTTTTACTCCAACAAGTAAAAATGTGTGTGCCCATTTACACAATATTAATTGACTGTTATTCAAGAACCAAAACTACAAACCAATTAATGAATTAATGACTACAGCATTTACAACTTATTTAAAAATTATATAGTTCAGTGTATGCAATAGTTGTATGTAACATACATGAGTGAGGAAATTTTTTTAAAAGGGTTTTGGATGTTGACAGAACCAAACGATTAGGGATTTCAATAGTAAACTTAATTACAGAAATTAAAATATTTTAGTGACCAAATGTTTTTGTTTGATTAATTATCATATTAACCACACTTGTAGAGCATCACAAAAGTTTAGGATTAGTGAACTCCTGACTTAAGTAAAATACCCACCTTCTTACATGTACATGCTTTGAAACATGATGTTACCCAAAATATGAATTATAAACATGACAAATGCATATCCACTTACAAATATGTTTCAATTATCAGGTACCCTCACATATTTGATAAAATATTTTTGCTACTCTATATAATATATACCATCTACTCTATATAATATATACCATTGAAGTCTTTTTTTACTCTAACAAGTAAGAAATTGTTACTCATTTACATAACATTGTTTTACTGTAGTGAGAACAAATGTTTTTGTGTGCTTAATGATGCATGTAAATTTTTATCTTATTAACTACACTTAAGGTCTAGTATTAGTGAGCAAGAAATTTTAACTTTGACTTGTAATGTTAAGACAAATATTTTATCCACCTGTCTACATGTGCATGCTTTGTAACAAGATTTTACCAAAAACATCCTAAAATGACAAACACATATTCATCTTACAAATATGCTTCAATTATGGCTTTCTCACAAGTTTGATAAAAGATTGATTTTGCAATTATATATAATATATATACCACTGCAGTTTTTTTACTCTACCAAGCAAGAAAAATTTACCCGTTTGCATAAGAGCTTGATTTTGCTATCATGTAGTTTATATATAACATAAGAATATTTTTTTACTCCAACAAGTAGAAATGTGTGTGCCCATTTACACAATATTAATTGACTGTTATTCAAGAACCAAAACTACAAACCAATTAATGAATTAATGACTACAGCATTTACAACTTATTTAAAAATTATATAGTTCAGTGTATGCAATAGTGGTATGTAACATACATGAGTGAGGAAATTTTGTTTAAAAGGGCTTTGGATGGTGACAGAACCAAACGATTAGGGATTTCAATAGTAAACTTAATTACAGAAATTAAAATATTTTAGTGACCAAATGTTTTTGTTTGATAAATTATCACAATAACCACACTTGTAGAGCATCACAAAAGTTTAGGATTAGTGAACTCCTGACTTAAGTAAAATACCCACCTTCTTACATGTACATGCTTTGAAACATGATGTTACCCAAAATATGAATTATAAACATGACAAATGCATACTCCACTTACAAATATGTTTCAATTATAGTACCCTCACATATTTGATAAAATATTTTTGTTATTCTATATAATATATACCATTGTAGTCTGTTTTTACTCTAACAAGTAAGAAATTGTTACCCATTTACATAACATTGTTTTACTGTATTGAGAGCAAATGTTTTTGTGTGCTTAATGATGCATGTAAATTTTTATCTTATTAACTACACTCAAGGTCTAGTATTAGTGAGCAAGAAATTTTAACTTTGACTTGTTTAAGACAAATATTGTATCCACCTTCCTACATGTGTAATAAAATTTTACCACAAACATCTTAAATGATAAACACATACTCATCTTTAAGGATATGCTTCAATTATCGCATTCACACAAGTTTGATAAAAGATTGATTTTGCCATTATATATAATATATACCATTGCAGTTTTTTTTACTCCTACAAGCAAGAAATATTTACTGGTTTGCATAAGAGCTTGATTTTGCTATCATATAGTTTATATATAACATTAGAATATTTTTTTAATCAAACAAGTAAAAATATTTGTACCCATTTACTCCATATTAATTGACTATTATTCAAGAACCAAAACAAACCAATTAATGAATTAATGACTCCAACATTTACAATTTCATTAAAAATTATATAGTTCAGTGTATGCAGTATTTGTATGTAACACACGAGTATGAGCTTTTTGGAAAAAAGGGCTTTGAATGGTGACAGAACCAAACGATTAGAGATTTCAATAGTAAACTTATTTACGGATAAAAATATTTTAGTGACCAAATGTTTTTGTTTGATAAATTATCATATTAACCACACTTGTAGAGCATCACAAAAGTTTAGGATTAGTGAACTTCTGACTTAAGTAAAATACTCACCTTCTTACATGTAAATGCTTAGTAACATGATGTGAAACAGATTATGTTTCAATTATGTTACCCTCACATATCTGATAAAATATTTTTGCTATTCTATGTAACATATTCCATTGAAGTCTTTTTTTTACTCTAACAAGTAAGAAATTGTAACCCATTTACATAACATTGTTTTACTGTTGTTGATCTCCCTAAACTATTATCCACTTTTAGTAAATTAGTGACTCCTCAGTAAACTAATATATAGGGATTGAATATTTTAGTGAGAACAAATGTTTTTGTGTGCTTAATGATGCATGTCAATTTTTAACTTATTAACTTCACTTAAGGTCTAGTATTAGTGAGCAAGAAATTTTAACTTTGACTTGTTTAAGACAAATATTTTATCCACCTTCCTACATGTGTATACTTTATAATAAAATTTTACCACAAACATCTTGAATGATAAACACATACTCATCTTACAGATATGCTTCAATTATCGCATTCTCACAAGTTTGATAAAAGATTGATTTTGCTATTATATATAATATATACCATTGCAGTTTTTTTACTCCTACAAGCAAGAAATATTTACCGGTTTGCATAAGAGCTTGATTTTTCTATCATATAGTTTATATATAACATTAGAATATTTTTTTACTCCAACAAGTAAAAATATTTGTACCCATTTACATGTACTCCATATTAATTGACTGTTATTCAAGAACAAAAACTACAAACCAATTAATGAATTAATGACTCCAACATTTACAATTTCCTTAAAAATTATATAGTTCAGTGTATGCAATATTTGTATGTAACATACACAAGTATGAGGAGATTTTTGGAAAAAAGGGCTTTGAATGTTGACAGAACCAAACGATTACGGATTTCAATAGTTAACTTATTTACGGATTAAAATATTTTAGTGACCAAATGTTTTTGTTTGATAAATTATCACAATAACCACACTTGTAGAGCATCACAAAAGTTTAGGATTAGTGAACTTCTGACTTAAGTAAAATACCCACCCTCTTACATGTACATGCTTTGTAACATGATGTTACCCAAAATATGAATTATAAACATGACAAATGCATACTCCACTTACAAATATGTTTCAATTGTGGTACCCTCTCATATTTGATAAAATATTTTTGCTATTCTATATAATATATACAGTAAAACCTTTTAAAACCGGCCCCTGAATAAACCGGTTCCCTGTCGATTCCGGTCGAAAATTTAGGTCCCATTTTTTCCCCTTAAAGTCCTTCGTTAATTTAACCTGTATAAACCGGACCTCGTGTATTCCGAATTACGACCATTATGTCCAGTCCCAATACACATTTCCCAATTAAAATTTACCTGTTTAAACCGAATAATGTACATGACCAGATGTATTTATTTAATCAATTGATAGCTATCAAAACAAGGTAATTTACATGACTTGTGAGGTCTCCTTGAGGGCGTATTTAATTAATGAACCAAAGCGTACAACAGAGGTGAATTGTTTTCAAAACCATTAATTTAATTTTTCATAATTTGCATTATTTTCAAAAGTGAATCCTATTAATGAACCGATGTTTTAGATAGATGTGATTCGTTTTCAAAACCAATAATTTCAAAAGTAAAAATGGAGAGCGGAAATTTGACGATGAAGTAACACTCATTCGCCAAGCGATCTCGTAAAGATTTAAATCTGAGGATATCTAACGCCACATAGCATACATGATAAACTTTGCAAACAGTAAAGATTATCGTTACCTGTAGTTTCATTTGCTTATGCAATCACTAACAGAGGACACTATCGTGCGAAGAAAAACGGAGAAAAGACAAGGAACCCCTGACATGTATTTTGCGGTAAACTATTGAATAATTATTATTCTCGTATATATCAATAAAATATCTGTGTGTACTATAAGTTTTATTTCATATAATACATTTTATTACATTTCTTTCGTGTATTCCGTTGCATATAAAACGAGTGTGCATCAAAGGTGTCCGTAGTCTTTTAAACCCCCCCTTTTTATCTTTACTTCCGGTGATTTTCCAAATCCGAACAAACCGGTCCACTGTCCAAACCGGCCATATTGTTCGGTCCCATAGGTAGCCGGTTTATACAGGTTTTACTGTACCATTGAAGTCTTTTTTACTCAAACAAGTAAGAAATTGTTACCCATTTAAATAACATTGTTTTACTTTTGTTGATCTCCATAAACTGTAACCCAGTTAGTAAACGACTCCAAAAGTCGTTATGAAATTAATTTTTCTAACCAAAGCACAAAGTTTAACCATTTTTCCCTATATGTGCAGAATAAAACTTCTAAATTTTCTGCCTGACTTACTGAACTTTTTCTAACATGCATGAAAGAAAATTGTTTAAATTGCTACATGCATGTATGTAATAAACAGATATCATTTATCAGCAATTAATTATGTTATAAATATGAAACAAGTGAATGTGTTTTAGACACAGATGTCCAGCTCTCTCTGTGCAGTATCTGAGAGTCCTCCCCTTTTCTAAACAGTTGTTTAGAACATGCTATGATGCCTGAGTTTACAAAGTTAAATAAAGATCCGACATGTGGTTCTTGAGAAATCCACTTAACTACAAAGGTCAACTCCAATGTGGTGGGTTAACAAATGGACGCACAAATCGAAAAACTTTATGTCCTGCATCAAAGTTGGGACATAAGGAACATGCATTATAAAAATCACTTGTTTGAGTAAAATATTTTATCTCATTTTATTACTTTTGCTTTTTACACTTGCACATAAACCCTGCGTGTATATTGCAGTAACCTACATGTTCCCCTTATGCCTCTTGGACTGGCATTTTAAGTTTTGAAAGGTCAGAGGAAAAGAAAAATATGCAATTGCAGTAAATTTTTTCTTACTCTTATGAGTAAGAAATTTTAACCAATTTTATACAAACAAATATATTATTGCAAATCATAATCACAATGAATCATACATAAAACAAATGCATATACTCTCGTTTTAGTGTCTATATATGTCCTAATCTAAATGTATGCTAAATGCTTAAGCCTTTTATTGTCTTAATATTGTGTTGTCTCTCCTCAATTGTATGCTCATGTCACAGTTTTAGTAGTTATTTTTAGTTTGTGTATCTCAATTGCATGCCCATGTCACAGTTTTAGTAGTTATTTTTAGTTTGTTTATCTCAATTGCATGCCCATGTCACAGTTTTAGTAGTTATTTTTAGTTTGTGTATCTTCACTGTTTTACTGTCATTGTGTTCTTATCTTATCTTGCATTGTATGCTTACATGTTACTATTGTCTCATTTAGTTACTACTAGTAATTATTTTTAGTATGCTGTCAGCCTTGTTTTATTGTTATACATGTAGTATGTGCTTATCTTGCATTGTATGCTAAATGTTTTATTGTCTTAATATGTGATTTTTTTTTGCAATTGCATTCAAATGTCTCCTTTTGTTAATGTCTAATATATATGCTGTCTGCCTTTTATGCTCTGCACGTTGCTTGTTATATGTTCACCTTGCTTGTGTGTTCGCTATTGTTGTACAAATGGATAGAATCAAAATAAAGCTTTCGTATTCGAAAAACATGTAAAATATACTACAGAAATAAACAAAATACTGATGGTTTGAATGATTCAAGATATTAAACTGCATACTTTTGATATTTTCATAAATTATATAATTATACAAGTATAATTATGCATATTTAATATTTTCTTTATAAGTATTATTCATAGCAAATAAACCCTTTTATGATCACATTTGGTGTGGTGTCACGTATTAAACAATGTAGAAATTGTTAAATAAATCAATCAGTGTCAATATCTATATAATAATAACCACTTTAAAAATCGTCACCAAAAAACAGAGTTTTAAAATTTCTGTTCGATACAATCTATGTAAATCAAAAATTATTCCTTTCCGATTTTCGACGTTTACTTCACGAACACAACATTAATAATTAAATCTATTTTGATTCTTTTAAATCTTATCGGTGTTCTGTTGGACAAGCATACAAGTCAAACGGAGTAGTTCCCCCTTAATATCCCACAATTTATTTTTTTACGTATACAAGTAAAAAACAAGGCGTCGATGGTGAACTTAAAACTATGTGCGCATTCACAAAACCATGTTGCGCAACAATAATTATCTTCGAAATACAGTTAAATATCTAAACTAAAATATGACGGTTTACGTTTTCGATTCTATGGGTTCATTTTTTCAAACAACGACATCAAAAATTGAAGATATTTTCACCATTTTTCTCAAAAAAAGACGAAAGTTTACCGACATCTCGGACGTTTTAATTCTTACTTTAATGACGGAAGGTTGCGCACGCATATATATAAAAGCAACATACCCGTATGATGACTAGAAACGCGGCAAATTTGAAAAAAGTACCGATCGCAACTGACCGAGTAAAAAATATTTACGCAGTTGAGTAAACTTTTTTTACTTATACAAGTAAAAAAATAACACTTGTTTAAGTATTACCCCTGACTGTTCAGTGACTACGTTAAAGTTTTTGTTTTAGGACAGTTCCTCTGTAACTATGCATAGTATGGTGACAATAATTGGTATACAGGCCGCTGCTCATAATTAATGCTATTTACGTAATGCTTATGACGAAATTAATTTTCGTTACTGATGCGGAATTCAGGCGAGACGTTTTTCTGTGTCCACACTTGTTTTTTTTTTTTTTTTGGAATAATAAAAAACGACGAATGGGGTGGGTTAATGGGACAGGCGGCAGGTCCTTAGAAGCTAATAATATTTTTGTGGCCTAAGTATATTGCAGTTGATTGACGTAGAAGAATAAAGAAGTACATTTGTCACAATATTTGTTTATTGGGTAAGAATAATAGGTTCTTTCATACGTTTTTGGGAAAGACCGGTTGATCTTTCACGAGTGATAGAAATTTTATGTCTTTTCGCGAGTGGAGCGCAGCGGAACGAGGCAAAAGACATAAAAATTTCTATCATGAGTGAAAGTTCACACGGACTTTCCCAAAAACGTATTAAAGAACCTATTTCTTCCGTAAACCAACAACTTTCACATTGCTACAACCTATAGACGCTCCATTGTTTTAGGCTCCATTGTCTCTGACGTCCAGTCAGAACGCCGGAAATAATGAACGTCATAGAAGAACGTTGTTATGCTTCCATAACAACGTTCTTGTTTTTGGCGTTTTGATTGGATGACGCAGCAAGTACAGATGTGTGCGCGTGAGCTCATCTGTACTGGGTCATCTGTACCAGAAATCGGCCATTTACGGAAGAAGATTTTGATCTATTGATTTTGACACGACATTTGTGTATTGCCCTAACATGATATTGGCTATTGATTTTAACATGACATTTGTACTTTGCCCTAAGAAGATTTTGAGCTATTTTTTTACCACATTTGTGTATTGACCAATAAACATATTGACCTATTGATTTTGATGCAATATTTGTGTATTGTCCTGGCAAGACATTGATTTTGATACAACATTTTTGTATTGCTCTAACAAGATATTGACCGATAGATTTTGACCTTTGAACATAAAGCAAACATCCAATAAATTTATTTTGTTATTATAAATAAACAATGTACTGAATTACAGACACATTATACAAATCAGTGCTTCTTCAAAGCAGTTTTTCTTTTTAGGCACAATACTCAATGCAGCAGTAATGAGTTTACTGAAATCAAAGAAGAATACTGTGACACAGCCATTGCAAGAACCTTCTGGTGAGTTTGGGGTATTTGGTACGTTAAAAAAATTCAAAAATTTAATATCTAATATAGAAATAATTCATGTTGGCTGTAGTTTGTAATTGTTTTACAATGGATGGTGATGTACAGTACTGTCAACGGAATGCTGTGATTTTCCATAGCCCACGCGTGGTAATCACGCAAAATCCACTCAAATTATGCCCACGAATCACTAATTTTTTACCCACGCAAATTTGCGTGGAAAAATATTGAGTTTTTCAACTTTCCACGGGATTTGTGGATGCCGCGCAAAAACACGAAAAAATTTGAGTGGGCGTGATTTATACATGTTATCGGTATACATGAACGCTATTCAGTAAGAATTTGAATCTAAGACATTGTTTATACAAGAATATGTTACATTATCTTCTTTTCATATCATGATACGATTAAACCGGCAGGTAAATTTATTCAATTAAAAAAAATACTGAAAAGCATCGCCTGCAGTGTCGTTTTTGCCAAAAGAATTAACGTGTTTTCAGAACAAAATCAGTTCATTTTTTTTTTATTTTCAATACCCATATCATAAAAGAAACACATATTTTTCAATAAGTGATTAAGTGTGTAGAGAAAAAGAACGTTTGGGATTTATTAACCCTAAAAACGGAAGAAAATCCTGCATTTATTTATACTTGTGTATGTTGCTTGATCATATGAGCCGCTTTGACTAGCTATCACGTTGTTTGTCAGTTAAAAAAAATGAACCTTGTCTGATGATACGCATTTTATTATGATGAAGCATACGCGGTTTTTGTGTTTCTAGTTTTGGAACATTCATAAACTTTCATGATATCAATTAAACTGTTAAGTTTGTTTGGTTCATCGTATTATGTGTGACAATATCTCCAAGAAAAAGTTTACAGGTAAATGTCATTTTGCGAATAAATCGACATTTATTACCAAAAAAACATTCACTTATAAAAAAAATCAACGTGCATAGATTCGTATATCACTTCACGATCAAAGGAAATATTTCGAATTCAGACTCGAATTTTGAAAAACAAATAATTATGGATATTATAAAAAAAATATACAACCCACGAATGGGACAGTAAATAATCAAATACAACTGTGGTACGGTTTTTAATACGGTTTTCTAACGATCGTTGCTACCTTGGAATGAAGTTTTGCTATTCTGTCATGGATCGAAAAATCTTGTTTATATCTTTATTATTATAAAAAGTAATTATAGTAAAAAATATTTTTATTAATACAAATGAGGATTCGTACATTTATTTTAAACGTGTGTATTCATTTCTTGACCGACATACCTTTTGTAATTACATAAACTGCACGTGCCAATTCTCAAGGCGGGAAACACATAATGCGGTAAGCAGAAGTTGTCTTCGAACATCGTACTTACATTTTCTCTATGAATTTTCAAGAAATATACAGAAACTGGATGTATTACAATATATTTAATTGAATGATTCCTTATATTATTTCGGAATGGAGTATTGTTTATTTAGCAAATTCTTTGTACAGGTAAATTCACTGCCTTCGGAATTGATCAAGTCAACATGTGGTTAGGTGTACAGTCCCAATTATTATGAAAGATCATTGAAGTTGAAAATTTGGCATCGACAGTACATTGTAAAAATATCCTCATTTTTAATACTGCGGTTTCTTGTATATTTCAGCTAAATTCTATTGAGCATTTGTGTAATGGAAGGCAACGTCTGCTTTCGCAGCAGGTGTATTTCCCTCCTTATAAAGGAAAATACAATTATGTACATTCTAAAATTATTATAACGATACCTGGGTGGAACATATTTGATGAACAACATAGGCCGAATTCTTCTACCTCTTTGGTGGAAATATGTCAAAGAAGCAGAAGAAGTAGTCTATGGTGAAGAATGTTCATCATGGGCGGAGATGGAAACAAATAAGATCTGAAAATTATAAATAGTGTTGAATACGTAGGTTCAACTGTATCTCATAGCTACATATGTAGCATATCAACAAAAAAATCACGTACATTTAACACAGGTGCACGTATGTAAATAAATGCAAAACATTTATGTACGATGACTCGGGAAGTGTTGGAAGTAGATTTGTTAATTGAAACCTGCGTATAATGCAATATGGCAGTTAAACAAAGTTGTCTCCTGCCGTAAGGTGTTGAATGCTGGAGAGTAGTACATGTACATAAGAGTGGGATTGCAAACCTTGAATAATAATAAGTCTTTAATAAATCCCACTAAGTGTACTTAGTTATAAGGTGCAACTCAATTGGAAGGATTTCCGTTAATATTTAAATGTAATTTTACCAGCTTGTCTAAAATGATAAAGACAAGAACACAAGATATAACATTTGGTTGGGATATTTGAAATATTTCTAACAATTGAGCAATACTATCGATATATATTTTTTTTTAATTGCGATCGTTCGCAAATGCAATATTTGAAACTTAACAATCACCGTTTGTAGGTATATAAGTTTTTGGTAGTTTGTTTCATACAAAGCATCTAAAATTTTTTCGTTTTTATTTATTACTTAAAGTAAATTTACTTAAAGTAAGTAGCATTTATGGAGCCTTGAAAATTAACATACCATATATTTAAAAAAAGGAAAATTTACGGACACGATGTTTATTTTACCAACATACATGAATAACTAAAGGAAGAAAGATAGATTTAAGAAAGAAAGAATATATAGATATTTTTATTATAATGTATGACAAGTAACAATTCTGTTGTGCCTGAAAAAGAAATATACACATTGTATATAACGTAAATACGATTGAACAAATACGTTTGCAGGTCAAGTTTAAAAACATCGTCTATGTTACACAGCGAAGTTTTTGGCAATCCATTAATACGACAATTCTGGTACATTTAGCTATAGCCGACACGATTTTTGCTAAACTGGTTGTTCTGTCAATTTAACACACAATATATTGAAACAGATAATTGTAGAGCGTCAGTATTGAGGTCAATAGGTTTCCTGTGGGAGTTACTCTTTTGTAACTGGAACAGCTCTTTAAGGCATGCCTCCTCGTCGTGTGTTGCTGATACATAAATCCTTTTCTACCAGGGCTCTGGTCTTACAACCTTTAAAGCACATATAAGAAATAGTTATAGACTGCTAACACAAATCCTACATCACATTGAAACCCATGAAGTAAGAAAATGGAGTACAAAGTGTAGATAATCCAAACATCAACTGTCTGATAACAAAATGTTATACAAATTCTATGATACATACAAAGAGGAGATAATTCAAACACCAACTGTCTGATAACAAAATGTTATACAAATCCTACATCACATACAAAGAGGAGATAATCCAAACACCAACTGTCTGATAACAAAATGTTATACAAATCCTACATCACATACAAAGAGGAGATAATCCAAACATCAACTGTTGAATCACATTACATACAGTTATACATAGAATTGGTATATTAAATATAGTCAGTTGAATCACATTACATACAGTTATACATAGAATTGGTAGAATTATATATTGTTGTGTGCACAGGTAATGGTGGTTATGTTTGCATGGATTTATTTATCATTGAGTGATCATAAACCAATATGTCATTAAAAGACAATGTGTTACTTTCAGAAGCAATAACAAGACCTGTGCAGAAAGAACAACCCATGTTGGGTGCTGTGGGCGGGGTCCATTCTACTACTGGGCCAAGTAAAGAAACAGAACAAGGAGGTCCTTCAGATGACGAAATTATGGCTTTAGTTTTAAAAGAGTGCCGCCAAGGAGACTATAAGATGATTGTCGTACCAATTGATATATGGGACTTTGGAGGTCAGAAGATTTATTATCTGACCCACCAACTTTTTATTTCCAGTAGAGGGACCTTTGTCGTTACTTTCAATGGAAGTAAAGACATAACAGAAGATATGCCAGATATGGCGTTTCTACCCGGATTTAAAGGACGAACCACCACCGCAGGTAAAAAAAAACTTGTGTCGCTCATAGATTGTAATGTCAACTGTGTCTGTCATTAATTATTGTGCACATTATTGACAAAACTGTCAGTAATAGTTTAGACTGTCACACAATTCCGGGAAAATACTGATAAGACTGTCAGTAATAGTTTGGACAGTCACATATATCTGGGAAAATACTGATAAGTCTGTCAGTAATACTGTCTCACACACCTGTGAAAATACTGACAAGACTCTGGGTAATAGTTGGACAGTCACACATTTCTTGGAAAATACTGACAATACTGTCAGTAAAAATTTTTGACTGTCACAAATATATGGGAAAATACATTCAATACACTAATTTCATTATATATGATCGCATTGATAAACGAGACAATATACAAAGACGTTCATTACATGGCACTAAAAGTGACAATGTGTTTAACACTAATAACCATATTTACAGTGAAATACAACCACCTCTTATAACCGCAACCTGTGGACGTCCTGAAACAGTGGCATACAAAAAAGTCACATTTAATAAATTTTTTATTTCATTTTGTTTTTTAGATTTCCTCCTTCATTGGGTTAATTCAATTTTAACATTCTGTGAGAAGACAACAACACCCAGTGGCAAGAAATATCCCCAGATTTTATTTGTTGCAACCCATAAAGACAACACGGTAAGAGATATAGATGTCATATATCTTGATTCCATCAAATTTTTTATCAAGTGATTATTACACTCAACATATGAATGGCTTCTACAGACATATATTGAGTTAAATAATAAACAATAATGTTAACTATGCCACACATCTACAAGTGTGATTCGTCAGAAACATTGTTAGATTTACATTAGTCAGCTGATTATACTATACTTACTATACGATTATTATATAGATAGAGATGAAATATCGAATTTTCTGAGTGACAGAAATCACGGTAAATCACATGTGAAAATTATCGTTTATTTTCACTCTCGGGTTTTTTCCCGCCAAAACGTCACAATGATTTTGTACTATACAAATATTCATCCGCCGTTCGTAAAATTTAGAATTAGGCGTAAAAATTTTACGAAAACAATTTTGATCTATTTAATAAATAGGATAATCAATTGGACATCGTGAATATCCAAAATATGATCACTCGTGCCACATAAAGCATCAGATTAAACTCGTGCGCGGAACATATCTAATCCTTCAGGAGATTCATGATACATAACCCTGAATCCATAAGGAGGTTCGGGAAACATACACTGATTCCATAAGGAGATTCAGGATACATACACTGAATCCTTAAGGAGGTTCAGGATACATAACCCTGAATCCTTAAGGAGGTTCAGGATACATACACTGAATCCGTTAGAGGTTGAGGATGCATACCCTGATTCTATAAGTAGATTCAGGATACATATACTGAATCCTTAAGGAGGTTCAGGATACATATACTGAATCCTTAAGGAGGTTCAGGATACATAACCCTGAATCCTGAAGGGGGTTCAAAATACATACACTGAATCCTTTAGGAGGTTCAGGATACATGTACTGAATCCTTAAGGAGGTTCAGGATACATACACTGAATCCTTAAGGAGATTCAGGATACATACACTGTATCCTTAAGGAGGTTCAGGATGCATACACTGATTCTATAAGGAGTTCAGGATACATATACTGAATCCTTAAGGAGGTTCAGGATACTTATACTGAATCCTTAAGGAGGTTCAGGATACATACACTGAATCCTTAAGGAGGTTCAGGATACATACACTGATTCTATAAGGAGTTCAGGATACATACACTGATTCCTTTAGGAGGTTCAGGATACATACACTGATTCCTTTAGGAGGTTCAGGATACATAACCCTGAATCCTTAAGGAGGTTCAGGATACATACACTGAATCCTTAAGGAGGATCAGGATACATATACTGAATCCTTAAGGAGGTTCAGGATACATAACCCTGAATCCTTAAGGAGGTTCAGGATACATACACTGATTCCTTTAGGAGGTTCAGGATACATAACCCTGAATCCTTAAGAGGTTCAGTATACATACACTGATTCCTTAAGGAGGTTCAGGATACATACACTGAATCATTAAGGAGGTTCAGGATACATACACTGAATCCTTAAATAGGTTCAGAATACATACACTGAATACTTAAGGAGGTTCAGGATACATACACTGATTCCTTAAGGAGGATCAGGATACATACACTGAATCCTTAAGGAGGTTCAGGATACATACACTGAATCCTTAAGGAGGTTCAGGATACATAACCCTGAATCCTTAAGGAGGTTCAGGATACATACACTGATTTCATAAGGAGGTTCAGGATACATACACTGAATCCTTAAGGAGGATCAGGATACATATACTGAATCCTTAAGGAGGTTCAGGATACATAACCCTGAATCCTTAAGGAGGTTCAGGATACATACACTGATTCCTTTAGGAGGTTCAGGATACATAACCCTGAATCCTTAAGAGGTTCAGTATACATACACTGATTCCTTAAGGAGGTTCAGGATACATACACTGAATCATTAAGGAGGTTCAGGATACATACACTGAATCCTTAAATAGGATCAGAATACATACACTGAATACTTAAGGAGGTTCAGGATACATATACTGATTCCATTAGGAGGTTCAGAATACATACACTGATTCCTTAAGGAGGTTCAGGATACATACACTGATTCCATTAGGAGGTTCAGGATACATACACTGAATCCTTAAGGAGGTTCAGGATACATACACTGATTCCATAAGGAGGTTCAGGATACATATACTGAATCCTTAAGGAGGTTCAGGATACATACAATGATTTCATAAAGAGGTTCATGATACATTAACTGAATCCTTAAGGAGGTTCAGGATACATAACCCTGAATCCTTAAGGAGGTTCAGGATACATATACTGAATCCTTAAGGAGGTTCAGGATACATAACCCTGAATCCTGAAGGGGGTTCAAAATACATACACTGAATCCTTTAGGAGGTTCAGGATACATGTACTGAATCCTTAAGGAGGTTCAGGATACATACACTGAATCCTTAAGGAGATTCAGGATACATACACTGAATCCTTAAGGAGGTTCAGGATGGATACACTGATTCTATAAGGAGTTCAGGATACATATACTGAATCCTTAAGGAGGTTCAGGATACTTATACTGCATCCTTAAGGAGGTTCAGGATGCATACACTGATTCTATAAGGAGTTCAGGATACATACACTGATTCCTTTAGGAGGTTCAGGATACATACACTGATTCCTTTAGGAGGTTCAGGATACATAACCCTGAATCCTTAAGGAGGTTCAGGATACATACACTGAATCCTTAAGGAGGTTCAGGATACATACACTGAATCCTTAAGGAGGTTCAGGATACATGCACTGATTCCTTTAGGAGGTTCAGGATACATAAACCTGAATCTTTAAGGAGATTCAGGATACATATGCTGAATCCTTAAGGAGGTTCAGGATACATACACTGAATCCTTAAGGAGGTTCAGGATACATACACTGAATCCTTAAGGAGGTTCAGGATACATACACTGAATCCTTAAGGAGGTTCAGGATACATGCACTGATTCCTTTAGGAGGTTCAGGATACATAAACCTGAATCCTTAAGGAGGTTCAGGATACATACACTGAATCCTTAAGGAGGTTCAGGATACATACACTGATTTCATAAGGAGGTTCAGGATACATATACTGAATCCTTAAGGAGGTTTAGGATACATAACCCTGAATCCTGAAGGGGGTTCAAGATACATACACTGAATCCTTAAGGACATTCAGAATACATACCTTGATTCCATAAGGAGGTTCAGGATACATACACTGAATCCTTAAAGAGGTTCAGGATACATACACTGATTCCATAAGGAGGTTCAGGATACATATATTGAATCCTTAAGGATGTTCATCATACATGCACAGAAAAATAATTTGTAAATGATTTTTTTTAAATGCATTTTTTTAGTTTGTTTTTGATACAAATTTTTACAATTAAGAATAAACAGCAGGATTAAGTACTAAAAGCGTTGGATAAGAGAAAATTTGCAAAAGACTCTTTTTCTTTATTTTGCCTATAGCAAAATTGTTTAAGCCAAAACATAAACCATTAATAACTTTGAAAATATTAGTCTTTCACTTTTTAGCTCACCTGACGTTGTCGTCGTTTGTAAACTTTTTACATTTTAATCTTCTTCTCTGAAACCACTTGGCCATAATGTTCATTGGATGGACCTTTACAAAGTTTGTGTTTTTTATTTTGATTGGTAAACAATATGGCCGCCACCCCTCAAGACTTAGTTTAACAAAGGACCCTATGGGAAAAAAGTTAAAAAGGGCTTCTTCTCTGAAACTGTTTAACCAATCAAAACAAAACTTACTAGCAATATTGTTTGGATGGTCCTCTATAAAGTTTGTGTTTTTGATGGGAATTGGAAATTCAAAATGGCCGCCACCGCAGGACTTAGTTTAACATAGAACCCTATGGGGAAAAGTTTTAAAAGGCTTCTTCTCTGAAACCGGTTAATCAATGGAAACAAAAACTTACTAGCAATATTGTTTGGATGATCCTCTATAAAGTTAGTGTTTTTTATGGCAATTGGAAATTCAAAATGGCTGCCACCGCAGGACTTAATTTAACATAGGACCCTATGGGAAAAAGTTTGAAAGGCTTCTTTTCTGAAACCAGTCAACCAATGGAAACAAAACTTACTAGCAATATTGTTTGGATGGTCCTCTATAAAGTTAATGTTTTTTTATCCCAATCGGAAATTCAAAATGGTCAACACCGCAGGAATTGGTTTAACATTCGACCCTATGAGAAAAAAGTTTAAAAGGGCTTCTTCTCTGAAACCGTTTAACCAATCAAAACAAAACTTACTAGCAATATTTTTGGATGGTCCTCTATAAAGTGTATGTTTTTTGTTGCAATTGGAAATTCAAAATGGCTGCCACCGCCGCAGGACTTAGTTTGACATAGGACCCTTTGGGCAAATAAAAAAAATCTTCTCTATACAACCGGTTAACCAATGTTAATATTGTTTAGATGGTCCTATTTAAAGTTTATTGAAAATTACAGGACTTACTTTAACATCAGGGAAATGCCATCTTCATTGCCTATAAAACCCGGGAGCGATACAGGCTCTTAAGAGCCTCTGGTATTGTTTTTTGTTGGGGTGGGGGGGGTTAAAAGTAAATAAATAGATTTATATTAATTGTACTGTTAATGTGATATCCCACATCCCTTGAATTGCTCATATCAACGGATTTAGTTAATGAAAATTTCTATGTTTTCTTTCAGACTAATGTTGACCAGCAAAGAAATACTATCAGAGACAAATTGAAGGCGTTGTTCTCAAAACATGTAGGAAAAGACCACCTCTTGATTGATCAGCTGTTTTTCCTCAACGCGAAAGATAAAAATGATGAAGATCTTGTTGCACTCCGAGAGGCTTTGATGGATGTTGCCTTTGAACATCCATCCTGGGGTGAACCAATGCCCACCAAGTTTGTTCCACTAGAACTACAACTGGCAAAACAAGCTTCCGAAGGAAAGAAGATTTTATCCATTACAGAAGTAAAAGCATTAAACACCAAGAATGAAGGAATGTCACTCCAGCCAAAAGAACTGGATACTTTTTTGAAAGTTCAGCACGCTTTGGGAAAACTTATCTATTTTGATGAAGATAATCTGAGGGACTATGTTGTGACAGATCCTGCATACCTGATTGATGTCCTTCGTTCCATAGTAACAGAAAAGTTATTTTGGCCTAAGGATCAAGCCATAGGAGAAATATATAAAAGCTTAAGCACAACAGGCATCATTGAGAAATCAGCCATTCTTCAACTTTGGCAGCAAACAGATTTCAAGCATATATTTCCATTCAGGGAATTTATGATTAACATGCTAGTCCGTTTGGACATTATGTTAGAACCAAAGACACAGTCTGAGATTAGTTACTTCCTAGTCCCTTCTATGATTACAGACCGGCCATTTAAAGATAAATTCCAGAAAGAAAAATGCATTTACCTGGCATATAGATTCACAGAACAGATAATACCGCCTGCTTTACTGTATCGTTTTCTTGGATCATTTATTGTACTGAGGAGTTTAAACACAGATATATACAAATTACAACTGTTTACTGATAGCGCTGTTGTCTCCATTGACAGTAAACACCAAGTTCAAGCCTATGTTGAGGGAAATAGAATCATACTGGCATTAATGCATGAAGAGAGCAAATCTGACATCAAGCCCTCCATTGCTTCAACAGTACAGGAGTGTCTCACCAGGAGTATCATAGGAACAACAGACTTCTACTGTGCTATTGCAAATACTTCTCACCAAAAGAGTATGCAATTCCCCTTTACCATCGAAATTGGTGTGCCATGTAAAAATGGCCTTTGTTTTGTAGAACATAATCAAATAACAATGGAAAAAGGTCAACAGTGGATATGTAGACAGCATAGAAAACAACATAAAGTGTCCCACATGTTGATATGGTTCTCTGACAAAGTAAGTATTGGTGAAATGTTAGGTAATGTCAATCCTTTATCAGCCTGTAGTTAAATAAATATACATTTGATATGATGTGGACACCATAATGAAGCTGAACTTGTGTGTATCATATTGAAATCACAATATACAGCTAATGCCAGGTAATAGTATAAATGTAATTTAATTATTTTGAGTCATCCACTGTTATGGTAGAAAATATTAAGACTTCACATTCACTTTTCAACAACACATAAATTATTACAATCAAACTGATGTCTAGTCATTTTTTTTAAAGGGACAGTGCATTTTGATCGTAGCTATAAACTTCTGGAAATGTGGTTATGAACATATATCGTATATGTTTGCCTTTATATCAAATACCCACATTATTTACATGTCAGGAGCGTAAGCTACCATTCACTATTTAGTGTCCATGACCATATTTTGCTTTTAAAAAAGACAACCCTAAATCTAGAGGGCAGATCTGTCAACGATAGGTGCTCCTCCAACTTCATGGGTAAAAATGAGAACTGCACCCATAATTTAAAAGTAAATGTTTTCTATAATGAAGCGTATCAGATGGTGTATGCACATTTTGAAAAAACGGTATCAAACTATTGGCCATATTGTTTTTTTTTTAAAGATAACACTCATCTAATGATCATATTGCAGATTACAACATGAAATGTGTGACTTTATTTTTAGGAGCCAATACAAGATGAGAAATGTGCAGAAGAGTGTACTGGTAAGTTCCAAAATACTATGGTGTCTTTTCACAATAAAGATTGAAGCCATGCTGTAACCTGGATGATATTAAGATTACACTATCTATCTAATGAAATATTATTTCTCAGGTGTGCCAAAATGACTTAAAATTAAATGTAAACATTCACTTTATTAAGGCAATCTTTTAAAAGATATATTTTTTATAAAGATTAAAACTATAGTGCAACTAATTTCTTGATAAACAATGGGGATAATTTCCAGATTGTGTATGGACTTGCCTTTATCATGTTTATACATACATGACTTTAGATTGATTAAGTTATCTGTAAAACAAGAAAAATTTATACAAGTCTGAATAGCAAAACATGTCCAACTCCAGTCCATAAAAAATGTGATCTATTTAATTGTGTCCATGATTCTGTAAAAACATTGAACATTCAATTCTCTAAATGTGGCTTATGGCAGGATGGACAATTAACCAATAATGGCTCTTTCTACACACCTTACTCTGGTCATTTTGTCCTTGTCTGATATGACACACCTCGCCGCGGTTATTTTGTCCTTATCTGATATGACACACCTTGCCCCAGTTATTTTGTCGTTGTCTGATATGACACACCTTGCCCCGGTTATTTTGTCCTTATCTGATATGACACACCTTATCCCGGTTATTTTGTCCTTATCTGATATGACACACCTTATCCCGGTTATTTTGTCCTTATCTGATATGACACACCTTGCCCCAGTTATTTTGTCCTTGTCTGATATGACACACCTTATCCCGGTTATTTTGTCCTTATATGATATGACACACCTCGCCCCGGTTATTTTGTCCTTGTCTGATATGACACACCTTGCCCCGGTTATTTTGTCCTTATATGATATGACACACCTCGCCGCGGTTATTTTGTCCTTATCTGATATGACACACCTTACCCCGGTTATTTTGTCCTTATCTGATATGACACACCTTGCCCCGGTTATTTTGTCCTTATCTGATATGACACACCTTATCTCGGTTATTTTGTCCTTATCTGATATGACACACCTTGCCCCGGTTATTTTGTCCTTATCTGATATGACACACCTTGCCCCGGTTATTTTGTCCTTATCTGATATGACACACCTTGCCCCGGTTATTTTGTCCTTATCTGATATGACACACCTCGCCCCAGTTATTTTGTCCTTGTCTGATATGACACACCTTGCCCCGGTTATTTTGTCCTTATCTGATATGACACACCTTGCCCCAGTTATTTTGTCCTTATCTGATATGACACACCTTGCCCCAGTTATTTTGTCCTTATCTGATGACACACCTTACCCCGGTTATTTTGTCCTTATCTGATATGACACACCTTGCCCCAGTTATTTTGTCCTTATCTGATATGACACACCTTATCCCGGTTATTTTGTCCTTGTCTGATATGACACACCTTATCCCGGTTATTTTGTCCTTATATGATATGACACACCTCGCCGCGGTTATTTTGTCCTTATCTGATATGACACACCTTGCCCCGGTTATTTTGTCCTTGTCTGATATGACACACCTTATCCCGGTTATTTTGTCCTTATATGATATGACACACCTCGCCGCGGTTATTTTGTCCTTATCTGATATGACACACCTTGCCCCGGTTATTTTGTCCTTATCTGATATGACACACCTCGCCGCGGTTATTTTGTCCTTGTCTGATATGACACACCTTGCCCTGGTCATTTTGTCCTTATCTGATGAGACACACCTTGCCCCGATAACTTTGTCCTTATCTGATATGACACACCTCGCCCCGGTTATTTTGTCCTTGTCTGATATGACACACCTCACCCTGGTCATTTTGTCCTTATCTGATGACACACCTTGCCCCGATAATTTTGTCCTTATCTGATATGACACACCTCGCCGCGGTTATTTTGTCCTTATCTGATGACACACCTTGCCCCAGTTATTTTGTCGTTGTCTGATATGACACACCTCGCCGCGGTTATTTTGTCCTTATCTGATATGACACACCTCGCCGCGGTTATTTTGTCCTTATCTGATATGACACACCTCGCCCCGGTTATTTTGTCCTTATCTGATATGACACACCTCGCCGCGGTTATTTTGTCCTTATCTGATATGACACACCTCGCCCCGGTTATTTTGTCGTTGTCTGATATGACATACTTTATTCCAGTCATTTTATCCTTTAAGTTATCTGATAATGGAACATTCTATTATTTTTTTAACAGCCTCTTTTGATATTACACACTTCACCAGTGTATTCTTATCTGTTATGGAACATTTTATATCATCATATTGTAGGTCTGGAAAAGTCTTGGTTGGATCGTTGCCCAGACGCTAAACATCTGAGACGATTAGGTGATATCCTGAATCATGACCAATCTAGAAATCTGTTTCTTGTTCATGGCCACCTGAAAACAAAATGGGACAATCTGGAAACCTTGTTCTACAAAAGAGATCCAGCAGATATGCATTTTTATGCACTTTGGCACTGGAGAGAAAATGCAAAATCTCCAACATTCAGACTTCTGTTACAAACACTACAAAAAGGCTTATTGTGTGAGGTATGATTTCTACTTTTTATATTTAATGGCTTATAACATAACATTACATTATACTGAAAAGAGAAAAAAATTATTTTAGTACCATTTGAAACAAATACTTGTTTACCATGTTAAAAATAAACATCCCAACAAACATTTTCTCCTTGTAAAATTAATCTCCTTTTTAAACAATCATGTATACATACCGTTGCCTGATCGATTTTCAATAAGTTACATGTGTGACCGTTTGTGTACTGATTTAATGTATTTTGCCCTCGATATTTTTTGGCTACTATAGGTGAGATTTTTAGTTCACAACACAGCTATTATAAACACATCTACCATCATTGTGTCCTGCTCAACTTTATATGAATTGAAAGGTGTTGTTATTATAAATATGTACTCTTATTTTCAGGTTGTTCGTGACATGGAGTTAGAAGAAGGTTAGTACATATATAAGTAATATATGTAGCAAGTGTGTGCTGTCTCCAACTTGAAGCACAATAGTATTCTTTTTTCTTCGACTTGAGGCAAAATAATTTCAAAAACTACATTTTTTTATGTCATTCTATATTTTAAATATTTTGACATGATCAAATCACAACTAAGCAGTCAGTATTCAAAATCTTCTTGTTCACTTTAATAAAAAAACATAGCAGTCTGAGTCAATATTACAGAACATCTTGGCCATGCAAATAGAAATCGCAGGTTCGTTTGTATTCCAGAGCATCTTGTTCACAAAAACAAAATTACTTCTGTACAGTAGTTATTTCAGAAGATTTTGCTACCTGTAAGGTAAAAAGTAATTACAACTGAACAGGTGTTATTCAAGAACTACTGTTTTGAGTAAACAGAAATTACAGCTAAACAATGTGTAGTCCAGAACTTCTTGTTTACAAAACAAAAATTACTACTCAAAAACAGTCGTTATTTCAGAAGATCTTGTTACCGTAAACTGAAATTACAACTGATCAGACGTTATTTCAGAACATCTTTTTCACTGTAACAGAAATAAAAATTAAACAGTCTGTATTCCAGAACATCTTGTTCACATAAGCTTAAATTACAACTCTGTATTCCAAAATGTATATTGAACACGTAAGCAGATGTCACAACTAAAGTCAGTATTCCAGAACAACTTGTTTACACAAACAGGAATGAACACTAAACATTTGTTTTTTAAGATCATTTTGTTCACATAAATTCAGACAGAAATTGCAACTAAACAGCTTTTGTTCAGAACATAATTGTTACATAAATAGAAATCACAACTGATGTCCGTATTTTAATAAGATCATGTTAACAAAAACAGGATTCTATATAATCAGCATTTGAGAACATCATGTTCACCTAAAGTAAACAAAATTTCAATCACCATGTAAAAATGTATGTTCTTAATTTAAAGATGGTACCATCCTACCATGGGCATGAACCCAGGACTGAGAAGCAACTATTAAAAAGTTTTGGGTTCATTTAAAATGAGAAAGTTTAAGATGAATATGTTATGATTGTTTACGTTATTTATTTATATTGACACTCAATGACTAAGGCCATTCGTTGGTAAGTGTGTGTCTAAATTTATGACAAGAAACACCGTCATATGTATCGTTGCATAATCTTCTAGACTTGTATATTATTATTTTTTGTTTATGCTGTATCGTCATGTTTGTCGATCCGATACTAAATAAGTGTACTGGTTCAGCAGCATTCTTTTAGACCCTTTATTTATATATATATAACAAACATGGATAAATGGATTAATTATATCATATATATATATATATATATATATATATATATATATATATATATATATATATATATATATATGATATAATTAATCCATTTATCCATGTTTGTTAGATTTCCAAACCGATATGTTGGCATGGATACCAGATGATACTACGTTGGAGGACTTGTGTCATAATGTGGGGATTGCAACATTTCAGCTTGGTATAGAATTAGGACTCACAGTAACTGAGCTTGAGAACATTGAACAAAAGCATAAGGATCTCATAGAACAAACTCGGGAAGTTCTCAAGAAATGGAAAGAAAGCCTAAATCAAGAGGAACATGAACGTCCAGTTATAAAACTTGCAAAATCACTGAAACGTGTGGGAAAATATAGACTTGTAGAATATTTAAAGGACAATTTTCAGACGAGGCAACATCGGAAGACTTGTGTTGTGATGTAAGGAGTGCAACATTTCAACTTGTTATAGAATATGGACTCCCTGGCTGTAATGTCCTCGAGAAAACTGAACAAGGTCATGAAGATCTCCTAGAACAAATCTAGGAACGTCTTAAGACATGGACAGAAGCTTAAATCTTGAGGAACTTGAACATCTTGTGATTAAACTGGATAAACACTGAAAGTTGGTAGATACAGAATTGTAGAATATATAATGTATAATTTTAAGAATGTAAAGTAAATATATCAAACATTATAATTGTAGTTAATTAAACTATTAGTTAAACTATTAATAAGTATGTCATTACTACCAACATACAACACATACCGACCACAGTATGTCATTACTACCAACATACAACATATACCGACCACAGTATGTCATTACTACCAACATACAACACATACCGACCACAGTATGTCATTACTACCAACATACAACATATACCGACCACAGTATGTCATTACTACCAACATACAACACATACCGACCACAGTATGTCATTACTACCAACATACAACACATACCGACCACAGTATGTCATTACTACCAACATACAACACAAACCGATCACAATATGTCATTACTACCAACATACAACACAAACCGATCACAATATGTCATTACTACCAACATACAACACATACCGATCACAGTATGTCATTACTACCTGCATACAACACATACCGATCACAGTATGTCATTACTACCTCCATACAACACATACCGACCACAGTATGTCATTACTAATAACATACAACACAAACCGATCACAGTATGTCATTACTACCAACATACAACACATACCGATCACAGTATGTCATTACTACCTGCATACAACACATACCGATCACAGTATGTCATTACTACCAACATACAACACATACCGATCACAGTATGTCATTACTACCAACATACAACACAAACCGATCACAATATGTCATTACTACCAACATACAACACATACCGATCACAGTATGTCATTACTACCAACATACAACACAAACCGATCACAATATGTCATTACTACCAACATACAACACATACCGATCACAGTATGTCATTACTACCTGCATACAACACATACCGATCACAGTATGTCATTACTACCTCCATACAACACATACCGACCACAGTATGTCATTACTACTAACATACAATATATACCGACCACAGTATGTCATTACTACCAACATACAACATATACCGACCACAGTATGTCATTACTACCAACATACAACACAAACCGACTACAGTATGTCATTACTAATAACAAACAACATATACCGACCACAGTATGTCATTACTACCAACATACAACATATACCGACCACAGTATGTCATTACTACCAACATACAACATATACCGACCACAGTATGTCATTACTACCAACATACAACACAAAACCGACCACAGTTTGTCATTACTACCAACATACAACATATACCGACCACAGTATGTCATTACTACCAACATACAACACATACCGACCACAGTATGTCATTACTACCAACATATAACACATACCGACCACATTTTGTCATTACTACCAACATATAACACATACCGACCACATTATGTCATTACTACCAACATACAACACATACCGACCACAGTATGTCATTACTACCAACATACAACATATACCGACCACATTATGTCATTACTACCAACATAGAACATATACCGACCACATTATGTCATTACTACTAATATACAACACACACTGACCACAGTATGTCATTACTACTAACCTAACAACATATACCGACCACAGTATGTCATTACTACCAACATAGAACATAAACAGACCACAGTATGTCATTACTACTAACATACAACATATACCGACCACATTATGTCATTACTACCAACATCTCATATCCCGACCAAAGTATGGCATTGCTACCAACATATAACACATACCGACCACAGTATGTCATAATTACCAACATATAACACATACCGACCACAGTCTGTCATTTCTACCAACATACAACATATACCGATCACAGTATGCCATTAGTTCTAACATACAACATATACCGACCACATTATGTCATAACTACCAACATACAAGACATACCGACCACGGTATGTCATTACTACCAACATACAACATATACCGACCACAGTATGTCATTACTTCTAACATACAAGAAATAAAGACCACAGTATGTCATTACTACCAACATACAACACATACCGACCACAGTATGTCATTACTACCAACATATAACACATACCGACCAAAGCATGTTATTACTACCAACATATAACACATACCTACGAAAGCATGCCATTGCTACCAACATATAACACATACCTACCAAAGTATGTCATTACTACCAACATATAACACATACCGACCAAAACATGTCATTGCTACCAACATATAACACATACCTACCAAAGTATGTCATTACTACCAACATATACCACACCGACCACAATATTTCATTACTACCAACATACAACATATACCGACCACAGTATGTCATTACTACCAACACACAAGACATACCGACCAAAGTATGTCATTACGAATAACATACAACATATACTGACCACAGTTTGTCATTACTTCCAACATACAACATATCCCGACCAAAGTATGTCATTACTACCAACATACAAGACATACCGACCACAGTATGTCATTACTACCAACATCTAACATATCCGGACCAAAGTATGTCATTACTATCAATATATAACACATACAGACCAAAGTATGTCATTACTACCAACATACAACACATACAGACCACAGTATGGCATTACTACCAACATACAACATATCCCGACCAAAGTATGGCATTACTACCAACATCTAGCATATCCCGACCGAAGAATGTCCTTACTACCAACATATAACACATACCGACCAAAGCATGTCATTACTAACAACATATAACACATACCGACCAAAACATGTCATTACTACCAACATATAACACATACCTACCAAAGCATGTCATTACTACCAACATATAACACATACCGACCAAAACATGTCATTACTACCAACATATAACACATACCTACCAAAGCATGTCATTACTACCAACATATAACACATACCGACCAAAACATGTCATTACTACCAACATATAACACATACCTACCAAAGCATGTCATTACTACCAACATATAACACATACCTACCAAAGTATGTCATTACTACCAACATATAACACATACCTACCAAAGCATGTCATTACTACCATCATATACCACACCGACCACAGTATTTCATTACTACCAACATACAACATATACCGACCACAGTATGTCATTACTACCAACATATAACACATACCGACCAAAACATGTCATTACTACCAACATATAACACATACCGACCAAAGCATGTCATTACTACCAACATATAACACATACCTACCAAAGTATGTCATTACTACCAACATATAACACATACCTACCAAAGCATGTCATTACTACCATCATATACCACACCGACCACAGTATGTCATTACTACCAACATACAACACAAAACCGACCACAGTTTGTCATTACTACCAACATACAACATATACCGACCACAGTATGTCATTACTACCAACATACAACACATACCGACCACAGTATGTCATTACTACCAACATATAACACATACCGACCACATTTTGTCATTACTACCAACATATAACACATACCGACCACATTATGTCATTACTACCAACATACAACACATACCGACCACAGTATGTCATTACTACCAACCTACAACATATACCGACCACATTATGTCATTACTACCAACATAGAACATATACCGACCACATTATGTCATTACTACTAACATACAACACACACTGACCACAGTATGTCATTACTACTAACCTAACAACATATACCGACCACAGTATGTCATTACTACCAACATAGAACATAAACAGACCACAGTATGTCATTACTACTAACATACAACATATACCGACCACATTATGTCATTACTACCAACATCTCATATCCCGACCAAAGTATGGCATTGCTACCAACATATAACACATACCGACCACAGTATGTCATAATTACCAACATATAACACATACCGACCACAGTCTGTCATTTCTACCAACATACAACATATACCGATCACAGTATGCCATTAGTTCTAACATACAACATATACCGACCACATTATGTCATAACTACCAACATACAAGACATACCGACCACGGTATGTCATTACTACCAACATACAACATATACCGACCACAGTATGTCATTACTTCTAACATACAAGAAATAAAGACCACAGTATGTCATTACTACCAACATACAACACATACCGACCACAGTATGTCATTACTACCAACATATAACACATACCGACCAAAGCATGTTATTACTACCAACATACAACATATCCCGACCAAAGTATGGCATTACTACCAACATCTAGCATATCCCGACCGAAGAATGTCCTTACTACCAACATATAACACATACCGACCAAAGCATGTCATTACTACCAACATATAACACATACCGACCAAAACATGTCATTACTACCAACATATAACACATACATACCAAAGTATGTCATTACTACCAACATCTAACACATACAGACCAAAGTATGTCATTACTACCAACATATAACACCTACCGACCACAGTATGTCATTACTACTAACAGACAACATATAACGACCACAGTATGTCATTACTACCAACACATCATGTACCGACCAAAGCATGTCATTACTACCAACATATAACACACCGACCACAGTATGTCATAACTACCAACATACAACATATACCGACCACAGCATGTCATTACTACCAACATATAACACATACCGACCACAGTATGTCATTACTACCAACATATAACACATACCGACCAAAGCATGTTATTACTACCAACATCTAACACATACAGACCAAAGTATGTAATTCCTACCAACATATAACACATACCGACCACAGTATGTCATTACTACTAACATACAACATATACCGACCACAGTATGTCATTACTACCAACATAACACATACCGACCACAGTATGTCATTACTACCAACATATAACACATACCGACCAAAGCATGTCATTACTACCAACATATAACACATACCGACTAAAACATGTCATTACTACCAACATATAACACATACCAACCAAAGCATGTTATTACTACCAACATATAACACATACCTACCAAAGCATGTCATTACTACCAACATATACCACACCGACCACAGTATTTCATTACTACCAACATACAACATATACCGACCACAGTATGTCATTACTACCAACATACAACATATCCCGACCTAAGTATGTTATTACTTCTAACATACAACATATACCGACCACAGTATGTCATTACTACCAACATAAAAGATATACCGACTGCAGTATGTCATTTCTACTAACATACAACACATACCGACCACAGTATGTCATTACTACCAACATAGAACATATACCGACCACAGTATGTCATTACTACCAACATACAACATATCCCGACCAAAGTATGTCATTACTACCAACATCTAACACATACAGACCAAAGTATGTCATTACTCCCAACATCTAATACATACAGACCAAAGTATGTCATTACTACCAACATCTAACACATACAGACCAAAGTATGTCATTACTACCAACATCTAACACATACCGACCAAAGCATGTCATTACTACCAACATACAACATATCCCGACCAAAGTATGGCATTACTACCAACATCTAGCATATCCGGACCAAAGTATGTCATTACTATCAATATATAACACATACAGACCAAAGTATGGCATTACTACCAACATACAACATATACAGACCAAAGTATGGCATTACTACCAACATACAACATATCCCGACCAAAGTATGGCATTACTACCAACATCTAGCATATCCCGACCGAAGAATGTCCTTACTACCAACATATAACACATACCGACCAAAGCATGTCATTACTACCAACATATAACACATACCGACCAAAACATGTCATTACTACCAACATATAACACATACCGACCAAAACATGTCATTACTACCAACATATAACACATACCTACCAAAGTATGTCATTACTACCAACATATAACACATACCTACCAAAGCATGTCATTACTACCATCATATACCACACCGACCACAGTATTTCATTACTACCAACATACAACATATACCGACCACAGTATGTCATTACTAACAACACACAAGACAAACCGACCAAAGTATGTCATTACTACTAACATACAACATATACCGACCACAGTTTGTCATTACTTCCAACATACAACATATCCCGACCAAAGTATGTCATTACTACCAACTTACAAGACATACCGACCACAGTATGTCATTACTACCAATATCTAACATATCCGGACCAAGGTATGTCATTACTATCAACATGTAACACATACAGACCAAAGTATGGCATTACGACCAACATACAACATATCCCGACCACAGTATGTCATTACTACCAACATCTAACATATCCCGACCAAAGTATGGCATTACTAACAACATACAACATATACCGACCACAGTATGTCATTACTACCAACATCTAACATATCCCGACCGAAGTACATGTATGTCATTACTACCAACATATAACACCTACCGACCACAGTATGTCATTACTACTAACATACAACATATAACGACCACAGTATGTCATTACTACCAACATATCATATACCGACCAAAGCATGTCATTACTACCAACATATAACACACCGTCCACAGTATGTCATTACTTCTAACATACAACATATAACGACCACAGTATGTCATTACTACCAACACAACATATACCGACCAAAGCATGTCATTACTACCAACATATAACACACCGACCACAGTATGTCATTACTACCAACATACAACATATACCGACCACAGCATGTCATTACTACCAACATATAACACATACCGACCACAGTATGTCATTACTACTAACATACAACATATAACGACCACAGTATGTCATTACTACCAACATATCATATACCGACCAAATCATGTCATTACTACCAACATATAACACACCGACCACAGTATGTCATTACTACCAACATACAACATATACCGACCACAGCATGTCATTACTACCAACATATAACACATACCGACCACAGTATGTCATTACTACTAACATACAACATATAACGACCACAGTATGTCATTACTACCAACACAACATATACCGACCAAAGCATGTCATTACTACCAACATATAACACACCGACCACAGTATGTCATTACTACCAACATACAACATATACCGACCACAGCATGTCATTACTACCAACATAACACATACTGACCACAGTATGTCATCACTACCAACATATAACACATACCGACCAAAGCATGTCATTACTACCAACATATAACACATACCGACTAAAACATGTCATTACTACCAACATACAACACATACCGACCACAGTATGTCATTACTACCAACATACAACACAAACCGATCACAATATGTCATTACTACCAACATACAACACAAACCGATCACAATATGTCATTACTACCAACATACAACACATACCGATCACAGTATGTCATTACTACCTGCATACAACACATACCGATCACAGTATGTCATTACTACCTCCATACAACACATACCGACCACAGTATGTCATTACTAATAACATACAACACAAACCGATCACAGTATGTCATTACTACCAACATACAACACATACCGATCACAGTATGTCATTACTACCTGCATACAACACATACCGATCACAGTATGTCATTACTACCAACATACAACACATACCGATCACAGTATGTCATTACTACCAACATACAACACAAACCGATCACAATATGTCATTACTACCAACATACAACACATACCGATCACAGTATGTCATTACTACCAACATACAACACAAACCGATCACAATATGTCATTACTACCAACATACAACACATACCGATCACAGTATGTCATTACTACCTGCATACAACACATACCGATCACAGTATGTCATTACTACCTCCATACAACACATACCGACCACAGTATGTCATTACTACTAACATACAATATATACCGACCACAGTATGTCATTACTACCAACATACAACATATACCGACCACAGTATGTCATTACTACCAACATACAACACAAACCGACTACAGTATGTCATTACTAATAACAAACAACATATACCGACCACAGTATGTCATTACTACCAACATACAACATATACCGACCACAGTATGTCATTACTACCAACATACAACATATACCGACCACAGTATGTCATTACTACCAACATACAACACAAAACCGACCACAGTTTGTCATTACTACCAACATACAACATATACCGACCACAGTATGTCATTACTACCAACATACAACACATACCGACCACAGTATGTCATTACTACCAACATATAACACATACCGACCACATTATGTCATTACTACCAACATATAACACATACCGACCACATTATGTCATTACTACCAACATACAACACATACCGACCACAGTATGTCATTACTACCAACCTACAACATATACCGACCACATTATGTCATTACTACCAACATAGAACATATACCGACCACATTATGTCATTACTACTAATATACAACACACACTGACCACAGTATGTCATTACTACTAACCTAACAACATATACCGACCACAGTATGTCATTACTACCAACATAGAACATAAACAGACCACAGTATGTCATTACTACTAACATACAACATATACCGACCACATTATGTCATTACTACCAACATCTCATATCCCGACCAAAGTATGGCATTGCTACCAACATATAACACATACCGACCACAGTATGTCATAATTACCAACATATAACACATACCGACCACAGTCTGTCATTTCTACCAACATACAACATATACCGATCACAGTATGCCATTAGTTCTAACATACAACATATACCGACCACATTATGTCATAACTACCAACATACAAGACATACCGACCACGGTATGTCATTACTACCAACATACAACATATACCGACCACAGTATGTCATTACTTCTAACATACAAGAAATAAAGACCACAGTATGTCATTACTACCAACATACAACACATACCGACCACAGTATGTCATTACTACCAACATATAACACATACCGACCAAAGCATGTTATTACTACCAACATATAACACATACCTACGAAAGCATGCCATTGCTACCAACATATAACACATACCTACCAAAGTATGTCATTACTACCAACATATAACACATACCGACCAAAACATGTCATTGCTACCAACATATAACACATACCTACCAAAGTATGTCATTACTACCAACATATACCACACCGACCACAATATTTCATTACTACCAACATACAACATATACCGACCACAGTATGTCATTACTACCAACACACAAGACATACCGACCAAAGTATGTCATTACGAATAACATACAACATATACTGACCACAGTTTGTCATTACTTCCAACATACAACATATCCCGACCAAAGTATGTCATTACTACCAACATACAAGACATACCGACCACAGTATGTCATTACTACCAACATCTAACATATCCCGACCAAAGTATGTCATTACTATCAATATATAACACATACAGACCAAAGTATGGCATTACTACCAACATACAACATATACAGACCAAAGTATGGCATTACTACCAACATACAACATATCCCGACCAAAGTATGGCATTACTACCAACATCTAGCATATCCCGACCGAAGAATGTCCTTACTACCAACATATAACACATACCGACCAAAGCATGTCATTACTAACAACATATAACACATACCGACCAAAACATGTCATTACTACCAACATATAACACATACCTACCAAAGCATGTCATTACTACCAACATATAACACATACCGACCAAAGCATGTCATTACTACCAACATATAACACATACCTACCAAAGCATGTCATTACTACCAACATATAACACATACCGACCAAAACATGTCATTACTACCAACATATAACACATACCTACCAAAGCATGTCATTACTACCAACATATAACACATACCTACCAAAGTATGTCATTACTACCAACATATAACACATACCTACCAAAGCATGTCATTACTACCATCATATACCACACCGACCACAGTATTTCATTACTACCAACATACAACATATACCGACCACAGTATGTCATTACTACCAACATATAACACATACCGACCAAAACATGTCATTACTACCAACATATAACACATACCGACCAAAACATGTCATTACTACCAACATATAACACATACCTACCAAAGTATGTCATTACTACCAACATATAACACATACCTACCAAAGCATGTCATTACTACCATCATATACCACACCGACCACAGTATGTCATTACTACCAACATACAACACAAAACCGACCACAGTTTGTCATTACTACCAACATACAACATATACCGACCACAGTATGTCATTACTACCAACATACAACACATACCGACCACAGTATGTCATTACTACCAACATATAACACATACCGACCACATTTTGTCATTACTACCAACATATAACACATACCGACCACATTATGTCATTACTACCAACATACAACACATACCGACCACAGTATGTCATTACTACCAACCTACAACATATACCGACCACATTATGTCATTACTACCAACATAGAACATATACCGACCACATTATGTCATTACTACTAACATACAACACACACTGACCACAGTATGTCATTACTACTAACCTAACAACATATACCGACCACAGTATGTCATTACTACCAACATAGAACATAAACAGACCACAGTATGTCATTACTACTAACATACAACATATACCGACCACATTATGTCATTACTACCAACATCTCATATCCCGACCAAAGTATGGCATTGCTACCAACATATAACACATACCGACCACAGTATGTCATAATTACCAACATATAACACATACCGACCACAGTCTGTCATTTCTACCAACATACAACATATACCGATCACAGTATGCCATTAGTTCTAACATACAACATATACCGACCACATTATGTCATAACTACCAACATACAAGACATACCGACCACGGTATGTCATTACTACCAACATACAACATATACCGACCACAGTATGTCATTACTTCTAACATACAAGAAATAAAGACCACAGTATGTCATTACTACCAACATACAACACATACCGACCACAGTATGTCATTACTACCAACATATAACACATACCGACCAAAGCATGTTATTACTACCAACATATAACACATACCTACGAAAGCATGCCATTGCTACCAACATATAACACATACCTACCAAAGTATGTCATTACTACAACCATATAACACATACCGACCAAAACATGTCATTGCTACCAACATATAACACATACCTACCAAAGTATGTCATTACTACCAACATATACCACACCGACCACAATATTTCATTACTACCAACATACAACATATACCGACCACAGTATGTCATTACTACCAACACACAAGACATACCGACCAAAGTATGTCATTACGAATAACATACAACATATACTGACCACAGTTTGTCATTACTTCCAACATACAACATATCCCGACCAAAGTATGTCATTACTACCAACATACAAGACATACCGACCACAGTATGTCATTACTACCAACATCTAACATATCCGGACCAAAGTATGTCATTACTATCAATATATAACACATACAGACCAAAGTATGGCATTACTACCAACATACAACATATACAGACCAAAGTATGGCATTACTACCAACATACAACATATCCCGACCAAAGTATGGCATTACTACCAACATCTAGCATATCCCGACCGAAGAATGTCCTTACTACCAACATATAACACATACCGACCAAAGCATGTCATTACTACCAACATATAACACATACCGACCAAAACATGTCATTACTACCAACATATAACACATACCTACCAAAGCATGTCATTACTACCAACATATAACACATACCGACCAAAACATGTCATTACTACCAACATATAACACATACCTACCAAAGCATGTCATTACTACCAACATATAACACATACCGACCAAAGCATGTCATTACTACCAACATATAACACATACCTACCAAAGCATGTCATTACTACCAACATATAACACATACCTACCAAAGTATGTCATTACTACCAACATATAACACATACCTACCAAAGCATGTCATTACTACCATCATATACCACACCGACCACAGTATTTCATTACTACCAACATACAACATATACCGACCACAGTATGTCATTACTACCAACATATAACACATACCGACCAAAACATGTCATTACTACCAACATATAACACATACCGACCAAAACATGTCATTACTACCAACATATAACACATACCTACCAAAGTATGTCATTACTACCAACATATAACACATACCTACCAAAGCATGTCATTACTACCATCATATACCACACCGACCACAGTATTTCATTACTACCAACATACAACATATACCGACCACAGTATGTCATTACTAACAACACACAAGACAAACCGACCAAAGTATGTCATTACTACTAACATACAACATATACCGACCACAGTTTGTCATTACTTCCAACATACAACATATCCCGACCAAAGTATGTCATTACTACCAACTTACAAGACATACCGACCACAGTATGTCATTACTACCAATATCTAACATATCCGGACCAAGGTATGTCATTACTATCAACATGTAACACATACAGACCAAAGTATGGCATTACGACCAACATACAACATATCCCGACCACAGTATGTCATTACTACCAACATCTAACATATCCCGACCAAAGTATGGCATTACTAACAACATACAACATATACCGACCACAGTATGTCATTACTACCAACATCTAACATATCCCGACCGAAGTACATGTATGTCATTACTACCAACATATAACACCTACCGACCACAGTATGTCATTACTACTAACATACAACATATAACGACCACAGTATGTCATTACTACCAACATATCATATACCGACCAAAGCATGTCATTACTACCAACATATAACACACCGTCCACAGTATGTCATTACTTCTAACATACAACATATAACGACCACAGTATGTCATTACTACCAACACAACATATACCGACCAAAGCATGTCATTACTACCAACATATAACACACCGACCACAGTATGTCATTACTACCAACATACAACATATACCGACCACAGCATGTCATTACTACCAACATATAACACATACCGACCACAGTATGTCATTACTACTAACATACAACATATAACGACCACAGTATGTCATTACTACCAACATATCATATACCGACCAAATCATGTCATTACTACCAACATATAACACACCGACCACAGTATGTCATTACTACCAACATACAACATATACCGACCACAGCATGTCATTACTACCAACATATAACACATACCGACCACAGTATGTCATTACTACTAACATACAACATATAACGACCACAGTATGTCATTACTACCAACACAACATATACCGACCAAAGCATGTCATTACTACCAACATATAACACACCGACCACAGTATGTCATTACTACCAACATACAACATATACCGACCACAGCATGTCATTACTACCAACATAACACATACTGACCACAGTATGTCATCACTACCAACATATAACACATACCGACCAAAGCATGTCATTACTACCAACATATAACACATACCGACTAAAACATGTCATTACTACCAACATATAACACATACCGACCAAAGCATGTTATTACTACCAAAATATAACACATACCTACCAAAGCATGTCATTACTACCAACATATACCTCACCGACCACAGTATTTCTTTACTACTAACATACAACATATACCGACCACGGTATGTCATTACTACTTACATACAACATATACCGACCACAGTATGTCATTACTACCAACATACAACATATCCCGACCTAAGTATGTCATTACTTCTAACATACAACATATACCGACCACAGTATGTCTTTACTACCAACATACAAGATATACCGACTGCAGTATGTCATTTCTACTAACATACAACACATACCGACCACAGTATGTCATTACTACCAACATAGAACATATACCGACCACAGTATGTCATTACTACCAACATACAACATATCCCGACCAAAGTATGTCATTACTACCAGCATCTAACACATACATACCAAAGTATGTCATTCCTACCAACATCTAACATACAGACCAAAGTATGTCATTACTACCAACATCTAACACATACAGACCAAAGTATGTCATTACTCCCAACATCTAACACATACATACCAAAGTATGTCATTACTACCAACATCTAACACATACAGACCAAAGTATGTCATTACTACCAACATCCAACACATACATACCAAAGTATGTTATTACTACCAACATCTAACACATACAGACCAAAGTATGTCATTGCTACCAACATCTAACACATACATACCAAAGTATGTCATTACTACCAACATCTAACACATACAGACCAAAGTATGTCATTACTACCAACATCTAACACATACATACCAAAGTATGTCATTACTACCAACATCTAACACATACAGACCAAAGTATGTCATTACTACCAACATCTAACACATACATACCAAAGTATGTCATTACTACCAACATCTAACACATACAGACCAAAGTATGTCATTACTACCAACATATAACACCTACCGACCACAGTATGTCATTACTACTAACAGACAACATATAACGACCACAGTATGTCATTACTACCAACACATCATGTACCGACCAAAGCATGTCATTACTACCAACATATAACACACCGACCACAGTATGTCATTACTACCAACATACAACATATACCGACCACAGCATGTCATTACTACCAACATATAACACATACCGACCACAGTATGTCATTACTACCAACATATAACACATACCGACCAAAGCATGTTATTACTACCAACATCTAACACATACAGACCAAAGTATGTAATTCCTACCAACATATAACACATACCGACCACAGTATGTCATTACTACTAACATACAACATATACCGACCACAGTATGTCATTACTACCAACATAACACATACCGACCACAGTATGTCATCACTACCAACATATAACACATACCGACCAAAGCATGTCATTACTACCAACATATAACACATACCGACTAAAACATGTCATTACTACCAACATATAACACATACCAACCAAAGCATGTTATTACTACCAACATATAACACATACCTACCAAAGCATGTCATTACTACCAACATATACCACACCGACCACAGTATTTCTTTACTACTAACATACAACATATACCGACCACAGTATGTCATTACTACCAACATACAACATATCCCGACCTAAGTATGTTATTACTTCTAACATACAACATATACCGACCACAGTATGTCATTACTACCAACATAAAAGATATACCGACTGCAGTATGTCATTTCTACTAACATACAACACATACCGACCACAGTATGTCATTACTACCAACATAGAACATATACCGACCACAGTATGTCATTACTACCAACATACAACATATCCCGACCAAAGTATGTCATTACTACCAACATCTAACACATACAGACCAAAGTATGTCATTACTCCCAACATCTAATACATACAGACCAAAGTATGTCATTACTACCAACATCTAACACATACAGACCAAAGTATGTCATTACTACCAACATCTAACACATACATACCAAAGTATGTCATTACTACCAACATCTAACACATACAGACCAAAGTATGTCATTACTACCAACATCTAACACATACAGACCAAAGTATGTCATTACTACCAACATCTAACACATACATACCAAAGTATGTCATTACTACCAACATCTTACACATACATACCAAAGTATGTCATTACTACCAACATCTAACACATACATACCAAAGTATGTCATTACTACCAACATCTAACACATACAGACCAAAGTATGTCATTACTACCAACATCTAACACATACATACCAAAGTATGTCATTACTACCAACATCTAACACATACATACCAAAGTATGTCATTACTACCAACATCTAACGCATACATACCAAAGTATGTCATTACTACCAACATCTAACGCATACAAACCAAAGTATGTCATTACTACCAACATCTAACACATACATACCAAAGTATGTCATTACTACCAACATCTAACACATACATACCAAAGTATGTCATTACTACCAACATCTAACACATACAGACCAAAGTATGTCCTTACTACCAACATCTAACACACACATACCAAAGTATGTCATTACTACCAACATCTAACACATACATACCAAAGTATGTCATTACTACCAACATCTAACACATACAGACCAAAGTATGTCATTACTACCAACATCTAACACATACATACCAAAGTATGTCATTACTACCAACATCCAACACATACATACCAAAGTATGTCATTACTACCAACATCTAACACATACATACCAAAGTATGTCATTACTACCAACATCTAACACATACATACCAAAGTATGTCATTACTACCAACATCTAACACATACATACCAAAGTATGTCATTACTACCAACATCTAACACATACATACCAAAGTATGTCATTACTACCAACATCTAACACATACATACCAAAGTATGTCATTACTACCAACATCTAACACATACATACCAAAGTATGTCATTACTACCAACATCTAACACATACATACCAAAGTATGTCATTACTACCAACATCTAACACATACATACCAAAATATGTCATTACTACTAACATCTAACACATACAGACCAAAGTATGTCATTACCACCAACATCTAACACATACATACCAAAATATGTCATTACTACTAACATCTAACACATACAGACCAAAGTATGTCATTACTACCAACATCTAACACATACATACCAAAGTATGTCATTACTACTAACATCTAACACATACAGACCAAAGTATGTCATTACTACCAACATCTAACACATACATACCAAAGTATGTCATTACTACCAACATCTAACACATACATACCAAAATATGTCATTACTACTAACATCTAACACATACATACCAAAGTATGTCATTACTACCAACATCTAACACATACAGACCAAAGTAGGTCATTACTACCAACATCTAACACATACAGACCAAAGTATGTCATTACTACCAACATCTAACACATACAGACCAAAATATGTCATTTCTACCAACATCTAACACATACAGACCACAGTATGTCATTACTACCAACATATAACATATACAGACCAAAGTATGTCATTACTACCAACATCTAACACATACAGACCAAAGTATGTCATTACTACCAACATCTAACACATACAGACCAAAATATGTCATTACTACCAACATCTAACACATACAGACCAAAGTATGTCATTACTACCAACATCTAACACATACAGACCAAAGTATGTCATTACTACTAACATCTAACACATACAGACCAAAGTATGTCATTACCACCAACATCTAACACATACATACCAAAATATGTCATTACTACTAACATCTAACACATACAGACCAAAGTATGTCATTACTACCAACATCTAACACATACATACCAAAGTATGTCATTACTACTAACATCTAACACATACAGACCAAAGTATGTCATTACTACCAACATCTAACACATACATACCAAAGTATGTCATTATTACCAACATCTAACACATACATACCAAAATATGTCATTACTACTAACATCTAACACATACATACCAAAGTATGTCATTACTACCAACATCTAACACATACAGACCAAAGTAGGTCATTACCACCAACATCTAACACATACATACCAAAGTATGTCATTACTACCAACATCTAACACATACAGACCAAAGTATGTCATTACTACCAACATCTAACACATACAGACCAAAATATGTCATTTCTACCAACATCTAACACATACAGACCACAGTATGTCATTACTACCAACATATAACATATACAGACCAAAGTATGTCATTACTACCAACATCTAACACATACAGACCAAAGTATGTCATTACTACCAACATCTAACACATACAGACCAAAGTATGTCATTACTACCAACATCTAACACATACATACCAAAGTATGTCATTACTACCAACATCTAACACATACAGACCAAAGTATGTCATTACTACCAACATCTAACACATACAGACCAAAGTATGTCATTACTACCAACATCTAACACATACATACCAAAGTATGTCATTACCACCAACATCTAACACATACATACCAAAATATGTCATTACTACCAACATCTAACACATACATACCAAAGTATGTCATTACTACCAACATCTAACACATACAGACCAAAGTATGTCATTACTACCAACATCTAACACATACAGACCAAAGTATGTCATTACTACCAACATCTAACACATACATACCAAAGTATGTCATTACTACCAACATCTAACACATACAGACCACAGTATGTCATTACTACCAACATCTTACACATACAGACCAAAGTAGGTCATTACTACCAACATCCAACACATACAGACCGAAGTATATCATTACTACCAACATCTAACACATACACACCAAAGTATGTCATTACTACCAACATCTAACATACAGACCAAAGTATGTAATTACTACCAACATCTAACACATACAGACCAAAGTATGTCATTTCTACCAACATCTAACACATACACACCAAAGTATGTAATTACTACCAACATCTAACACATACAGACCAAAGTATGTCATTCCTACCAACATCTAACACATACATACCAAAGTATGTCATTACTACCAACATCTAACACATACAGACCAAAGTATGTCATTTCTACCAACATCTAACACATACATACCAAAGTATGTCATTACTACCAACATCTAACATACAGACCAAAGTATGTAATTACTACCAACATCTAACACATACAGACCAAAGTATATCATTACTACCAACATATACCACATACATACCAAAGTATGTCATTACTACCAACATACACGACATACAGACCAAAGTATGTCATTACTACCAACATCTAACACATACACACCAAAGTATGTAATTACTACCAACATCTAACACATACACACCAAAGTATGTAATTACTACCAACATCTAACACATACAGACCAAAGTATATCATTACTACCAACATCTAACACATACAGACCAAAGTATGTCATTTCTACCAACATCTAACACATACATACCAAAGTATGTCATTACTACCAACATCTAACATACAGACCAAAGTATGTAATTACTACCAACATCTAACACATACAGACCAAAGTATATCATTACTACCAACATATACCACATACATACCAAAGTATGTCATTACTACCAACATACACGACATACAGACCAAAGTATGTCATTACTACCAACATACATGACATACAGACCAAAGTATGTCATTACTACCAACATACACGACACACAGACCAAAGTATGTCATTACTACCAACATACACGACATACAGACCAAAGTATGTCATTACTACCAACATACACGACATACAGACCAAAGTATGTCATTACTACCAACATCTAACACATACACACCAAAGTATGTAATTACTACCAACATCTAACACATACAGACCAAAGTATGTCATTACTACCAACATACACGACATACAGACCAAAGTATATCATTACTACCATCATCTAACACATACACACCAAAGTATGTAATTACTACCAACATCTAACACATACATACCAAAGTATGTCATTACTACCAACATACACGACATACAGACCAAAGTATGTCATTACTACCAACATACACGACATACAGACCAAAGTATGTCATTACTACCAACATCTAACACATACAGACCAAAGTATGTCATTACTACCAACATCTAACACATACATACCAAAGTATGTCATTACTACCAACATACACGACATACAGACCAAAGTATGTCATTACTACCAACATCTAACACATACATACCAAAGTATGTCATTACTACCAACATCTAACACATACAGACCAAAGTATGTCATTACTACCAACATCTAACACATACAGCCCAAAGTATGTCATTACTACCAACATCTAACACATACAGACCAAAGTATGTCATTACTACCAACATCTAACACATACAGACCAAAATATGTCATTGCTACCAACATCTAACACATACATACCAAAGTATGTCATTACTACCAACATCTAACACATACATACCAAAGTATGTCATTACTACCAACATCTAACACATACATACCAAAGTATGTCATTTCTACCAACATCTAACACATACAGACCAAATTATGTGATTACTACCAACATATACCACATACAGACCAAAGTATGTCATTACTACCAACATATACCACATACAGACCAAAGCATGTCATTACTACCAACATCTAACATACATACCAAAGTATGTCATTACTACCAACATCTAACACATACATACCAAAGTATGTCATTACTACCAACATCTAACACATACAGACCAAAGTATGTCATTACTACCAACATCTAACACATAAACACCAAAGTATGTCATTACTACCAACATCTAACACATAAACACCAAAGTATGTCATTCCTACCAACATCTAACACATACAGACCAAAGTATGTCATTACTACCAACATCTAACACATAAACACCAAAGTATGTCATTCCTACCAACATCTAACACATACAGACCAAAGTATGTCATTACTACCAACATCTAACACATAAACACCAAAGTATGTCATTACTACCAACATCTAACACATAAACACCAAAGTATGTCATTTCTACCAACATGTAACACATAAACACCAAAGTATGTCATTCCTACCAACATCTAACACATACAGACCAAAGTATGTCATTACTACCAACATCTAACACATAAACACCAAAGTATGTCATTACTACCAACATATAACACCTACCGACCACAGTATGTCATTACTACTAACAGACAACATATAACGACCACAGTATGTCATTACTACCAACACATCATGTACCGACCAAAGCATGTCATTACTACCAACATATAACACACCGACCACAGTATGTCATAACTACCAACATACAACATATACCGACCACAGCATGTCATTACTACCAACATATAACACATACCGACCACAGTATGTCATTACTACCAACATCTAACACATACCGACCAAAGTATGTAATTACTACCAACATATAACACATACCGACCACAGTATGTCATTACTACTAACATACAACATATACCGACCACAGTATGTCATTACTACCAACCTAACACATACCGACCACAGTATGTCATCACTACCAACATATAACACATACCGACCAAAGCATGTCATTACTACCAACATATAACACATACCGACCAAAGCATGTCATTACTACCAACATATAACACATTCCAACCAAAGCATGTTATTACTACCAACATATAACACATACCTACCAAAGCATGTCATTACTACCAACATATACCACACCGACCACAGTATTTCTTTACTACTAACATACAACATATACCGACCACAGTATGTCATTACTACCAACATACAACATATCCCGACCTAAGTATGTTATTACTTCTAACATACAACATATACCGACCACAGTATGTCATTACTACCAACATAAAAGATATACCGTCTGCAGTATGTCATTTCTACTAACATACAACACATACCGACCACAGTATGTCATTACTACCAACATAGAACATATACCGACCACAGTATGTCATTACTACCAACATACAACATATCCCGACCAAAGTATGTCATTACTACCAACATCTAACACATACAGACCAAAGTATGTCATTACTACCAACATCTAACACATACATACCAAAGTATGTCATTACTACCAACATCTAACACATACAGACCAAAGTATGTCATTACTACCAACATCTAACACATACATACCAAAGTATGTCATTACTACCAACATCTAACACATACAGACCAAAGTATGTCATTACTACCAACATCTAACACATACATACCAAAGTATATCATTACTACCAACATCTAACACATACATACCAAAGTATGTCATTACTACCAACATCTTACACATACATACCAAAGTATGTCATTACTACCAACATCTAACACATACATACCAAAGTATGTCATTACTACCAACATCTAACACATACAGACCAAAGTATGTCATTACTACCAACATCTAACACATACATACCAAAGTATGTCATTACTACCAACATCTAACACATACATACCAAAGTATGTCATTACTACCAACATCTAACACATACATACCAAAGTATGTCATTACTACCAACATCTAACGCATACATACCAAAGTATGTCATTACTACCAACATCTAACACATACATACCAAAGTATGTCATTACTACCAACATCTAACACATACATACCAAAGTATGTCATTACTACCAACATCTAACACATACAGACCAAAGTATGTCCTTACTACCAACATCTAACACATACATACCAAAGTATGTCATTACTATCAACATCTAACACATACATACCAAAGTATGTCATTACTACCAACATCTAACACATACAGACCAAAGTATGTCATTACTACCAACATCTAACACATACATACCAAAGTATGTCATTACTACCAACATCCAACACATACATACCAAAGTATGTCATTACTACCAACATCTAACACATACATACCAAAGTATGTCATTACTACCAACATCTAACACATACATACCAAAGTATGTCATTACTACCAACATCTAACACATACATACCAAAGTATGTCATTACTACCAACATCTAACACATACATACCAAAGTATGTCATTACTACCAACATCTAACACATACATACCAAAGTATGTCATTACTACCAACATCTAACACATACATACCAAAGTATGTCATTACTACCAACATCTAACACATACATACCAAAGTATGTCATTACTACCAACATCTAACACATACATACCAAAATATGTCATTACTACTAACATCTAACACATACAGACCAAAGTATGTCATTACCACCAACATCTAACACATACATACCAAAATATGTCATTACTACTAACATCTAACACATACAGACCAAAGTATGTCATTACCACCAACATCTAACACATACAGACCAAAGTATGTCATTACTACCAACATCTAACACATACAGACCACAGTATGTCATTACTACCAACATCTAACACATACAGACCAAAGTATGTCATTACTACCAACATCTAACACATACAGACCAAAGTATGTCATTACTACCAACATCTAACACATACATACCAAAGTATGTCATTACTACCAACATCTAACACATACAGACCAAAGTATGTCATTACTACCAACATCTAACACATACAGACCAAAGTATGTCATTACTACCAACATCTAACACATACAGACCAAAGTATGTCATTACTACCAACATCTAACACATACATACCAAAGCATGTCATTACTACCAACATCTAACACATACACACCAAAGTATGTAATTACTACCAACATCTAACACATACAGACCAAAGTATATCATTACTACCAACATATACCACATACATACCAAAGTATGTCATTACTACCAACATACACGACATACAGACCAAAGTATGTCATTACTACCAACATACACGACATACAGACCAAAGTATGTCATTACTACCAACATCTAACACATACAGACCAAAGTATGTCATTACTACCAACATACACGACATACAGACCAAAGTATGTCATTACTACCAACATCTAACACATACAGACCAAAGTATGTCATTACTACCAACATCTAACACATACAGACCAAAGTATGTCATTACTACCAACATCTAACACATACAGACCAAAGTATGTCATTACCACCAACATCTAACACATACAGACCAAAATATGTCATTGCTACCAACATCTAACACATACATACCAAAGTATGTCATTACTACCAACATCTAACACATACATACCAAAGTATGTCATTACTACCAACATCTAACACATACATACCAAAGTATGTCATTTCTACCAACATCTAACACATACAGACCAAATTATGTGATTACTACCAACATATACCACATACAGACCAAAGTATGTCATTACTACCAACATATACCACATACAGACCAAAGCATGTCATTACTACCAACATCTAACACATACATACCAATGTATGTCATTACTACCAACATCTAACACATACATACCAAAGTATGTCATTTCTACCAACATCTAACACATAAACACCAAAGTATGTCATTCCTACCAACATCTAACACATACAGACCAAAGTATGTCATTACTACCAACATCTAACACATAAACACCAAAGTATGTCATTACTACCAACATCTAACACATAAACACCAAAGTATGTCATTCCTACCAACATCTAACACATACAGACCAAAGTATGTCATTACTACCAACATCTAACACATAAACACCAAAGTATGTCATTACTACCAACATCTAACACATAAACACCAAAGTATGTCATTTCTACCAACATGTAACACATAAACACCAAAGTATGTCATTCCTACCAACATCTAACACATACAGACCAAAGTATGTCATTACTACCAACATCTAACACATAAACACCAAAGTATGTCATTACTACCAACATATAACACCTACCGACCACAGTATGTCATTACTACTAACAGACAACATATAACGACCACAGTATGTCATTACTACCAACACATCATGTACCGACCAAAGCATGTCATTACTACCAACATATAACACACCGACCACAGTATGTCATTACTACCAACATACAACATATACCGACCACAGCATGTCATTACTACCAACATATAACACATACCGACCACAGTATGTCATTACTACCAACATCTAACACATACAGACCAAAGTATGTAATTCCTACCAACATATAACACATACCGACCACAGTATGTCATTACTACTAACATACAACATATACCGACCACAGTATGTCATTACTACCAACCTAACACATACCGACCACAGTATGTCATCACTACCAACATATAACACATACCGACCAAAGCATGTCATTACTACCAACATATAACACATACCGACTAAAACATGTCATTACTACCAACATATAACACATTCCAACCAAAGCATGTTATTACTGCCAACATATAACCCATACCTACCAAAGCATGTCATTACTACCAACATATACCACACCGACCACAGTATTTCTTTACTACTAACATACAACATATACCGACCAAAGTATGTCATTACTACCAACATACAACATATCCCGACCTAAGTATGTTATTACTTCTAACATACAACATATACCGACCACAGTATGTCATTACTACCAACATAAAAGATATACCGACTGCAGTATGTCATTTCTACTAACATACAACACATACCGACCACAGTATGTCATTACTACCAACATACAACATATACCGACCACAGTATGTCATTACTACCAACATACAACATATCCCGACCAAAGTATGTCATTACTACCAACATCTAACACATACAGACCAAAGTATGTCATTACTACCAACATCTAATACATACATACCAAAGTATGTCATTACTACCAACATCTAACACATACAGACCAAAGTATGTCATTACTACCAACATCTAACACATACATACCAAAGTATGTCATTACTACCAACATCTAACACATACAGACCAAAGTATGTCATTACTACCAACATCTAACACATACATACCAAAGTATATCATTACTACCAACATCTAACACATACATACCAAAGTATGTCATTACTACCAACATCTTACACATACATACCAAAGTATGTCATTACTACCAACATCTAACACATACATACCAAAGTATGTCATTACTACCAACATCTAACACATACAGACCAAAGTATGTCATTACTACCAACATCTAACACATACATACCAAAGTATGTCATTACTACCAACATCTAACACATACATACCAAAGTATGTCATTACTACCAACATCTAACACATACATACCAAAGTATGTCATTACTACCAACATCTAACGCATACATACCAAAGTATGTCATTACTACCAACATCTAACACATACATACCAAAGTATGTCATTACTACCAACATCTAACACATACATACCAAAGTATGTCATTACTACCAACATCTAACACATACAGACCAAAGTATGTCCTTACTACCAACATCTAACACATACATACCAAAGTATGTCATTACTACCAACATCTAACACATACATACCAAAGTATGTCATTACTACCAACATCTAACACATACAGACCAAAGTATGTCATTACTACCAACATCTAACACATACATACCAAAGTATGTCATTACTACCAACATCCAACACATACATACCAAAGTATGTCATTACTACCAACATCTAACACATACATACCAAAGTATGTCATTACTACCAACATCTAACACATACATACCAAAGTATGTCATTACTACCAACATCTAACACATACATACCAAAGTATGTCATTACTACCAACATCTAACACATACATACCAAAGTATGTCATTACTACCAACATCTAACACATACATACCAAAGTATGTCATTACTACCAACATCTAACACATACATACCAAAGTATGTCATTACTACCAACATCTAACACATACATACCAAAATATGTCATTACTACTAACATCTAACACATACAGACCAAAGTATGTCATTACCACCAACATCTAACACATACATACCAAAATATGTCATTACTACAAACATCTAACACATACAGACCAAAGTATGTCATTACCACCAACATCTAACACATACAGACCAAAGTATGTCATTACTACCAACATCTAACACATACACACCAAAGTATGTAATTACTACCAACATCTAACACATACAGACCAAAGTATATCATTACTACCAACATATACCACATACATACCAAAGTATGTCATTACTACCAACATACACGACATACAGACCAAAGTATGTCATTACTACCAACATACACGACATACAGACCAAAGTATGTCATTACTACCAACATCTAACACATACAGACCAAAGTATGTCATTACTACCAACATACACGACATACAGACCAAAGTATGTCATTACTACCAACATCTAACACATACATACCAAAGTATGTCATTACTACCAACATCTAACACATACAGACCAAAGTATGTCATTACTACCAACATCTAACACATACAGACCAAAGTATGTCATTACCACCAACATCTAACACATACAGACCAAAATATGTCATTGCTACCAACATCTAACACATACATACCAAAGTATGTCATTACTACCAACATCTAACACATACATACCAAAGTATGTCATTACTACCAACATCTAACACATACATACCAAAGTATGTCATTTCTACCAACATCTAACACATACAGACCAAATTATGTGATTACTACCAACATATACCACATACAGACCAAAGTATGTCATTACTACCAACATATACCACATACAGACCAAAGCATGTCATTACTACCAACATCTAACACATACATACCAATGTATGTCATTACTACCAACATCTAACACATACATACCAAAGTATGTCATTTCTACCAACATCTAACACATAAACACCAAAGTATGTCATTCCTACCAACATCTAACACATACAGACCAAAGTATGTCATTACTACCAACATCTAACACATAAACACCAAAGTATGTCATTACTACCAACATCTAACACATAAACACCAAAGTATGTCATTCCTACCAACATCTAACACATACAGACCAAAGTATGTCATTACTACCAACATCTAACACATAAACACCAAAGTATGTCATTACTACCAACATCTAACACATAAACACCAAAGTATGTCATTTCTACCAACATGTAACACATAAACACCAAAGTATGTCATTCCTACCAACATCTAACACATACAGACCAAAGTATGTCATTACTACCAACATCTAACACATAAACACCAAAGTATGTCATTACTACCAACATATAACACCTACCGACCACAGTATGTCATTACTACTAACAGACAACATATAACGACCACAGTATGTCATTACTACCAACACATCATGTACCGACCAAAGCATGTCATTACTACCAACATATAACACACCGACCACAGTATGTCATAACTACCAACATACAACACATACAGACCAAAGTATGTAATTCCTACCAACATATAACACATACCGACCACAGTATGTCATTACTACTAACATACAACATATACCGACCACAGTATGTCATTACTACCAACCTAACACATACCGACCACAGTATGTCATCACTACCAACATATAACACATACCGACCAAAGCATGTCATTACTACCAACATATAACACATACCGACTAAAACATGTCATTACTACCAACATATAACACATTCCAACCAAAGCATGTTATTACTACCAACATATAACACATACCTACCAAAGCATGTCATTACTACCAACATATACCACACCGACCACAGTATTTCATTACTACCAACATATAACATATACCGACCACAGTATGTCATTACTACCAACATACAACATATCCCGACCTAAGTATGTTATTACTTCTAACATACAACATATACCGACCACAGTATGTCATTACTACCAACATAAAAGATATACCGACTGCAGTATGTCATTTCTACTAACATACAACACATACCGACCACAGTATGTCATTACTACCAACATAGAACATATACCGACCACAGTATGTCATTACTACCAACATACAACATATCCCGACCAAAGTATGTCATTACTACCAACATCTAACACATACAGACCAAAGTATGTCATTACTCCCAACATCTAATACATACATACCAAAGTATGTCATTACTACCAACATCTAACACATACAGACCAAAGTATGTCATTACTACCAACATCTAACACATACATACCAAAGTATGTCATTACTACCAACATCTAACACATACAGACCAAAGTATGTCATTACTACCAACATCTAACACATACATACCAAAGTATATCATTACTACCAACATCTAACACATACATACCAAAGTATGTCATTACTACCAACATCTTACACATACATACCAAAGTATGTCATTACTACCAACATCTAACACATACATACCAAAGTATGTCATTACTACCAACATCTAACACATACAGACCAAAGTATGTCATTACTACCAACATCTAACACATACATACCAAAGTATGTCATTACTACCAACATCTAACACATACATACCAAAGTATGTCATTACTACCAACATCTAACACATACATACCAAAGTATGTCATTACTACCAACATCTAACGCATACATACCAAAGTATGTCATTACTACCAACATCTAACACATACATACCAAAGTATGTCATTACTACCAACATCTAACACATACATACCAAAGTATGTCATTACTACCAACATCTAACACATACAGACCAAAGTATGTCCTTACTACCAACATCTAACACATACATACCAAAGTATGTCATTACTACCAACATCTAACACATACATACCAAAGTATGTCATTACTACCAACATCTAACACATACAGACCAAAGTATGTCATTACTACCAACATCTAACACATACATACCAAAGTATGTCATTACTACCAACATCCAACACATACATACCAAAGTATGTCATTACTACCAACATCTAACACATACATACCAAAGTATGTCATTACTACCAACATCTAACACATACATACCAAAGTATGTCATTACTACCAACATCTAACACATACATACCAAAGTATGTCATTACTACCAACATCTTACACATACATACCAAAGTATGTCATTACTACCAACATCTAACACATACATACCAAAGTATGTCATTACTACCAACATCTAACACATACATACCAAAGTATGTCATTACTACCAACATCTAACACATACATACCAAAGTATGTCATTACTACCAACATCTAACACATACATACCAAAATATGTCATTACTACTAACATCTAACACATACAGACCAAAGTATGTCATTACCACCAACATCTAACACATACATACCAAAATATGTCATTACTACAAACATCTAACACATACAGACCAAAGTATGTCATTACCACCAACATCTAACACATACAGACCAAAGTATGTCATTACTACCAACATCTAACACATACAGACCAAAGTATGTCATTACTACCAACATCTAACACATACAGACCAAAGTATGTCATTACTACCAACATCTAACACATACAGACCAAAGTATGTCATTACTACCAACATCTAACACATACATACCAAAGTATGTCATTACTACCAACATCTAACACATACAGACCAAAGTATGTCATTACTACCAACATCTAACACATACAGACCAAAGTATGTCATTACTACCAACATCTAACACATACAGACCAAAGTATGTCATTACTACCAACATCTAACACATACATACCAAAGCATGTCATTACTACCAACATCTAACACATACACACCAAAGTATGTAATTACTACCAACATCTAACACATACAGACCAAAGTATATCATTACTACCAACATATACCACATACATACCAAAGTATGTCATTACTACCAACATACACGACATACAGACCAAAGTATGTCATTACTACCAACATACACGACATACAGACCAAAGTATGTCATTACTACCAACATCTAACACATACAGACCAAAGTATGTCATTACTACCAACATACACGACATACAGACCAAAGTATGTCATTACTACCAACATCTAACACATACATACCAAAGTATGTCATTACTACCAACATCTAACACATACAGACCAAAGTATGTCATTACTACCAACATCTAACACATACAGACCAAAGTATGTCATTACCACCAACATCTAACACATACAGACCAAAATATGTCATTGCTACCAACATCTAACACATACATACCAAAGTATGTCATTACTACCAACATCTAACACATACATACCAAAGTATGTCATTACTACCAACATCTAACACATACATACCAAAGTATGTCATTTCTACCAACATCTAACACATACAGACCAAATTATGTGATTACTACCAACATATACCACATACAGACCAAAGTATGTCATTACTACCAACATATACCACATACAGACCAAAGCATGTCATTACTACCAACATCTAACACATACATACCAATGTATGTCATTACTACCAACATCTAACACATACATACCAAAGTATGTCATTTCTACCAACATCTAACACATAAACACCAAAGTATGTCATTCCTACCAACATCTAACACATACAGACCAAAGTATGTCATTACTACCAACATCTAACACATAAACACCAAAGTATGTCATTACTACCAACATCTAACACATAAACACCAAAGTATGTCATTCCTACCAACATCTAACACATACAGACCAAAGTATGTCATTACTACCAACATCTAACACATAAACACCAAAGTATGTCATTACTACCAACATCTAACACATAAACACCAAAGTATGTCATTTCTACCAACATCTAACACATATAAACACCAAAGTATGTCATTCCTACCAACATCTAACACATACAGACCAAAGTATGTCATTACTACCAACATCTAACACATAAACACCAAAGTATGTCATTACTACCAACATCTAACACATACAGACCAAAGTATGCCATTACTACCAACATCTAACACATACCGACCAAAGTATGTCATTACCACCAACATCTAACACATACAGACCAAAGTATGTCATTACTACCAACATCTAACACATAAACACCAAAGTATGTAATTACTACCAACATCTAACACATACATACCAAAGAATGTCATTACTACCAACATCTAACACATAAACACCAAAGTATGTCATTACTACAAACATCTAACACATACATACCAAAGTATGTCATTACTACCAACATCTAACACATACAGACCAAAGTATGTCATTACTACCAACATCTAACACATAAACACCAAAGTATGTCATTACTACCAACATCTAACACATACATACCAAAGTATGTCATTACCACCAACATCTAACACATACAGACCAAAGTATGTCATTACTACCAACATCTAACACATACATACCAAAGTATGTCATTACTACCAACATCTAACACATACATACCAAAGTATGTCATTACTACCAACATCTAACACATACATACCAAAGTATGTCATTACTACCAACATCTAACACATACATTCCAAAGTATGTCATTACTACCAACATCTAACACATACATACCAAAGTATGTCATTACCACCAACATCTAACACATACAGACCAAAGTATGTCATTACTACCAACATACAACATATACCGACCACAGCATGTCATTACTACCAACATACCACATACTGACCACAGTATGTCATCACTACCATCATATAACACATACCGACCAAAGCATGTCATTACTACCAACATATAACACATACCGACTAAAACATGTCATTACTACCAACATATAACACATACCGACCAAAGCATGTTATTACTACCAAAATATAACACATACCTACCAAAGCATGTCATTACTACCAACATATACCTCACCGACCACAGTATTTCTTTACTACTAACATACAACATATACCGACCACGGTATGTCATTACTACTTACATACAACATATACCGACCACAGTATGTCATTACTACCAACATACAACATATCCCGACCTAAGTATGTCATTACTTCTAACATACAACATATACCGACCACAGTATGTCTTTACTACCAACATACAAGATATACCGACTGCAGTATGTCATTTCTACTAACATACAACACATACCGACCACAGTATGTCATTACTACCAACATAGAACATATACCGACCACAGTATGTCATTACTACCAACATACAACATATCCCGACCAAAGTATGTCATTACTACCAGCATCTAACACATACATACCAAAGTATGTCATTCCTACCAACATCTAACATACAGACCAAAGTATGTCATTACTACCAACATCTAACACATACAGACCAAAGTATGTCATTACTCCCAACATCTAACACATACATACCAAAGTATGTCATTACTACCAACATCTAACACATACAGACCAAAGTATGTCATTACTACCAACATCCAACACATACATACCAAAGTATGTCATTACTACCAACATCTAACACATACAGACCAAAGTATGTCATTGCTACCAACATCTAACACATACAGACCAAAGTATGTCATTACTACCAACATCTAACACATACATACCAAAGTATGTCATTACTACCAACATCTAACACATACAGACCAAAGTATGTCATTCCTACCAACATCTAACACATACAGACCAAAGTATGTCATTACTACCAACATCTAACACATACAGACCAAAGTATGTCATTACTACCAACATCTAACACATACATACCAAAGTATGTCATTACTACCAACATCTAACACATACAGACCAAAGTATGTCATTACTACCAACATCTAACACATACAGACCAAAGTATGTCATTACTACCAACATCTAACACATACATACCAAAGTATGTCATTACTACCAACATCTAACACACACAGACCAAAGTATGTCATTACTACCAACATCTAACACATACAGACCAAAGAATGTCATTCCTACCAACATCTAACACATACAGACCAAAGTATGTCATTTCTACCAACATCTAACACATACAGACCGAAGTATGTCATTACTACCAACATCTAACACATACACACCAAAGTATGTCATTTCTACCAACATCTAACACATACAGACCAAAGTATGTCATTACTACCAACATCTAATACATACAGACCAAAGTATGTCATTACTACCAACATCTAACACATACAGACCGAAGTATGTCATTACTACCAACATCTAACACATACAGACCAAAGTATGTCATTACTACCAACATCTAACACATACAGACCAAAGTATGTCATTACTACCAACATCTAACACATACAGACCAAAGTATGTCATTACTACCAACATCCAACACATACAGACCAAAGTATGTCATTGCTACCAACATCCAACACATACATACCAAAGTATGTCATTACTACCAACATCTAACACATACAGACAAAAGTATATCATTACTACCAACATCTAACACATACATACCAAAGTATATCATTCCTACCAACATCTAACACATACATACCAAAGTATATCATTACTACCAACATCTAACACATACATACCAAAGTATATCATTACTACCAACATCTAACACATACAGACCAAAGTATGTCATTACTACCAACATCTAACACATACAGACCAAAGTATGTCATTTCTACCAACATCTAACACATACATACCAAAGTATGTCATTACTACCAACATCTAACACATACAGACCATAGTATGTCATTACTACCAACATCTAACACATACATACCATGTATGTCATTCCTACCAACATCTAACACATACAGACTAACTATGTCATTACTACCAACATCTAACACATACAGACCAAAGTATGTCATTACTACCAACATCTAACACATACCGACCACAGTATGTCATTACTACCAACATCTAACACATACAGACCAAAGTATGTCATTACTACCAACATCTAACACATACATACCAAAGTATGTCATTACTACCAACATCTAACACATACAGACCAAAGTATGTCATTACTACCAACATATAACACCTACCGACCACAGTATGTCATTACTACTAACATACAACATATAACGACCACAGTATGTCATTACTACCAACACATCATGTACCGACCAAAGCATGTCATTACTACCAACATATAACACACCGACCACAGTATGTCATAACTACCAACATACAACATATACCGACCACAGCATGTCATTACTACCAACATATAACACATACCGACCACAGTATGTCATTACTACCAACATCTAACACATACAGACCAAAGTATGTCATTACTACCAACATCTAACACATACAGACCAAAGTATGTCATTACTACCAACATCTAACACATACCGACCACAGTATGTCATTACTACCAACATCTAACACATACATACCAAAGTATGTCATTCCTACCAACATCTAACACATGCAGACCAAAGTATGTAATTCCTACCAACATATAACACATACCGACCACAGTATGTCATTACTACTAACATACAACATATACCGACCACAGTATGTCATTACTACCAACATAACACATACCGACCACAGTATGTCATCACTACCAACATATAACACATACCGACCAAAGCATGTCATTACTACCAACATATAACACATACCGACTAAAACATGTCATTACTACCAACATATAACACATACCAACCAAAGCATGTTATTACTACCAACATATAACACATACCTACCAAAGCATGTCATTACTACCAACATATACCACACCGACCACAGTATTTCTTTACTACTAACATACAACATATACCGACCACAGTATGTCATTACTACCAACATACAACATATCCCGACCTAAGTATGTTATTACTTCTAACATACAACATATACCGACCACAGTATGTCATTACTACCAACATAAAAGATATACCGACTGCAGTATGTCATTTCTGCTAACATACAACACATACCGACCACAGTATGTCATTACTACCAACATAGAACATATACCGACCACAGTATGTCATTACTACCAACAAACAACATATCCCGACCAAAGTATGTCATTACTACCAACATCTAACACATACAGACCAAAGTATGTCATTACTCCCAACATCTAATACATACATACCAAAGTATGTCATTACTACCAACATCTAACACATACAGACCAAAGTATGTCATTACTACCAACATCTAACACATACATACCAAAGTATGTCATTACTACCAACATCTAACACATACAGACCAAAGTATGTCATTACTACCAACATCTAACACATACATACCAAAGTATGTCATTACTACCAACATCTAACACATACATACCAAAGTATGTCATTACTACCAACATCTTACACATACATACCAAAGTATGTCATTACTACCAACATCTAACACATTCATACCAAAGTATGTCATTACTACCAACATCTAACACATACATACCAAAGTATGTCATTACTACCAACATCTAACACATACATACCAAAGTATGTTATTACTACCAACATCTAACACATACAGACCAAAGTATGTCATTACTACCAACATCTAACACATACATACCAAAGTATGTCATTACTACCAACATCTAACACATACAGACCAAAGTATGTCATTACTACCAACATCTAACACATACATACCAAAGTATGTCATTACTACCAACATCTAACACATACATACCAAAGTATGTCATTACTACCAACATCTAACACATACAGACCAAAGTATGTCCTTACTACCAACATCTAACACATACATACCAAAGTATGTCATTACTACCAACATCTAACACATACAGACCAAAGTATGTCATTACTACCAACATCTAACACATACATACCAAAGTATGTCATTACTACCAACATCCAACACATACATACCAAAGTATGTCATTACTACCAACATCTAACACATACATACCAAAGTATGTCATTACTACCAACATCTAACACATACATACCAAAGTATGTCATTACTTCCAACATCTAACACATACATACCAAAGTATGTCATTACTACCAACATCTAACACATACATACCAAAGTATGTCATTACTACCAACATCTAACACATACATACCAAAGTATGTCATTACTACCAACATCTAACACATACATACCAAAGTATGTCATTACTACCAACATCTAACACATACATACCAAAGTATGTCATTACTACCAACATCTAACACATACATACCAAAATATGTCATTACTACTAACATCTAACACATACAGACCAAAGTATGTCATTACCACCAACATCTAACACATACATACCAAAATATGTCATTCCTATCAACATCTAACACATTCAGACCAAAGTAGGTCATTACTACCAACATCTAACACATACAGACCAAAGTATGTCATTACTACCAACATCTAACACATACATACCAAAGTATGTCATTACTACCAACATCTAACACATACATACCAAAGTATGTCATTACTACCAACATCTAACACATACAGACCAAAGTATGTCATTACTACCAACATCTAACACATACAGACCAAAGTATGTCATTACTACCAACATCTAACACATACATACCAAAGTATGTCATTACTACCAACATCTAACACATACAGACCAAAGTATGTCATTACTACCAACATCTAACACATACAGACCAAAGTATGTCATTACTACCAACATCTAATACATACAGACCAAAGTATGTCATTACTACCAACATCTAACACATACATACCAAAGTATGTCATCACTACCAACATCTAACACATACACACCAAAGTATGTAATTACTACCAACATCTAACACATACATACCAAAGCATGTCATCACTACCAACATCTAACACATACACACCAAAGTATGTAATTACTACCAACATCTAACACATACAGACCAAAGTATATCATTACTACCAACATATACCACATACATACCAAAGTATGTCATTACTACCAACATACACGACATACAGACCAAAGTATGTCATTACTACCAACATACACGACATACAGACCAAAGTATGTCATTACTACCAACATCTAACACATACAGACCAAAGTATGTCATTACTACCAACATCTAACACATACAGACCAAAGTATGTCATTACTACCAACATAAACGACATACAGACCAAAGTATGTTATTACTACCAACATCTAACACATACAGACCAAAGTATGTCATTACTACCAACATACACGACATACAGACCAAAGTATGTCATTACTACCAACATACACGACATACAGACCAAAGTATGTCATTACTACCAACATCTAACACATACATACCAAAGTATGTCATTACTACCAACATCTAACACATACAGACCAAAGTATGTCATTACTACCAACATCTAACACATACAGACCAAAGTATGTCATTACCACCAACATCTAACACATACAGACCAAAATATGTCATTGCTACCAACATCTAACACATACATACCAAAGTATGTCATTACTACCAACATCTAACACATACATACCAAAGTATGTCATTACTACCAACATCTAACACATACATACCAAAGTATGTCATTTCTACCAACATCTAACACATACAGACCAAATTATGTCATTACTACCAACATATACCACATACAGACCAAAGTATGTCATTACTACCAACATATACCACATACAGACCAAAGCATGTCATTACTACCAACATCTAACACATACATACCAAAGTATGTCATTACTACCAACATCTAACACATACATACCAAAGTATGTCATTACTACCAACATCTAACACATACAGACCAAAGCATGTCATTTCTACCAACATCTAACACATAAACACCAAAGTATGTCATTACTATCAACATCTAACACATAAACAGACCAAAGTATGTCATTACTACCAACATATAACACATACAGACCAAAGTATGTCATTACTACCAACATATACTACATACAGACCAAAGCATGTCATTACTACCAACATATAACACATACATACCAAAGTATGTCATTACCACTAACATCTATCACATACAGACCAAAGTATGTCATTACTACCAACATATACCACATACAGAGCAAAGTATGTCATTACTACCAACATATACCACATACAGACCAAAGTATGTCATTCCTACCAACAGATAACACATACAGACCAAAGTATGTCATTTCTACCAACATCTAACACATAAACACCAAAGTATGTCATTCCTACCAACATCTAACACATACAGACCAAAGTATGTCATTACTACCAACATCTAACACATAAACACCAAAGTATGTCATTCCTACCAACATCTAACACATACAGACCAAAGTATGTCATTACTACCAACATCTAACACATAAACACCAAAGTATGTCATTACTACCAACATCTAACACATAAACACCAAAGTATGTCATTTCTACCAACATCTAACACATAAACATCAAAGTATGTCATTCCTACCAACATCTAACACATACAGACCAAAGTATGTCATTACTACCAACATCTAACACATAAACACCAAAGTATGTCATTACTACCAACATCTAACACATACAGACCAAAGTATGCCATTACTACCAACATCTAACACATACCGACCAAAGTATGTCATTACCACCAACATCTAACACATACAGACCAAAGTATGTCATTACTACCAACATCTAACACATAAACACCAAAGTATGTAATTACTACCAACATCTAACACATACATACCAAAGAATGTCATTACTACCAACATCTAACACATAAACACCAAAGTATGTCATTACTACCAACATCTAACACATACATACCAAAGTATGTCATTACTACCAACATCTAACACATACAGACCAAAGTATGTCATTACTACCAACATCTAACACATAAACACCAAAGTATGTCATTACTACCAACATCTAACACATACATACCAAAGTATGTCATTACCACCAACATCTAACACATACAGACCAAATTATGTCATTACTACCAACATCTAACACATACATACCAAAGTATGTCATTACTACCAACATCTAACACATACATACCAAAGTATGTCATTACTACCAACATCTAACACATACATACCAAAGTATGTCATTACTACCAACATCTAACACATACATTCCAAAGTATGTCATTACTACCAACATCTAACACATACATACCAAAGTATGTCATTACCACCAACATCTAACACATACAGACTAAAGTATGTCATTACTACCAACATCTAACACATACATACCAAAGTATGTCATTACTACCAACATCTAACACATACATACCAAAGTATGTTATTACTACCAACATTTAACACATACAGACCAAAGTATGTCATTACTACCAACATCTAACACATACATACCAAAGTATGTCATTACTACCAACATCTAACACATACAGACCAAAGTATGTCATTACTACCAACATCTAACACATACAGACCAAAGTATGTCATTACTACCAACATATAACATATACAGACCAAAGTATGTCATTACTACCAACATCTAACACATAAACACCAAAGTATGTCATTACTACCAACATCTAACACATACAGACCAAAGTATGTCATTACTACCAACATCTAACACATACAGACCAAAGTATATCAACATGTACAAAAATATATATATATATAACACATACGGCCGATAGTTTGTCATTTAAACCAACACATACCCAGACAAATGTAAATCATTGCTAACAAAATAAGGCATACCGACCAGCTTATGTCATTGCAACCAACATATAACGTAGACAGAAGTATGTCATTACTGCCAACTTATAACACATACCAACAGAAGTACGTCATTGCTGTCGACACAACTCTACCAAATAGCATGTTGATCTCGTGGCACCAAATTACACTGTCTGGTTTTGGTAAGTGACACGGTGGCAGGACTAGAGAAACAGATATTCTAACTAATCCTGAGCCCCTGTTGACAAACTATGTTTATCATAGGTGATACGACCGGTTTACATACAGAAGCAAGATATTCTTGTTCTTCCGTAACACCTGATATCACACTCTGTTGGTCATGGGACAAACGAAGGGTAGGACTAGAGAATCTTATACCACATTGTGTTGGTCATTTTTAACACGACGGGTAAGACAAAAGAAGCAGAATTTCATCAAATCTCCTTATTCCTGATATTACCCTGTGTTGTCATAAGTTGTACAAAGGGTAAGACATGAGAAGCAGGATATCCTTACTCTTCCGGAAGACCCAATATCACACTGTGTTGGTCAAAAGGAGTACAACGGATTAGAAAGAGAAACAGGATATCATCACTCTTCCTGCACACCTGATATCACCCTTTTGGTCATAACTCACACGTCTGGTAAGACTAGAGAATCAGAATGTCCTACCTATTTCTAAACATCTGAAATCAACCTGTGTTGATTATAAGTAACACGACGGTAAGACTAGAATCAGGATATCCTCATTTTTCTGACCACCTGATATTACCCTGTGTTTGTCATAAGTAACACGACGGGCAAATAATAGAAAGACTCTTTCAGAACACATGATATAAATGTGTGTTGATCATAAGTGACACGACATGCAAGACTAGAAAATAAGGATATCCTCGTTTTTCTTAAAATCAACCTTTGTTGATCATAAGTTACACTATTCCCCCTCTTCCTAAACACCTTATATAACAATGTTTTGGTCATAAGTAACACCGCTGGCGAAACTAGAGAAGCAGGATATCCTCAGTCTTCTGGAACATCTGAAATCATCATGTGTTGGTCATTAGTAAAATGACGAGTAAGAAGCAAAATATCTTCATTCTTACGGAACACCTAATACCGCGTTGGTCATAACTACCGCGAAGTGTAAGACTAGAGAAGCAGGATATCATCAATCTTTCGGAACACCTGATATCACACTTTTTTGGCCATAAATAATACGACAGACAAGACTAAAGAAACAGAATATCCTCACACTTACGGAAGATTTGATATGACCCTGTGTTGGTTGTAAGTAATACGATAGGTAAAATTAGAGGAACAGGATATCCTCTCTTTTATGGATCATCTGATATGCACTTGTATTGGTCTTGAGTAACACGACGGGTTTAAATATAGAAGCAAGATATCATCGCTCTTTCGAAACTCCTGATATTACACTATGTTTGTCATGAGTCAAACAAAGGATAGGACTAGAGAAGCAGGATATCACAACCGTTCCGTAACACCTTTTTGTGACATTGTGTAGGTCATTTCTAAAACGACTGGTAAGACTAGAGAAGCGGGATTTCATCACTCCTACTAAACCCTGATATCATCCTGTGTTGTCATACGTTAAACGATAGGTAAGACTAGAGAAACATGATATCATCACTCGTCTTCCACACCTGATATCACCCTATTGGTCATAACTCACACGTCTGGTTAGACAAGAGAATCAGGATAAGCTACCTCTTTCTAAACATCTGTAATCAACCTGTGTTGCTCATAAGTAACACGACGGAAAGACTACGAGAATCGGGGTATCCTCACTCTTCCTGACCACCATAACTGATATCATAAGTTATATACGTTCATATCCGTAGATATGGAGATTTTAACAACTGAAGTGCCCAAGTACGCCCTGAGGCGTAGCCGAAGGGTGTACAGGGGTGCTGAAGGTGTTCAAAATCTCCATATCTACGGATATAAACGTGTATAACGAATTTATCCCCGGTATTAGTTTGAAATAAACCATTTTAAGGTACTTTGTCAACGCAATGTCGGACGTTAAAGTGACGTTTTCATCATTATCAGTTCCCGAAAAAGAACACTTTTTTTGTTGGATTCAAACAGATGTTTAAGAAATAAACTTTGGCGCTGAATGTCTTGCAGAGACGTCATAATAGTGCGACGTCGTAGTTTGTCAAAATGCATTTCTTTTGTTTCTTTTTCTGTTAAAAATAAAGCACATTTGGACCTTTTGTTAAAGATTTGATCATCCTATATATGACACAAACCGATTACCATTTATAACTTAAACGCATCTTAAGTACTTGCAACTAACGCTTAGCAACACCTGGGTATATGACATAGCAACGAGCCGGGTATATTGGTTTGTAAAGACGTGTAACTGATCAATCAAAATCCAGGAATAATACCGATAGGGGATAATACCTGTGTTGGTCGTAAATAATACGACGGGCAAAGAATAGAAAATAAGGATATCCTCATTTTTCTGAACAGCCGATATCAACCTGTGTTGATCATAAGTAGCACGATGGGAAAGGCTAGAAAAACAATATATCCTCACTCTTCCGGAACACCTAATATAAACCTGTTGGTCACAAGTAACACGAGGGGAAAGGCAAGAGAATATATCCTTTCTCTTCAGGAACACCTGATATCAATCTGTGTTGATCATAGGAAATACGACGGGTAAGACTGGAGAAGCAGGATCTCTTTACTCTTCCGAACACCTGATACTGCCATGTATCGGTCATTAGTAAAACGACGGTAAGTTTAGAGAGACAGGACATACTCGCTCTTCAGAAACACCTGATACGAGACTGATTTGGTCATTAGTAACACGACCGGAATTACTAGAAAAGCAGGATATCCTCATTTTTCCGGCATACATGATATAACACTGTGTTGGTCATATGACACACGACAGGTAAGACTAGACGAGCAGGATATCATTACTCTCCCGGAACAACTGATACCATACTGTTTTGTTCACTAGCAACAAGACGGGTAGCAGGATAGCATCACTCTTCCGTGACACCTGATATCACCCTGTGTTGGTCATTAGTAACACAACGAGTAAGACTAGAGAAGCAGTAAATCGTCACTCTTTTGGAACAGCTGATATCTGCCTGTGTTACTCATTAGTAACACCGCGAGTAAGACTAGAAAAACATTATATTCTATCTCTTCAGTATCACCTGATATCACCATGAGTTGGTCATTAGTAAAACGACAGTTAAGATTATAGAAGCATGGAGAACATTTGGTATCCCCTTGTGTTGGTTTTAAGTAACTCGAAGATTAAGACTAGAGTTGACTCTTATCACTACATCAAACATTTAAAAATCTTTTTGATATGTTAAAATATTCAAACACTTCTCTAAAAATACGTATATTATTAAGAAAGTTTTAAATTGCCACAAGTAAGCGTGTGTAAATCAATGTTAGTTCTATTTAAAATCTAATTTTGGTTGCTATATTTGGGACGTTTAAAGAAAAAGAAGTTAGCATTTTCAATACGAGAACCCGGAAGCATGATGGATTGGAAGTAAGGTTTAATCTACATAAATTGTAATTAAGAAAGGATTCTGAACAACGTACTTGTGCTAATATTATGTTTAATTTTCGGGGACCATATGCATAGTGTCTTCGGACTTCCCGCAAAACAGTATCTCTCCTTAAAACACGTTAGAAGGCCGAAATAGAGTTAACATTCGTTATATTTAGATCACTTCTATTTCATTGCATAATCGTATCGGGAATGAACGAATGATTGATTGGGGGGTGGGGGGAGTCTACAGTATAGTAATATTATGCCATCACCATTTCGCAATGGATAAGGACTTAAACTTTGAACTTTAGGGGAAACTACTCTTCTTATGTATTAAAGGGCATCATGGTTTTGAACTGTATAAAACATTTGTAACCTTCTTTTCTTTCTTCTTTCCGATAAAGATTTCCAACCAATTTCGGTATATAAAGTTTCTAATTTGGTAAATATAGGCTATCTTGTAACATTTCTAGTTGCTTCTGACTGGACTTGTTCCAGTTTAGAAACATTACCAACACCACAGTTATCCTAGGCATCAGGCGTGTGTTCCAAAATGGTCGTATATAAGAACGTTTTTCTAAATTGTTTCGACTCAATTGATATTTAAGTTTTCTAAGAACATTCAAATGTTTCTTTACATTTATTATAATGGTATCAATATGCGTAGTCCATTTATCATTATTACTAAATGTACCGCTTCAGTGTTTATCACATTTGAAAATCAGGATTGTGACGCCATTCAATTAAATGTATTAATGCAGGGATTTTAACACTTGAAAAAACACGATTTCGGTTTTATCAGGATTGAATGACATGTGCCAACGTTTCGACCACTCATCCAACTCATCTAACCCCCTAAGATCTCAATAAATTACAGTCTTGATTTATTCTTGATCTTGATCTGAGTAGTTAAACAAAGTGTCCTCTGCAAATAGCCTGCATAATGAGGTTATTTTTTTCTTCATTATCATTAATATAAATGATGAGAATTAGGTTATTTTTTTCTTCATTATCATTTATATAAATGATGAATATCAAGGGCCCTAATAAAGATCCTTGTGGTACACCCGCAGATATACCACATAAGGATGACGATGCAGTATTAATGACAGCTTTTTTGTTTACTTGATTCAAGATAGCTATTAAACCAACGTAGCAAACTGTTTCTAATACATAAGCGTGTAATTTCACTAAAAGCTCATCATGCCATACTATATCGAATGCCTTCGAAAAATCGCAAAATGCAAAGCAGTTAATTTCTCACGATTATACAAGAATAAGTATGCAGTTGTGCATTTCAAGTTACTGATGAACAGTAGAATATTTGGATAAAACACTGAAGTATTTATATATAAAAGAGACTAGATGATTATATACATGTGTATGTATGATTCTTACACGACCTTACTAACACACTTAGCAATGGATATCGGTAGATTAGACGCATTTTCAAGAAAAATATTATCCAAATTTTGTTCGAACTCTTCTTTTGCAATTTTCTTTATATTTTTGACCCTGTTTCTATGTTTAAAAGAACAATAGCAAAGAAAACCGACCGAACAACAAGAACCAAAAGTCAAGGGACAGTTACAAATTCGGATATAGAGAAACGCAACACAAAAACCAAAAAACACAAAAAACAGACAAAAAAGTTACCCGAACCCAATAAAAACAATGGGTGCACTCAGAAACCTAACAATGTCCCTATCAATTTTTAAAATTTAAAGCTGTTTTTTTAAACGATACCGCATCCGAATTTCTCGTCTTAGTTCATTTGTAAACCAGGGTTTATAACCCCCTGAAACGTAAACGTTCCCATTTATGCGTTCGTTTTTCGTTTTCCGTTCGTTCATATATCGTTTTTCGTTCGTCCATCCGTTCGTCCGTTCGTTCGTTCGTCCGCATGCGCAAAACAAGTAAACAAAAAAAAAACGTTCGTTCGTTCGTCCGCATGCGCAGTACAAGGGGAGACCCTAATCTGCGGAAGGGTGAAAAAACCGGAAGGGTTTTTTGGTATATTTTTGCCTATAACTTTCGAACGAATAAACATATCGATGTTATTTAAACGGATTCTGAAAGATAATAACAATTTCTATATAATAAATATAAAATAATTTAAACTATATTGATTTAAATTATTTAAAACTTGACCGGAAGGGTTCTCTACTAAAATTGAATACGATTTTTCAACTTTGGACTCAATTTGTTAAAACATGCAATACTCCAGTCACAATTGGCTAATATATTACTCTAGTAAATTTTATAGCAAATCTATTGATATACAACTCAATGTTATTCATGAAAGGGAAATTTGTCAAAAATTGACCGGAAAGGTGGTCCGTTGGAGTATTGCCTGTAGTGAAATTTCAACTTTGGACTCAATTTGTAAAAACATGCAATACTCCGGTAAAAATTGGTTTATATATTCCTCTATTAAATTTTATCGCAAATCCATTGATATATAACTTAATTTTATTCATGAAAGGGAGAGTTGTCAAAAGTTGACCGGAAAGGTGGTCCGTTCGGTGTATTGCGTACAGTGAAATTTCAACTTTGGACTCAATTTGTTAAAACATGCAATACTCCGGTCAAAATTGGTTAAAATATCCCTCTAGTAAATTCTATAGCAAACCCATAAGTATATAACATAATTTTATTCATAAAAAGGGAAAGTTGTAAAAAGTTGACCGGATTGGATGCATGGTCTGTGAAAAAATCAGCCACAGGACACATTTGTTGGAATTTCTTTTCCACGATGTTTTGAATTCATATGTCAGCTATTAATTAATAAGCCATTAATTGTCAACAGCTTCAAAATATTGAATTACAAAGCTATATAATTCAATATATTATATATGAAACGAAATTTTGCAAAATATGAAATGTTGAAATGTATTCTATTTTGAAATAATGTTTTAATGTCTAACATTACAACAACTATTTCGATCCCTCAACAGACCTCATCAGGCGGTGGAATCATTGTGCAACAAATTATTAAAATTATTTATTTATTTATTTATTTATTTATTTATTTATTTATTTATTTATTTATTTATTTATTTATTTATTTATTTATTTATTTATTTATTTATTTATTTATTTATTTATTTATTTGATTCTGCTCTTTGCCGTCAATTTGATCTAACAGATATTCCAAACATTTTTAATGATAAACTGTCCAAAATATAAATTTCATTTTTAGAATTTTGCATTGACAAAACCCAATGATCTCGACTCGACCGTGATAATGAATTTGACATGATGGTGATTTTTGAAATTTAAAACGCAGTTACTTACACACCTGTCCTAAATTTTAACTGGTGCTAATATGGTATTTTGAACCCCGTTTATTTCTGGGTACTGGGATTTAAGTATATTTTGAGCAGTTATGATTATGTCTTATCATAAAGGTTCGTTAGTTAATATTGATTGTTTATGATGTTGTTTACAAATTCCCACCCAAGTTAATGTTGCAGAATCTGACAAATCCGAAATAGGTTCATTAATAAAGTTAGTTTTCTCTACAAAATATCTTCTTTTTTGCGTGTTTACGGGCAGGTTTTTATTTTGTTCAACAGCATCTTTGTTTCCGGAAACATATTTTGGAGTTTCTACGTACATTATTACATGCTGTTTCTTATTTTATTAAACTTAAATTTATTTGTCTGTTCGATGTAGGGGGGAGAACGAGTTTTGATTCTTGAGTTTTTAAAGATTTCACTCTTCCGGTCAACTTTTGACAATTTTTTTTTCTTGAATAAATATGAGTTATATATCAATAGATTCGCTATCAAATTTACTAGAGGAATCTAATAACCAATTTTGACCGGGGTATTCCATGTGTTTACAAATTGAGTCCAAAGTTGAAATTTCACTGTACGCAATACTCCAACGGACCACCCTTCCGGTCAACTTTTGACAACTTTCCCTTTCATGAATAAAATTGAGTTATATATCAATAGATTCGCTATAAAATTTACTAGAGGAATCTAATACCCAATTTTGACCGGGGTATTGCATGTTTTTACAAATTAAGTCCAAAGTTGAAATTTCACAGTACCCAATACTCCAACGGACCACCCTTCCGGTCAATTTTTGACAACTTTCCCTTTCATGAATAAAATTGAGTTAAATATCAATGGATTTGCTATAAAATTATCTAGGGGAATATATTAACCAATTTTGACCGGAGTATTGCATGTTTTAACAAATTGAGTCCAAAGTTGAAATTTCATTACATGCAATACTCCAACGAATCACCATTCCGGTGAACTTTTGACAAACTTCCCTTTCATGAATAAAATTGAGTTATATATCAATGAATTAGCTATAAAATTTACTAGAGAAATATATTAACCAATTTCGACTGGAGTATTGCATGTTTTAACAAATTGAGTCCAAAGTCGAAAAATTGTATTCAATTTTAGTAGAGAAAAACCCTTTCCGATCAAGTTTAAAATAATTTAAATCAATATAATTTAAATTATTTTATATTTATTATATAGAAATTGTTATTATCTTTCAGAATCCGTTTAAATTACATCGATATGTTTATCCGTTCAAAAGTTATAGGCAAAAATATACCAAAAAACCCTTCCGGTTTTTCCACCCTTCCGCAGATTAGGGTCTCCCCAGTACAGGTAAAAATGGTAAACGGAAAGAAAGTCACAGGAAAAAAAAGTCACAGTTTTGATAGGAAAAAAAGTCACAGGAAAAAAGTCACAATTAATATATAAATATGGTCACATATGTTAAAATGAACATTTTTTTTTTAATTATTATAATTATAGTTAGAAAAAGAACATGTCATTAAGTCTTGCAAATTGATTGTTTTACAATTAAGAGTTTTCTTACACAGACCTAATTATCATATTTAATTAAAAGTAATAGAAACAAATTACCTTTGATAGTTCTTTTTATGCTGATTTAACAGTTAATAATGTGTATACCAAAGGAAAGTATGGCTTCACTATCATTTTTTATAATCATAATCATGGAAATCATTAGAAGTAACAAAAGGGTGTAAAACTCTGCTACCAGGGGTACATGTACACCAAACATGCTTCAAGAAAAACACTTTTGTGGTGGAAATGTGTAAAAAGGTCCAGCACTGGGTGTAAGGGCTCCATTAGCACATCATTACAGACTGATAATCCCTCAATAGGACAGCCTCATAACCATGACTCTAATGAGACCAGTGTGTTGTACACCAAAGCTAGACTAAGTATGAAGGAGCAGGCTACCAACACCAGAGACAAACCAAGCCAGATCTTTGCTCAAGTTGTAGCTAACTGCACCGATGATGTCCAAGGCATGCTACACAGAGAGGAAAACTGCAAGAGAACCATGCGTTACCAAAGACCAACACCTCCAGTACCACAGTCACTTGCTGAAGTGTTACTATCAGAACAGCTTACTCAGACTTCCACTCACCAGCCATTCCTTCTTTATGACAACGGGCCAGATGCTGCCAACATTTTGATTTTCTTCTGTACTAATCCCAGTTTACAGCGACTAGCTGATGACAACACGTTATATATGGACGGAACTTTTGCGGTAGCCCACACCCATTTCGGCAACTGTACACCATCAGAATTCCTTTCAGAGATGTTACCATAACATCTGTATATGCCTTCTTGCCAAACAAGAATCAAGATACTTACACCGAGCTTTTCCAGGCCATTGTTAATCGTTGTCAAGCAAGTCAGCTCCAGATGGCAGTACAAACTGTAGTAACTGATTTCGAAGACAGTGTTCTTCGTGCAGTGACATCAGTATTTGGTAGACACATCGAACACCAAGGATGCTTTTACCATCTAACACAAGCCACTTGGAGAAGAATACAACAACTTGGCCTGGTACCATTATACAGAGATAATGATGAATTCAAACTTTTGTGGTATGATGGATGGTCTTGCCTTCTTACCAATGGACCAGTTACAGAATGGTATACAACTTCTGAGAAATCTCTGTCCAGATGACCCTGTCACGGATGGCTAGTGGCATAAGAAGGGACACTCAATATATACATAATTTAATACAACAATAAACATAGATATATACACAAAATATATACTATTTACAAAGTTATAGACATTGTCTCAACAACACCGTATACAGTTCTACTTTTCCATCCTGTTCTCCACTTTGTCACCATTACACCGGTTTCCTCCTGGATCCATTTACTAGTTGCTATACTGATTACTGTTACTGATTACTACATCGGCTACTACACTGATTACTGTTACTGATTACTACATCGGCTACTACACTGATTACTGTTACTGATTACTACACACCGGTTACCACTACTAATTACTACACCGGTTACTCGATGGCATTTACACTGGTTACTCGATGGTATTTATAAGAATGAGCAATTACTTATGATGTTAAACTACAAGATACAAAATATTTATCTGAATATACATATACTACATATTTACAGCAGGTATTGGCTTGCCCTTCCATTATTACAATTTGTTTACATATTTTGTACTACACTAACTCATTCAAATGTTGACCTGTTTACAACGTGTTATACTGTTATTGGGAAAATAATATACTAATTCATGACAATATTGGCTTGTCGTACTACTACATTGTTATATATGTGTATATCGCATTTAAATATCCACTTGAACAATAGTGGTGAAAAGTGTTCACGCACTAACGTGATACATGAAATTATAAACCGCTTTACAATAATACGATAATTGTGTACTTAATTATAAATATACGAGTGAATTTTATTTACGGTCTCATCTTCCGTGACACTTTTATACAACGCAAAGTATTTGTGATAAAGTTTACCCATTCTCTGTGAATTATCAGTTTACGTGAAAGCAGAACAATTTTAAAACAAAATATAGTTACACATAGTGAGAAAATCAAATGCTTTAATAAATAAAATATTAAATTGCGTCTTACCTCGACTTCCAGTGGACACTCCTCTGCTCATTGACTGTCGTATCGGCAGGTCGTTCCTTTTATACTGACCAGGTGAGCGAAAATCTACTAAACCGGTTTCCTCTCACCGTCACACATGTGAACTAAGGACAACCTATACACTGGAGTCTACCTGATCCGTACTAGCGATCTGAGGCACTGACGACCACTCATCACGTTAAAATGACCAGCATAATTTTCTTTAATAATTAAATTATAAAGTCACCTCGTGACAGACCCTCCTGAAGTGTTCGAGTTGCTGAACTACTTTGACACCACCTACGTCAGTGGAAGCCACCGCCGTGCTACTGTACCAGGACAAAGTCTGCGTATGGTGATGCGCCGCACTCCTCCAATGTTTCCACCAGCCATTTGGAATGTGCATGCTGCAACTCTACACGATGATCCTAGAAAAAATAACGTATGCGAGGGATGGAACAACAAGTTCTTCAACTTAGTTGGGTATATTGTACTGCTCGGTGTTTTAATTAATCGTAATTGTACTCTAAATGTAAAACTATTAAATGCTGCCTGTAAACTGTGTAGAATACTGTTAATCTTACATACTACTGAAAACAGTTTTCTAAAAATAAAAAATTATAGGTTGTCTTATTGTTAAAAAATTTCTAACGTGCTTGCTTATTCAAACTACACCGAGACAGTTAACAAGAGACCATAAAAAAAACCATTGTAGTTGATATGTAAAGGGGACAGACATACGCTTTAGGAAAAAACCTTACTGCATACTAGCAGTAAAAATTCTGATTATTTGGATGCAAAATATCTTTTTACTGGATTTTTATGTACATAATTTTATTATTTTTTACTAGTGCTGCCTCCCTCGTTTTTATTTTTTCCTTTCTTTCTCATCCTTTTTTCCTTTCTCCCCCTATCTCCCACTACCCTGTCCGCCCTCTCATATAAGACTTCTACAAAACTACGTTTTTGTTATTGTTAAAAACTTTATTATGGTAACATTCTCGTAATAAATATTAGGTTTTACACCGTCTTGAAAGTGAAGGTACATGCTACGATAATCTTGTTCAAAAACCAGTATCTGTACAGCATATGTCAATCTCAGTTAATTTGACATTAAAGACAATTAATTATACTTCATTATAATATTAACTACGTCGGTTAACTTTGCATCCTTTAAAACTATAATCATATCAAAGTTAATCGCGATTGTAAACAATCAAATATTCAATTATAATTATCACAATTAATTAAAGAAGTGAACACGAGTTCACTTTAATCTCAGGAGATCCAGCGCCAATTGAAAAAAAGGTCTAGTAATAAAATATATGCAAATTTAAAAATTTATACAAATACAAATAAACTACAAATACTTTATTGGCACAAACACATCAATATTACATGGTTAAGGCCCAATATAATGTGTACAAATATAAAGATTTGAACATACAATTGCATATTGTAAATAAAGACCCATAAATGAAATTAAAACAAGAAAAGAAGTATAATCTATCATAATAGGCTTTTTCTAATGTTCATACAATTTATGATGAACGAGGAGGTTAATTTAAGGATCTTGTATGAATAACTATTAAATAAAAATGAAATTTTATTATTTGCATTAATTACTTTTTTATTATCTATTAAATTTAGTATACTAGTATTAAATGTGTCTCTTTGATTTTTAAAAGCTTTGCAGTTTAGTAGAAAATGATTTCATCTTCAATTTGTCCTGATTTACATATCGGACAATACCTTTCATTTTTTGGAATATTAAGATGTCTTCCTTGTTCAATAAAAAGTGAATGAGCGCTAATTCTGATTTTACAAACAGCAGCTCGATCTTCTTTGTTTTGTAATATATCCACATATGGAGGTCTTGTCCCCATCATGTATATTACTTTGAAAAAATTCTAATTTTGTTGTTTTGTAAATATTCGAGTTTTGATCCTGAAGACATTGATCTTGTATACGTTGCTTGATTTGACTAAGGTTGTTTTTTAGAAAGGGATGTGTTATTTATCATGAACATGAATCTTTTTGAACCTTTTACCCAAGGCAAGGATTAAATTCTTTTGAGTTAATATAAATTTCTTTTAGTAAGGTATTATCAGCATCAAGAATATGCTTGAAAAAATTAAATATAGAAAATAAAATTTTACTTTTCAATGGAGTTCTGTTTAATTCTGCAAGACAACCATCATTTGTTGCCTTACAGTGAACTCCTAATATCTCTTTCATGAATTTTGATGTGTAGTTATTCATATGCATCTTCACACTCACATACAATCTTAATTTATACTATAAATTTAATTAAATATATTTTAAAATATTAAATTTATAAACTTATATTATATATTTTACATTTGTGGGGCGAGTTGTTATTGAGTGGGGCGACTCGTTATTAAATGTGGTGCGACTCGTTATTAATATAGGGCGACTCGTGATGGGGTGACTCGAGAGTGGGGCGAGTCGTTACGATACCTCAGGTTGTACAAATAAAAATTGATTTATTTGAACACTCTCCAAATTTTATAAACACATATAATTTTTTTCTAATTTAGTTCCTAAAACCTTAAAAAAATGTATGTTTTATCCAAAAGTCTTTGAATATCCCTACATTGTCTACATTTGATAGAAAACTGAATAATCTTGCATAAAATCTTAATTTGATGTCACAATATTTGTTTGGAAATACAGACATTTCATTTCCTAGGTTTTAAATTGCATGTGAAATGTCTCACGAATGAATTAGCATCTCTTAGTTTGGTCAAAGAAGTGAATTATAGTATGCTATTGTTAAATATTGATTCTTACAAGGTCTCAGGAGTGATTTTATATATGTAATATGGCATTTAATTGTATCACAAAGGTGTTAGAAGTGATTTAATAGGTGTAATATGGTTTTTAATTGTATCCCAAAGGTCTCAGAATTGACTTTGTATGTGAAATATGGTTTTTATTTGTATTGCTAAGGTCTAAGGAGTGATTTTATATATGTAATATGGTTTTTAATTGTATCGCAAAGGTGTTAGGAGTGATTTTATAGGTGTAATATGGTTTATTAATTGTATTGCAAAGGTCTCAGGAGTGATTTTATATAATGTAATATGGTTTTTAATTGTATCACAAAAGTCTGAGGAGTGATTTTATATGTGTAATATGGTTTTAAATTGTATCGCAAAGGTCTGAGGAGTGATTTTATAGGTGTAATATGGTTTTTATTGTATTGCTAGGGTCTCAGGAGTGATTTTATATACGTAATATGATTTTTAATTGTATAGCAAAGGTCTGAGGAGTGATTTTATATGTGTAATATGGTTTTAAATTGTATCGCAAGGTCTCAGGAGTGATTTTATAGGTGTTATATGGTTTTTTTATTGTATTGCTAAGGTCTCAGGAGGTGTTTTTTTAATTTGATATCACAATATTTGTTTTGGAAATACAGACATTTCGTTTCCTTTTGATTTTGTATGTGAAATATAGTTTTTATTTGTATTGCTAAGGTCTAAGGAGTGATTTTATATATGTAATATGGTTTTTAATTGTATCGCAAAGGTCTCAGGAGTGATTTTATAGGTGTAATATGGTTTTTAATTGTATTGCTACGGTCTCAGGAGTGATTTTATATATGTAATATGGTTTTTAATTGTATTACAAAGGTCTGAGGACTGATTTTATATGTGTAGTATGGTTTTAAATTGCATCGCAAATGTCTCAGGAGTGGTTTTATAGGTGTAATATGGTTTTTTATTGTATTGCTAGGGTCTCAGGAGGTGTTTTATTAATTTGATGTCACAATATTTGTTTGGAAATACAGACATTTCATTTCCTAGGTTTTAAATTGCATGTGTAATGTCTCACGACTGAATTAGCAAGTCTTAGTTTGGTCAAGGAAATGAATTATAGTATGCTATGGTTTAATATTGCATCTTACAAGGTCTCAGGAGTATTTGTATGTATGTAATATGGTTTTTTATTGTATCGTAAATGTGTTAGGAGTGATGTTATAGGTGTAATATGGTTTTTAATTGTATCACAAAGGTCTCAGGAGTGATTTTGCATGTGAAATATGGTTTTTAATTGCACTGCTAGGGTCTCGGGAGTGATTTTATATATGTAATATGATTTTTAATTGTATCGCCATGGTCTGAGGAGTGATTTTATATGTGTAATATGGTTTTAAATTGTATCGCAAAGGTTTCAGGAGTGATTTTATAGGTGTAATATGGTTTTTAATTGTATTGCTAAGGTCTCAGTAGTGAAATTGTATATGTGTTATATGGTTTTTAACTGCATAGCTAAGGTCTAGGGATTGCTTTTATATTTGTATTATGGTTTTTGATTGCATTTCTTATGTGTCGGGAGTGATTTTATATGTTTAATTTATATGTTTAATTTAGTTTTTAATTGTATCTCGAAGGTCTTAGTAGTTTTTTTATGTTAAATATGTTTTTTTTTTAATATTATTGCAAAGGTCTCGGGATTGATATTACAAATCTGTGTTATTTGAACACCACCTTGATGAACATTTTACAATAGAGAATTTTAATAATAAATTACCCCTAAATTTATGAAACTATACGGGTTAACATAATAATTATACAGTTGGATTAGTATATTTCACTATAAGCAATAAAGATTAATTATAAAAGCTTCTTTGGGAATGTGTAATAATTACTGTAATCAAAATAAAATGGACGATTAAGCCCGTTTCTTTTTACACTGTTATAAAAAATATTTATAGGTCCACTATTTAAACCTCGCACATTTTCTCGTAGGCTTGTTATTTTGTCACGTTTGTGTTTGTGTGTGTGTATTAATTACCAGTTTGAGCTGTCACAAATCATTTAAATGACGATTTAATGAAAATAAAGTATAATTAGTTTATTATTTATTCCTTTTCAATATTTTATTTGTTTACTATAAACCAGCTTGATTCTCAAGATTGTATTTAAAATGATCGAACGTTTCTTGATTATTACAAAGCACGATATATTCGTCGGGTTGGGCTAAAACGCGGAAATGGAAAAACCGAAACATAAAAACACATATATTTTTGTTTATAACTTTTTAACTGATTAACATAGAATAAAAATTAAATTTGCCTCTGGAAGATATTTAAAAGATCTTTATGAAGATATATAGTTTAATGCAATTTATTATTAATAAAGTACCTAAAAGTTGATCGGAAATGTTTTTTTGCGAGTTTGCATACATCAAATTTTCAGATTAGAACCCAGATTTCTCCAAAATGCTTCACCCCGGTCAAATAAGTCTTAGTGTTTGATAAAGGTTATTCATTTAGCTTCAAAATGATATATAGTTTATAAAATATTACTGAAAGGAAAGTATAGAAAAGTTTGCCGGAAGAATGCCTGGTATGAAAATTAAAAGTTTGAACTTTAAACTTTGAACTATAATTTCTCAAAGACCTTACAAACCGGTCAAAATTTGAATAGGGCCTCGTGTACCCCTTAGCATGAGCTACGAAATAATATATACATTTTTAAAAATTGATCAACGACAAAGTATAGAAAAGTTGACCGGAAACGTTCCTTGTCGAGCAAAAACTTATCAAACTTAACAGATTTCTCCTCATTAATGTATGTTTACATAGGTAAAATTTATTGATGTCGATAATTAAATTACTGTCTAAGTTATAATTAAAGTCATATATGATTATAAAGAGAAATTTTGTAAAATTAAGTTATAATTAATGTTATATGTAATAATAGTTAAAAAAAATTTGTATTGCCGACAATAGAGGGACATCAATGATAAAACTTAATATCCAAATAAATACCTTTTATTATCAAAATTGTGATAGTGTTTAACTTACATTGTACTTTGATCATTTAGCTTGGTGTATTTAGTTCTATTTCTTAAAAAAATATCATGCAAGCTATGTGTGGTTGAGTCTGTATCTATATAAACCGTCCTGACAATTGTTTGCCAAAACACAATTTTATAGTGCCATTGAATAGTGCTACTTATTTGTTTGACTTAACTTGTTTCCTAAATTTACTTTTTTGTTTTAGTGCACTTTTAGGTCCAGAATGTCTTCCAGATTTTTAATTTTTTAGATCGTTTAGCCTTGGGTTTTTATTACATACAAAATTATGTAAATGTTGAAATTTTGAGAGGCCGTTCAGGTATAGGCAATTATCATTTAAAATCAGAGTTTCGTAGGGCTTTTATTTCTCCTCAGATTTGATTATACCAAAGAAAATAGTCTGTCCCGATGATGTTATTGAATATTTAAAAAATGAAAACCCTTTATCTTTAGACAAAATTTTGCAAGATGACACGTCTGAAACATTAAAGATTATTAAACAAACAGATGAACACGCTGAAATAACAACTAAATTAGGTGTCAAAAATGATAGTCCTTTAATTACCGATGACATAATTGTAGAAAAAACACCAGTGGTTGAACTACCTGTCTCCATTCGTTTTCCCACATACGAACGATTGAAGCGTATAGCTTATCTCTGATTGGTTAATTTTTAAATGATTCGTCTGGACGATAAGAGCGTTCGTTCGTTCTTCGTCCGTTCGTATGTCGTTTTTGGTTCGTCCGTTTAACGTTCGTACGGGAATGTTTTACGTTTCAGGGGGTGTAGCGTTTACAAATTTGTATTCTCTTGCAATTGTCAAAAGTCAAAAAGTGATCAGAACATATTTATAGGTTATTTACGTTTTTTGAAACGAGATGCGTTTTCTCGTCCATATCTCATGGAAGGGCAACAGCCCTGAGATGAGATGACGAGAAAATGCATCGAGTTTCATAAAACGTAAATAATCTGTTTATCGCTGTTTTGTAACACTGTGACGTCACAGTGTTACTTAACGACGTCTTGACAGCGAGCTGAGATGGGCCCATCTCAAGCTAGTAGAGTGAGATGGAATAATATCGCACACAAAGATCAAAGGAAAATACCGATAGCGATAATTTACAGATATCATCAACGTTTGTATCTGCTGGATATACACATATAGAGTTCAAGACAAAGACAAAAAGCTTTATTTAAAGTCGGTGTATCAAAACAGTAAACACAAGCTCTACAGAGCTTTTAAAACCGACATACATACATACATAGACAATAACAGGGACACAATATTAAAATATACATACATACATGTTAAAACAATATACATAAAACAGCACAGGTACATGTAGCTAAACAACTAGTCAGTAAAAATAATAATTTAGAAAGTGTAAAAACAGGTATTAATAAGCATCTAGTAAGTAAAAATACCAATGATTAAGCCAGGTTAAGACAATTAAAATATAAAAGATCATAAAAGCATATACTAAAACAACTTCTTTTGACTTGTTATTATATTATTATTAGATACTATTACCATAATATTATATTATTATTAGAACCATTATTATTACCACGGGATTGAACACATCAATAGCTGTCAAAAAAGCTATATATATATTTATACTGAGAGACATTGAAAGATTAGCACTATATTAAGACAGCAGCTTTAACTCTAAATATAAATGCAGCACTACATGTAGAGAATAAATAATTTATAAGCACAAGCAGGTTAAATGCAAGCAGAGCAGTGGCATGACTTGCCATCACATGAGTTAATTAAATTTTTAAATTGTTGGAATGAAGATTCGTTCCCAAAATGCTCAGGCAGGTCATTCCAGGTTTTAGAAGAAAAATATCGAAAAGATTTTATACCATACTTTGTTGTCCTGACACTGGGGAGTATTGCTGTGTTGTGATGCCTAAAAGAATATTTGTGTGTTTTTATTTCAACAAGATCTTGTAAATAGACTGGACTCATTTTGTTAATAATTTTAAAAGTTTCTAAAGCAATAGTTCTTACTCTTCTGATTTTAAGGGACGGGAGTTTTGATTTTTCAAGTAGTTCGTCATATGTGCTATTGTTATCATCATTATAAATAAATTTTAAAGCCCTTTCCTGAATTTGTTCCATCTTTTTGGTGTTTTGTTCACTGCAGAAGTGCCATGTGACTGGGCAAAAATTAAAGTTTGAAAGAATAAAAGAATGGTATATTGTTAATTTTCCTAATTTATTAAGGTATTTTCCTAGCCTCTTAAGTACGTTTAGCTGTCTTGATGCCTTTTTGCAAATGTTTGTTATATGTGTGTCAAATTTAAGTTGATAGTCAATGGTTACGCCTAATTGTTTTACTTCGTTTTCACATTTAATTATATTATTATTATTTAAATTAAAAGTTATATGTTTATCATGTGTTTTATTTCCTATACCTATTGCCTGAAATTTATTGGGATTAGCCACCATTTGATTATCTTTAAACCATTGAATTAAATTTAGACTGTCAGATTCCAAAATATTTATTAATTGTTAGTTCGTTTGATTAAGCTCACTGTTAATGTCTTCTTTATCTAGTCTTTCATAGATCAAGACTTCACGCTTTTTTAATTTTGAAGAAAATAACTGAAATTAAAAAAAATATTTGATATTAAACAAGTGTTTGTTCTCAGTGTTTTATGACTTAACCAATTGATTAATAAATTATATAGCAGAAACAGAATTATCTTGAATTGTTTTTTTCAGTTCTGTAAAGATGCTGCCTGGGCTTTCTATCAATATGTACAGACGGACCAACAGACAGCCCATAACACTATTAAGTTGTGTCTCAACATTTTTTTTGGCAAGGCATAATTTCAAGATCTTAGTGTATATTATAAACTAATAACTGGATTTTAATGAATGAAAGTTTTTCTGAAAGGTTATTGGAGATATTTTGAGTCCTATCTTGCTCTGTTCTAATTGTGTTTAGTATGTTACATTCACTACATGACCTATATACCAAGATTTACCATGCTATTCTTAGAGTGGGGTTTACCCCGGAAGCTGGTTTTCTCTTGGAAGGTTTCAAAGAGGTCATGAAATTTGAGAGAACATAGGCCTGTAACGTATGATTCTGGATATATATGATGTCGGTCAAGTTAAACTTAAGGTAAACGAGCCGCGCTAATTAAAAAAAACACAAATTTAATTGGATTAGTGTTTTCTCCCCTTAACATTCTAAGTTCTGAATGAATCTCCAGCCATCGTAACCTGGTCCCCTGGTGTAATATTTTTCATTTACGCAAGCTTCACTTTCAAATATAACCCCAGGTCACCACCAGTTTATTACCCAGTTTGATTAGTTGTTTAAAACGACATGTTTTGGCTAACTTTTCGCGCGTTTTGTTCTGTCGGAAATTTCTGTCGGTATATTATTTTAATGAAGTAGCTACCTACTTCTTGTTTTCGGCTTTCGAGTTAGACTGACCATTCCCGTTTGAGTTATTTCCACAAAAAATGTATAAAAGCATTCTTACGATAAACTGTATTTTTATTTGAATTTGATTACCGGATGCCGGACGTTACGTCATAATGCTTTGTATCGGAATTACGTCAGTTACAGTTAAGACTCACGTAAATTCCGAATGTTGCAAACCGGTCAAAATTTTGACCGGATTCATTGCTGGTGACCTGACTGTATATTCGAACCGGAAGTCCCCTTACGGTATTGAGAATATTTAGTTAGGATCCCAGACTATAGCCATCGGCGCAATCGGATCACCTCGGTTATTTCCGCCTATGGTCGGAAAGTAATCTCGGAGGTAAGTGTATGGATATGGACCAAAAATCGATCCAAATGTGATACGGTTAGCCTGTTTACACAACAACATAATTTAAGTGCGATGAAATAGATTATCCTTTAATTCGCTAACACTGCCAAAAAATTCCTTCTCCGACAATGTTTAAATGGATAAGTATTTGTTTACAATCTGACGTCATCAGTAACAATCAACTAAACGTCAATGACAAGCCAATCAAATGAATGAACTGAAACGTCACAAACTTGTGACGTCACAAATTCTTTGAAATAACTGAAAATAGTTCAAAATGGAGATCACTTACCTCTGAGGTCACTTTCTCGACCCTTGACGGAAATGGCCGAGAGATGTTCCGATTGCCATCGGAGCAGTAAGATGGAAATCGTAAAACGCGGAGATTATTTTGTTTAACAAACAACTTCCGGTTCTTGACGCGGGAGGGTTTCCGGTTAATGCGGGCGGAAGAAATTTATTATTGTTTCTTTCTGCGATAATTTTTTTGTGCGGGCGGTCCGACGAACAAGAAATTAATTCGGCGTGGACATATTCATGGTATCTTAAACTTTATTGTTGTTTGTGTTCAGTAAATCGGTATTCAGATTACCGGTGACTACGAGATTGTCACTTAATTAATGGCTCTATCTTAAAGCATGATTTAATCGTGTATAAAATAAATATGAACCCGTTGGCGGAGGTTTGTAGGCAGCACATAAAAGAAGCTTTTGACCTTTCGCACGAAGTTCTACCCAGAAGGGTTTCGTCAGTGTTATTCTCAAGCACTGGAATAGGTTTAATAAAAAAATCGTCTTCGGAGTAAATTAGAAGACCACCATCATGGCTGTTCCGATTATATTATTTGAAAAACTATCAATTTTAGTGTCATCATTAGAGATAGATAGACATAAATGTGTTTCGGTAACAACTAAGACGTCATATTCATTAAAAAGTTAATTAATAAAGTAAAGCTTCTGACATATGATGCGTATATTTATATTACATATGGATATATGGTTTACATATTCGTTTTTGGGGTGCAGGGAGGGGCAGGGTTTTGCTCTACATGTTCCAGTAGAATAAAGTGAAGTACAAACAGCGAAAAACAATGTCAATTTCTGAGCCGTTCACTTTACGTCTGTTAGCGCCACGACAAGTAAGGTGCATTGTAAGTTTGTCATTATAAAATCAAAATAAGTAGACATCCTCTTTGGTTAATTCTTACAGTGTTAAACTGACCGATGGCGCCCGGTATGTCTATAGATTGCTGTCCATATTCATAATATATATATTAACAGCAAATCTATGAATATCGTAAACCAGAGGTCGGTGAAATATAGACTGATTAAGTCAATAGAAACATCTTCACCACATTGAATGTAAGGGAGAAAAAAAATTAGAAACAACAAAGACATTATTAATCTGGAAAGTGGGAAACCTTTGGGAATATAAGTAATTTATTTGTTTGTTTATTTTGTGCTTCATTGACTTTTTTGGCGGATAGCCAAAGATCAAAGCAAGATGTTCTATAATCAATTTTAGTGTCAAATTCAAAACCAGCATTATTTTAACATGCATGTACATTTAATTAGTACATTAATTCAAAGAAGCAATTGGTAGTTATGATGATTTTTGTTATTATTACTAATGCGGCTGATTTTATTTCGAAAAATGACAAACTGTTTTATAATATCTATGACACATACTGAACAGTTATTTGCCAATTAGGTGATAATCTATGTTCATATTTCACTAGGCATTCATTATTTATTTTATTTTGAACATACACATGTTTATAATCATCTAGTCTCAAATACTTTGACATATGAATACCAGTCAGTGTTTTACCCAAATATTCTACTGTTCATCAGTTACTTGAAATGTACAACTGCATACTTAATCTTATGGAATCGATAGAAATTAACTGCTTTGCATTTTGCGATTTTTCGAAGGCATTCAATACAGTATGGCATGATGAGCTTTTAGTGAAATTACACGCCTATGTATTAGAAACAGTTTGCTACGTTGGTTTAATAGCTATCTTGAATCATAATACTTGAATGAAGTAAACAAAAAGTTGTCACTAATACCGCATCGTCATCCTTATGTGGTATATCTGCGGGTGTACCACAGGGATCTTTTGTTAGGGCCCTTAATATTCATCATTTATATTAATGGTAATGAAGAAAAAAATGACATCATTATGCAGGTTATTTGCAGAGGACACTTCGTTTAACTACTCAGATCAAGATCAAGAATAAATCAAGACTGTAATTTATTGAGATCTTAGGGGGTTAGATGAGTTGGATGAGTGGTCAAAACGTTGGCACATGTCATTCAATCCTGAAATCGTGTTTTTTTCAAGTGCTAAAATTCCTTACATAACATTTAATTGAATGGCGTCACAATCCCGATTTTCAAATGTGATAAACACTAAAGCGGTACATTTAGTAAATGCATTTCTTTTCGGTATTTTGGTATCTTTTCATAAGTTTTCATATGCAAATTAGATTGAATTCCGGTATGCAGGGGTTCCTTTGGCAGGTGGTTTTTAAAGAAAATTTTCTGGCGTGTTCGATTAATGTGGCGTTCGTTACAAGTGTAGTAAGACAAAGAAGTTGTCCTAGGTTTTATTTGCCAACTTAACATGTCAGATTCTGAAAGTTCATCTCGACAATTGTTAACTCTATGCGAACCTCTGAAAGTACTGCTTGCAATTCTGGTGCACAAACTCGCGACGCTACAGATTTCAACGCAGTTGATGCAGTAAATTTGTTCAACACTAGAATTGATATTGCAGTGGAGAAACAACGCGTTTCTATTGTCTCTGAGCTGCAAGAAAAGTTGAAGTCAAATACAGATTTCAAGGGCGAAGGCAATACAATACAATTTGCTTTTAACGTAGAGAGACTGCGTAATCTAGAAGTCATTGCAAACAATATAACTTTCGGAGATTTGAAAGAAGCCATCGTTTTGATCGAATCGGAGAAAAAACTGAACATTTTGAAACTGATAATGATTCTAAAAATAAAGTCACAGTAAATAGGCTTACGAAAGCATATAACTTTTGGAAACATAAAATTAAACCTAGCGATTTTATCATGAATGTTATTATCTTCGGTTACAGGCTCGAATTCATTAATATTCCACAAAAAATTTTGCTTAGAAGAGTATGGCGGCAGATTGAAAATTCAAAGAAGAAAAATAGTATTTTTTGAGTGTATCCTTTGTTATGCATATTCAAATTTCAGTATTTTAATCTCTCCCTGTACCAATGATATAATCCTTAACCCATATAATGCCTTCTGTGGACCCAGGTGGCTCCCAGATGGGGGGAAGCGACTGTCAGAACCAACAACCCGAAGCGGGACAAAATGTTTATCAAAATAGCCTGACGCTCTCACAACTGATTCCAATAAATGACTACTCACCCGACTGCAATCCATACGTACAAGTGTTTTCTAACTGGAATAACTCACAAGACTCGGCTACCCAGATCCAATATGGACATAATAATATGTCACAAAGCCAATGTTTACATGATTCACAACACGACATACCGGCTAGTCAAGACTTAATTCCTGGTCAAGATTATATAGCCATGCTTGACAAAGAACTTTTAAATCTTCCAAAAGACACATACATAAACAAACTGGTTGAATTAACCCATGCGTCGGACAATACGATTACATGGTATAGAGAAATATTAACAGGTCGTGCCCGATCTTTACCAGGGTGTCCATTGGGTAAATTACTTACCAGAAAGAACACTGTAAACCAATCGTCAATTGATAGATATGCTAGCGATTGCTTTATTATTCAATCCTTCCTATTAGGTGATCCAACAGGAATCGAAGACGTGATCAAAGCTGACACCAGGTCTAAAGCTAAACCTGTGAGCGAGGGTAATAGTAATACTCTTTCTTTGATAGAACTCAGGGTTACCCTTCAAACTGTCATGGCTAGGGTTGCTGAACTCGAGAAGAACGAGGTCATTCATAATAAAGAGATAGAAACTTTAAAACTTACTAACCAAAAACTTCGTGAAAAACTGTCAGAATACAATGAGGCCGGACAGACCCTTCGAGCGGATTACGAACGCAAATGCACTCAATTCGACGCCAACTTTAAACTGTTAAAACAAAAATCTTCGGCGATTGGCGAATTTGACTATAATAACTATGTTGCATTTGTTAATCGTACTAATACCGAAACCGAGCGACACGGAAAAATAATTGCAAGCTTACAAAAAAGTGTAAACGAAGTGAAAATGTCTAACAATCAATCGTATGCAAAAGTTGCCCAAATGGAACCCCCCAAATCAATACCGAGTTCAATTGAAAAGCCTTTGGTAGTCCGTAAAAATACCGGTATTGATCAGTCACCCGTAGACAAGAATTCTAACGGAAATACAATTGAGGTGAACAAAAACTCAGCAAATATCTCACCTGCTACAAATAAGATAGACGCTCAACGTAGAAACTCGGATGCTGACGTGAATGTTCGTTGTAATGAATCTGAGCGTGAACCTGGTCAGCGCATTCCTGTTAGAATGCACGGTCACACTTACGATCAGCCATCAGTTAACGAAGAAGAGTGTTTCTCGGGAGTAAAACGCCGTCAAACTGTGAGATACTATTTGTCGGGTATAAATTCAAACTCCACACGCCAAGGAATAGTTACTTACCTAGAAAACAGAAATGTTCATGTCACATACCTAAAAATATTTAGCAAAAGGGATCGACAGCGATTTCTCACGGCGAAGTTAAACATTGACGAAACATGTGTCAATATCATAAATGAACGTAATTTCTGGCCCACTGGTGTTTCTTGCCGCGAATGGTTTAGCCAGCGTGAATGGGAGCAACGTCTTTCCGAGAACTCTTACGAATCTGAGAATCGCAACTCTTACGAAACACAATCATGAACTTATGCATCCAATTACACTTTCTTTGTATTTTAGTGGTATGTACTAGTATTTGTATTTTGATGGGTAGTATTAATATTATATGTTGGAATGTACGGGGTATAATGTCTTCTGCGCTGTGCCTCAGTAAGCTTATTGATGTAACCCGATGTGATATTTGCATAGTGTCAGAACATAAGCTAAAAGAAGCTTCATTAAATTTCTTACATAGTTTAGAAAGAGGGTTTGGCTGTGTTGCCAAAGCAGACTCTCTACCACCCGGTTATAAAGCCTACCATGGCAAAGGCGGTATTGCTATTATGTACAGGGATACCCTGCAGTTTTCTGTCAATGAAATTTATGAAACTAACTCCGACAGAATTGTAGGTATTGAGTTAAAGAATCTTAATTATGGATCATTGTTTATTTTTGGTGTGTATATGCCTTCTAATGATAGTATAGATGATTATACACTTGTATTAAATACGTTAGACTCATTGTATACATATTACAAAGACTATGGTCATGTTATCATTGGTGGTGATCTTAATGGTAGCTTATTAGAAAAAGACAAGTTAGTGTCAAATTTAAGAAAAGGGAATGAACTTTCAAGTTTTGTTGTAAGAAATAATCTTTTATATGCCGGTGGTAAACTTACATATGAAGGTCCTGGATATTCTTTTATTACTAAACAGTCGATGTTAGATTATATTTTAGTAGATGAGATTATTCAAAGGCAGCTGAGGTGTTACAAAATCCTTGATGAGGGCGTTATTAGCTCCACGTCCGACCACTTACCAATTCTTGTTAAAATTGAGATTGACCGAGATCTGCATATTATTTTGAAGTGCAACAAACTACCGTCGTGGCATAAAATCTCAGAGGACCAAATTAAACTGTACCAAAATCGTTTAGAAGAACCGTTAAAATCGCTCACATCGGACATAGTAAACGGAAAAAACGATATCGACTCTGCTTTTGATTCGCTAGTGACGATCTTGCGTAATGCCTCTGACAGTGTTATCCCTAAAAATGACTTCAATCCGCATACCAAACCGTACTGGACGAACGAAGTTAAGGAAGCACACACATATGAACGAACAATGAGAAGGAAGTGGATCTCCGAAGGAAGACCGCGAGGCATGGGGCATGAAAGCTACAGTAACTACAAACATGCAAAATACGAATTTAGACGTAAGCAGAGGTCTGCGTGCGAAGAATATGAGCAAAAGTGTTTTGATGAACTTAATCACGATGCCGAGCTTGATATCCGTATGTTTTGGAAATCTCTGAAACGTTTTTCCAATAAACAATCAAAAGTGTTTCCGGAAATAATCTATAAAGATCAAGTCTGTAATTTCCCCGAAACTGTCTCAAATGCTTTTGCGTCATACTACGAAGAAATATACACAGAAAGCGAAAGTGATACTTTTGACAATAACTTTAAACAACATATAGAGATAGAGTATTATAACATTCTTAAGGCTTGTAAATGTGGTAACGATGAAACACCTGGCGGTTCGATAACTGAAGTTGAACTATCTAGTGCAATCTCCAACCTCAAAGTGAGGAAGGCACCCGGATACGATCGAATTCAAAATGAACACTTGAAATTTGGCGGAAAAACTTTAACTAGAACTGTATGTTGCCTATTTAATAGTATAATTGAACATGGCAAAATTCCAAAGTCCTGGAAGCTCGGCTTAATAGTTCCTATATATAAGGGTGGCGCTAAAAGTAAAGTTAATACGGAAAGTTACAGACCTGTAAGTTTGCTATCGGCAGTGTTGAAGTTGTTCGAAGCCGTTTTGAAAAACCGTGTAACATTTTCAGTCAATCCCCAACAACAGGGATTTCAGAAACACCTCGGCTGCTCAACAGCATCTTTTAATTTACATGAAACGATTTTCCATAACATTGAATTGTCAAGCAAAGTATATGTAGCGTTTCTTGATAGCAAACAGGCTTTTGATTCTGTATGGCGAATAGGGTTAATGTACAAACTATTTTATTTAGGTCTAAAGGGTAAAATTTGGTGTATTATTAATGATATGCATTATGAAACTTCTAGCGCTGTAGTTGCTAATCAATCACTCTCTGTATTTTTTCGAGTATCACAAGGTATCAGACAAGGCGGTGTGCTGTCTGGTCTTTTATATTTAGTTTTTATTGACCAAATGTTATATGAGTTAGAGCAGTTTTATAACAATACTAGTGTTTTTAATGTCATTAGTTGTTGCCCTACGTTAGCAGATGATATTTGCTGCGTTAGCCTTTCTCCATCCGGGCTACAGGATATGCTTAACGTGTGTGCCAACTATGCGTCCAAATGGCGATTTAGGTTTAATGCGAAAAAGTCCGCTATTGTAATGTTTTCATTTAATTCTCGTTTACGTAAACCAGACTATCAGTGGCGTATAGGCGGAGAGATAATCCCCTTTGAAGAGGAGTACACTCATCTTGGTGTACAAATGAATAGTTCTTTTAAATCAATCGACCGCACTGAAAGTTCGTGCCGTAAAGGACGCAATAGCTTCTTTGCCCTGAATAAACTAAGATGTAAATCAGCAAATCCGATTGTATTATTAAAACTGTATAACACGGTAGTACTACCATCTGTGCTATACGGATGTGAAGCATGGACAAACCTGAAATCTGCAGACTATTCATCTCTGAATAAATTCCAACACCTTGTAGTTAAACAGATTCTAGATTTAAAAAAGAGAACGAGATCAGATATGTGTCAGGCTTTATTAGGACTACACCCGATAACTGTAGCGATTGAAAAGAAAAAACTTTTTTTTCTACAAAAACTGATTTCTCTAGGTGATGCTTTTAAATCCAAACAGATATTCCTCAATCGCCTTTTCTCTTTTCTAGTAGACACTAACCGTTCTCATTATGGCTTTGTACCTGATGTGTTTAAGATATTACTTTCTTACGACCTGCAAGGATTTCTAAAAGACTTTTTATTTTCTGGCTGTTTCCCGTCCAAACATGCATGGAAGGCTATTGTGAACAACTCGATTAACACTTTTCAAGAACTCAACTGGAGAGAACGTACACATTCTGACAGTGACTTTCAGCGGTTTATTCAAGTTATCAACCATGTCGAAATTGCGCCATTTTGGAAAGTAGCTAAAACGCACCACGATCTGAAAAACTATTATCTTATTACAAAACTTCTTACCGAAATACCAGATTCTTCAATTGGACATTGTATTCTCTGTTACAGACCATATCTAGACATTTTTACTCACATTTGCTGCAACTGCGAGTCAACTCTATCTCATCGGAACCTATTTTGGGATATCATTATAGAAAATTTTCCCCTCGAACTGTTCATCGAGTTGAATGAGTACGATGAAACAACTCTATACTTGATTCTCCTAGGAAAACCTGTTTCGTTTACTGACATCGATAGCTATGAATTCATGAGACTGTGTCACCTACATGTTGTTCAATCTCTGGGACATTATAACACTCTTAAATGCTCTATGGATGTGGCTAACGCGGGAAATATTCATTCCTAACAATCATACTTATTTAAAAAAAAACGTATTATTTATATATTTATACATGTTTGTACAGCCTTTTTGTATATTCATTGTCTTTGCACTGTAATACTTGATTTTGTTGTTTGCACTATAATTTTGTAATTCATAATCTCTACATGAGGAAATAAAGTTATGAATGAATTTTAGTGTCAAATTCAAAACCAGCATTATTTTAACATGCATGTACATTTAATTAGTACATTAATTCAAAGAAGCAATTGGTAGTTATGATGATTTTTGTTATTATTACTAATGCGGCTGATTTTATTTCGAAAAATGACAAACTGTTTTATAATATCTATGACACATACTGAACAGTTATTTGCCAATTAGGTGATAATCTATGTTCATATTTCACTAGGCATTCATTATTTATTTTATTTTGAACATACACATGTTTATAATCATCTAGTCTCAAATACTTTGACATATGAATACCAGTCAGTGTTTTACCCAAATATTCTACTGTTCATCAGTTACTTGAAATGTACAACTGCATACTTAATCTTATGGAATCGATAGAAATTAACTGCTTTGCATTTTGCGATTTTTCGAAGGCATTCAATACAGTATGGCATGATGAGCTTTTAGTGAAATTACACGCCTATGTATTAGAAACAGTTTGCTACGTTGGTTTAATAGCTATCTTGAATCATAATACTTGAATGAAGTAAACAAAAAGTTGTCACTAATACCGCATCGTCATCCTTATGTGGTATATCTGCGGGTGTACCACAGGGATCTTTTGTTAGGGCCCTTAATATTCATCATTTATATTAATGGTAATGAAGAAAAAAATGACATCATTATGCAGGTTATTTGCAGAGGACACTTCGTTTAACTACTCAGATCAAGATCAAGAATAAATCAAGACTGTAATTTATTGAGATCTTAGGGGGTTAGATGAGTTGGATGAGTGGTCAAAACGTTGGCACATGTCATTCAATCCTGAAATCGTGTTTTTTTCAAGTGCTAAAATTCCTTACATAACATTTAATTGAATGGCGTCACAATCCCGATTTTCAAATGTGATAAACACTAAAGCGGTACATTTAGTAAATGCATTTCTTTTCGGTATTTTGGTATCTTTTCATAAGTTTTCATATGCAAATTAGATTGAATTCCGGTATGCAGGGGTTCCTTTGGCAGGTGGTTTTTAAAGAAAATTTTCTGGCGTGTTCGATTAATGTGGCGTTCGTTACAAGTGTAGTAAGACAAAGAAGTTGTCCTAGGTTTTATTTGCCAACTTAACATGTCAGATTCTGAAAGTTCATCTCGACAATTGTTAACTCTATGCGAACCTCTGAAAGTACTGCTTGCAATTCTGGTGCACAAACTCGCGACGCTACAGATTTCAACGCAGTTGATGCAGTAAATTTGTTCAACACTAGAATTGATATTGCAGTGGAGAAACAACGCGTTTCTATTGTCTCTGAGCTGCAAGAAAAGTTGAAGTCAAATACAGATTTCAAGGGCGAAGGCAATACAATACAATTTGCTTTTAACGTAGAGAGACTGCGTAATCTAGAAGTCATTGCAAACAATATAACTTTCGGAGATTTGAAAGAAGCCATCGTTTTGATCGAATCGGAGAAAAAACTGAACATTTTGAAACTGATAATGATTCTAAAAATAAAGTCACAGTAAATAGGCTTACGAAAGCATATAACTTTTGGAAACATAAAATTAAACCTAGCGATTTTATCATGAATGTTATTATCTTCGGTTACAGGCTCGAATTCATTAATATTCCACAAAAAATTTTGCTTAGAAACAACAAATCTGCCTTGGATCACGCGGAATTAACAAAAAATGCTATTTTAGAGCTTATTAAAAAGATTATTATTATTAAGAAGTGTCAGAACCCCCACATTGTGTAAATCCTCTCTCTGTTTATATGTCCCAAAATAAAAAAAACAAGGCTAATTTAGACTTGCGTCACGTAAACGCATGTATTGCCAGAAGGAAGGTAAAATTTGAAGGTGCTGCAGAAGGTTTATCATTTGCTAGAAAAGGCAATTTTATGTTGAAATATGATTTAACCAGTGGTTATCATCACATCAATATCCACCCAGATTATTTTACGTTTTTAGGATTCTCGTGGAAATTCGAATCTACTGGAGATCTTTGGGTATAAAAGTCATTAAATATGTACTTAGACAATGGATGTATTTGCGACAGTTTAGATAATTGTATTTAAATTTCGCAGGTTATTAAAAACGACCTCGATTGGGCAGGTTTTCTAGTAAACCAAGAAAAAAGTCAATGGGAACCCGTGCAGTTATTAGATTGGCTCGGTTTTACTTGGAATCTTCTGGACGGCTATATAGATATACCTCGATACAAACTAGAAAATCTACGCATCAAGTTCGCTAGCCTGCAGAACAACACCGCTATCACCGTTAGACAGGTAACATCTGTGGTTGGCTCCATTATTTCCTTGAAATTTGCCTACGGTCCAATTTGTCAATTTTTTACGAGGCATTTATCGATGTTAGTAGCGCTTAAACCCTCTTGGAATGAAAAAGTTGAACTTTCCGCAGCGGCTATCGCAGAGATAAAATTTTGGTCAAAGAATGTGTGTTCCCTTTCTCCCAGAGTAATTGCACCTTGGTTCAGGAAGCCTGAAAGAGTTATTTACACGGACGCAAGTGATCACGCAGGAGCAGGCGTTTTACTAGATTCAATACATGAAATATTTCATTGTATGTGGAATGATTATGTACGGGTACAAAGCTCCAACTTTAGAGAGCTAAAAGCTGTTGAATTAGTTTTAGAGACCTTTGGACATATACTAAGAAATAAATTTGTAAAGCTTTATTCTGACAATCAGAACGTAGTTAGAATTACACAAATTGGAAGTATGGAACCCGAATTACAGGACTTAGCATTTTCAATATACAAGATTTGTCTAGAACATAATATAGATCTGTCTGTCGCTTGGGTACCAAGAGACCTCAGTTGCGAGGTGGACTTCATCAGTAAAATGTTTGATTTCGATGACTGGAGCGTTAGTGACAAGATTTTAAAATTTTTCGATAAATTTGGGGTCCTTTCACTTGTGATATTTTCGCAAATAATGATAACCACAAACTTGCAAAATTTTATTCTCTGTTTTGGACACCAGGCACTTCAGGTGTAGACGCATTTGCTTTCGATTGGTCCTTAGATTTAAACTGGATACTTCCACAAGTTCACCTCATTAATAAAACTATAAGCTACCTCACACAGTGCAGAGCTAGAGGCACACTGGTTATACCTAAATGGCCGTCGGCCACATTTTGGCCTTCTCTTGTAAATTTATACGGCGAGTTTTTGCCCTTTATCATTGATCATATCGAATATAAACATCCTAATAATTTTTTCGTACCTGGCTCTGATAAAAATAGTATATTTGCATTACAGACTTTTCAAAGTAATGTGTTAGTTCTTAGAATGAATGGTACTCGTACGTCAAACGTGTAAAGAATTTGTGTTCATCATGGAATACGCAAGGAGGACTGTACTCCTTTAGAGAGGACTGTACTCTTTGAATATTAATTGTTTATTACATTAAGAGGGAGAACTGTTCTCTAGTAGTTATATGTATCTGTTTCTTACTTTTACTTGATACTGTCTTGTTTAATATTTGTAATATTTCTAATGTTATCATTTATTATTCTGATTATTTTTACAGATATCGAAACTGGTCGTAGTCATTGTGACGAATTAGGGAAGTACAGAAGACTCGGTGAATTTTCAGAGACGGTCAAAAGCTTACCAAGCATTGTAAAGAATTCGAAATCTGAAGCTACTAACACAAAATATGACATTTAGATCACAAATTTTGTTCTATGCCCGCTTCAGTCACGACTGTGGCTCTTTTCCTGGGAGGACTTATTCAACAAAGAGTTTCCGTTTCTATTTTGGAAGCTTACTTTTATAGTATTAACTGGTTCCCCACGTTTTCATTGAAAGTAAACCCCTGTCACGATAATTTTATTTCACTGATTTTGGAAGGTGGTAAGCGAATGCTAGCTCGGCCTCTGAATAAAAATGAACCGATTACGAAAGATATTTTGCTCAAACTTGTCCGCCTTCATACCGAGGTGCCTAATAACCTTGTCCATTTGCGAACTTGCGTTTTGTGTCTATTAGGGTTTTCCGGTTTCTTCAGGTACAGTGAACTCTCCAATATCCGTATGTCTGATCTTGTCTGGAAGGACAACTATCTAGAAGTAAATATCCCTAAAAGCAAAACTTATATTTATAGGCAAAGGTATATATCAGGCTACCAATAAGTACAAAACTCTCTCATATACGAGAGCTAGCGAAATATTAAGGTTTGCCCTTAATGAAATAGGCCTCGATAGCTCTAATTATGCTTTGAACAGTTTAAGGAGTAGTGGAGTCACTGCTGCTTCAAACAATAATGTCTCCGATAGACTTCTGAAAGTAGTTGGCCGATGGGTTACGGACAATGCCAAAGATGGCTACATCAGGGATAGCATAGAACAGAAAATTTTGGTTTCTATGAATCTAGGTTTATAAAAAAAACCTTTGTGATGCGATCTTGTAACAAACGCACAACCCAACATGTGTTGTTATTTTGTATACTAGTGAGTAAAAGAAAATATATATTTACGAACGAGTGAAACGAGGGAGGAAATAATAATGATAAATGGACTACGCATATTGATACCATTATAATAAATGTAAAGAAACATTTGAATGTTCTTAGAAAACTTAAATATCAATTGAGTCGAAACAATTTAGAAAAACGTTCTTATATAAGGCCATTTTGGAACACACGCCTGATGCCTAGGATAACTGTGGTGTTGGTAATGTTTCTAAACTGGAACAAGTCCAGTCAGAAGCAACTAGAAATGTTACAAGATAGCCTATATTTACCAAATTAGAAACTTTATATACCAAAATTTGTTGGAAATCTTTATCGGAAAGAAGAAAGAAAAGAAGGTTACAAATGTTTTATACAGTTCAAAACCATGATGCCCCTTAATACATACGAAAAGTAGTTTTCCCTTAAGTCCTTATCCATTGCGAAATGATGATGGCATAATATTACTATACTGTAGACTTCCCCCTAATTAATCATTCGTTCATTCCCGATGCAATGCAATTTAACTCTATTTGAGCCTTAACAAGTGTTTTAAGGAAAGATACTGTTTTGTAGGAAGTCCGAAGACACTATGCATATGGTCCCCGAAAATTAAACATAATATTAGCACAAATACTTTGTTCAGAATCCTTTCTTTATTACAATTTATGTAGATTTAACCTTACTTCCAATCTATCATGCTTTCGGGTTCTCGTATTGAAAATGCAAACCTCTTTTTCTTTAAACGTCCCAAATATAACAACCAAAATTAGATTTTAAATGGAACTAACATTGATTTACACACGCTTACTTGTGGCAATTTAAAACTTTCTTAATAATATACGTATTTTTAGGGCAGTGTTTGAATATGTAAACATATCCAAAAGATTTTTAAATGTTTGATGTAGTGATCAGAGTCAAACGAAACATCACAAGGCACTGTGACTTTGACTTTGATTGTTTTGTAATTATTTTCCATGTTTGTTCATTTGAAATTGTGTACACGTTTTTGTATCTTTTGATCTACTTTGTTCTACTATATGTATATGCTTGTAATGCGAAGATGACTTTATAAGTATGTATTGTCTAATCCATTTTGCTATTATCAAATAAAATATGTTTAAACAAAAAAATTATATTTCGGAAATTTAGTACATTTGCTACACAGAATAGAAAATATACCAAACCCAAGTTTATGGTGAGGCGGTAAATGAGACATGTTTTATTGCGTTATTATTTTCGTTTATTACGTTATTATTTTAATCCAACGATCAGATCAGAACCACATTTTATATTGACGGAAATACTAGTATTGTTCCACACGGGTCAAGCGGTTTGAATATACGTTTCGCTATCATATTTTTAAAGATACGTATTTCTTTTTCTTAGTCTAATCCTGAAATTATTATTACACAGTGATAGAGGCATAAAAATGATTGGTTTCAAGGTATCCAGACATGGCACACACATGGCAGGCATGATGTTTAAAATGATTATTGGTCACAAATTGGACACTGAGGTTGCTGAATAATGGATAACTGTTTCAAGATTATGCGCGACTTCAACTTTAGTTTAAATGAATTGACAGTTTTCTGCTAGATCAGGTCTTTTCACAAGGTACTCTGGTATCTCTTCTGACTTTCGGCTTCAAACTAAACTACATGTAGTTATTTTACTACTGCAAACATACAAAGAGAGGAAATACAACTACCTGGATACTGGTCAAAGATGCTACTTCTCCCTTGCACTCTTTGGTTTAGCAAAACTCTCCTGCCATTGTCCGGATGGGCAATTTGTCTGTTGCTCTTGAAAACGGTGTTCAATCCTTATTATTCTTAAAAATTGCATATAGAAATTAATTTTCCTATTAAGGTATTCTCAATTCAATTTTGGTAGCAGGGATCTTCGACCTAATGTATGAATATTTTGTTGATTTTAACGCACGAAATGTTATTCATAAACGATATTTTGATTTTAATAAATACAACTAAAATCTATAACTTTATTTCCTTTATCGATAACAAGAATAGTTTAAAATTTAACAAATCATCAACGTCAATTTATCATGCAAATAATTTGTAATCGACGTCGATAGTGAATGTCGCCATCTTGTTTACTTTGGTTACGCTAAAATTAGTTCGGTCAATGTCATTTATCCAAATTTAAAAAAAAAATAAATTGAGTCAACTTCAATTATCAAAAATAAATTTCGTTAAAAACCTCATCCGGAAGTAATCTCGACCAATCAAATAAACGTATTTCTAAATATGCAAATCATATTAGAAGTATAACATATAAATCTACGTTATGCTTTATGAACAAAGATTTAAAAATGGATTAAAACGGTGCAATTATAGTCTATAGTTTTATATGCATGGACCGTTGACAGACTATGGGATTGATTGAAGATGACTAACCACTTTGACCTATCGGACAATAAGGCCCGTGTCTAGAATGATAAGAAGAGAATTATGATATTCTTTAGAACATTAATTGTCACTGACCTGACAAGACAAAGGTTATGATAGCGTACTGCCAAAAGGTATCGTTAAATTTATTATTACAATGCAAGGAATTATGAAAATATATCCTTTACAACAATAAACCTACTGTCTAATAGCGAAACATTTCACAACGTTTACTTTTCAGAAATTACAAATGTTTAAAGCTTAACCTGCCATAAATATTGTAATTAAACTATACAAAAAATTAAAAACCCAAATAAAAATATGACAAAAGACTCGTTCTCAGAAAAAAATACAATGATAGACAAGTGTCTAAACCGATCTGGACATGGATTATGGGGAAACTTTTGTGACTGGAGTCAAAGCAGCCCTATCGATTCAGCTATCTGCGGATGAAGAACGAAGATTGAACCACACCAATGCAAATGAGATGATACGGCGTTAAATGATGTTGAGTTCTTCTGCTGCCAATTTACGAATGGTACGTTTTCAAAAACAAACAACATTCCTGTCTTACTAGTACATGTTATTTATTATTAGAATTTCTTATTTACTGAGCCTAATTTAGTAAACAAATTCTTCAGAATGAGTCTGCAATATTGGAATATTTTACGCCTTTTTATTAGCTATTCAAACAAGGGTTAGCTCTATCTAGGTTCAAAGTATCACTATACAAGTTATATTGTCGTAATCGTGACTTGATATTTTGTCGTAATGGGAAATCAATCTTTATAATATTGTTGGACATTTTCGCTAGACAATTAGTAGTCTTTCCAATTCCTGTATTTGACTTTTTCTAGACATCACAATGTAAGCTGGCACTGCTTACTCGTTAAGGTTGTGTTCAGTTTACTCACATCTGTTTTTGTGTGTTTGGTTTTCTTGCGTTGTGTGTCTTTGGTTATATCCGGCATTATAACCGATGTTACTTGTTCGAGTCACATTGCGGACAGAGTGTGCTCCACTCTAATCTTAATTTACAACGATTTTCAGTTTTCCTATCGTGTCGGGTTTTCTTCTGGGTACTCCTGATTCCTCCTAAAAAATGGACGCCATGTTTAGCCGAAATACGAAAGTTAAACAAGAACGTTGCTATGCTGCCATAGCAAGGCTCTCGTTTCATGCGTTGTGAATTGACGTGAGCTCATCTCTAGTCGGTCATCCCAACCTGAAACCTACCATTAACAAGAAAGTTACGTTCAGTTATGGCGGATGTGCTATAAGAAGTTACTCGACAAAGAGACCCAAAGTGCAACATTATCGTTTTATTATTCAAGACGACATAATTTTAGAATGTATAGTATGAATGAGATAAACATTATATATATCCATGATATTTGCAAAAATGCGTTTAGTCCCCTTATGTCAATACAAGTTGTTTTCATTTTGGGTAATGGATTCCTTTCTGATTAGCTCTCCCTAGATGCAAAATTCACAGGAAATACACGAAGAATAGATAATTTAGTCTGTAATATAGACAATGGACGAAACTAGAAAGCTTTTCAAAACAAACTGCACGATAAAGCAATTAAATCATCAGTAATATCTTTTAAGTCGACATATGTTATATTAAATCTGAGATGTGATTTTTCTAAAAGGATAAGTAGAATATATCCATCAATACATAATAAATATTTAAGATTGGCCAACAAATAAGCATTCCTAGGTTAGGGAAAAAAACCTAGCATGGTTACTGGGCGGTAGCAATCTTAATAGGCCGTCCGCGGTTCGTTGCCACTGGAGAAAAAACCGAGCAATCACAAATCGGTTACGATGAAAAAAAGGGGAAAAATATGCAAGATAAAATTCTTAAACGGAAAACAATTGATTTCGGTTAGGAGAAAAGTTTTAATTCGTTTTCTGCTTACTGACGAGGTTCACATCAACTATCTTACTACGTATTATGCATTTAGAGATACTTAGAACGATGCATGCTTAAATTGCTGCCTCTGATTTATTTTTGCGGTGGCCTGATTTGGAAATCTAAACATTGTGTACTTATAATTAAAGAATGTAAATAATCACAATACATTTTGACATGTAACATTAAAAAACAGTACGCCCATGCAAAAAGAAAATAAAAGTTAAGATACGGCTACCTTTTAAGGAAAGCTAATACTTGTTGTATAATCATAAGTACATATTATTTTTAAGAAACGATGTACTGTCGCTCAGGATAAAATAAAAAAAAATGGTTACCCGTTGTAACACAATGACAAACCACATCAATGTGACTTATTTCTATTCTAATAAGGCACCAACAGTGCATTCATGATATTTACGTACATATCGACACCATTTCTGCCATAATTGGGCTGTTCCGTGAATGTAGCACACAATATATTGTAACTTAATTTATAAGATTAATTCGTTATAATGCGCAATAGCTTTAAAGTTTTCTAATTGAAACAGCTCTTCATACACTCCTTACTTGTAGCATGTTGCTCATTAGGTTAGTCTTATAGCAGGGAAATTTGTTCTTCCGCTGCGCCAAAATTTCAAATATTCTTATATTTCAACGAATGCACTATACATATTGTTTGAATAAGCTCATACATTAATCATTTTTCCACCACAGTTATGGTCTCGAAGCCCTTAAAACACGTTGTATTAGAATGTATAGACTGCAAAAAGGACTTGCCAACCCTCAGAAATATTTGCATTCACCTTTGGCTCGTCACTTTTTCGCGTTAATAAATCCCTGTATCAGCCTATATCAGTCAATGACTGTATAATCATACGTCACTTTTAACACTGAAACACATTTTACTATTAGAACAGATTAAAACAGAAAACATTGGAGAGCCATACAAGTAGATGTAGATTTTCTTAATAAGAATCAATAGTTTGTTTTTTCGGGTTCAACATGTTATGTGTGATGCCAGCATCGGTAGATAAAGCCAGCGTTCTACGGCAGACTTTATCAAACATAGTCTTCACTAAACGAAGCAAGAGTAAATTGTATGGTAGGAAAGACCACACATTATTCTTTGCTCAGATTTTATTTAGAACTTTTCATTGTTTCAACATTAACTTGTAATCAATCTTTATAGCATTTTTGTCTGGGACATTAATATTACTTTAATTTGATTATCTTAAAGCTACAATTACCAAAGACATAGAACTAGAAGTCTGCATACATATATAAAACTTGAAAGGCTTTGGAGTCATTAAAGTGGACACGAATTCTTTGGCAAACAAAATTAAGATTATGTTATCTTGACCTTTGACCTATATTGGACCAAATATCAGCAGTGGTCTTGAAAAGATTGGTGAGTTATAAAACTGAAATGGTCTAGACGGATGAAAATGCAGACTGACCAATCACTACATGTGGTCCACTTTGTATCATGACGATCTGATTGATTGACAACTGATAATTGATTGCTTACGGATTTTGGGACGCTGACGGATTGCTAAAGGTATTGCGTTTACAATATTAAGTACTCTAGTCAAAAGAAAGTAACTCAAAAAAGCCAAAATGGTTCACTGTCACTTACGTGCAGACGTACGAATAAACTATGTGCAACATTTCACAAATCCTTGTTGAAATCAGTAAACGAAGCTCATATTGTAAACTAGGTAATATTTCAGTCAAACTATCGGTTTATGTAGCTTAGTAGTCTACGGTGTCCTAATAATGTACAGTCCTCAACAGACATCACCAACATGTTCGAGCCTCATTGTGGAAACGGTGTGCTGACTATTAGTTTAGAATGCGTGCGTTCTCAAAGGACACTTTGTTCCTTTTTAAACCCAAACTGAGATCGAACGTCTATTAATTTGAAAAATTATTCTGACGATATTACACGCGACGTTTCATTATACAGGATGTAAATCGCCTAAAGAACCCATAATTCATACCAATTATAATTTAAACATTGTTCTAAATAGCATCATTTGTCGTCTATTCGATTGGACGATATTTAACATTTGAGGATGTCACATTCTTTTATACCTTTCGGAAATTTATACACAACTGTAGACATTATTACAAGAAACTAAATACAATTTTAAATGAGACTGTTTAAAGTATGGATTTAAAATCCATGCAGTCGGGTTTGATGATCACGTCTGCAGACGTAGCTCCATTGTAATAGTTCTTTTTGTCTCCGCCAGACATTCGTTCGGAAAAAAATCATAATTTGTAACAACAAAATCAGCGATTAACGTCTTTTCTTGTTTACCTCCACAATATCTTGCTCCATTAGACTTCATGTAATATCTGCGCAACAAACAAAACAACGACAAATTAGAATATTCTTTTGTTTAATGACAGGAATAAAATGGTACGATACGCTATCAGTGTTCATATCCAGATCGAACAAGGTCTTACAAAAGAAACAAATAAAGCCATAAAAAAGCAACATGTATACATCGTGTTACTATGTATGTACACTGTGTGTTTTTCACTAATTTAAGGTACATTCGGGTATATCATGTGAAGATATGTTGGCTAAGTAATTACAGTTACTATTGCGTCAATACTAAGTTTGGGAGTTGGAGGGTTGCTGAGGCAGTTTGTGCTTGCATTAATAAAATTAATTGATACGGATAGACCGAATTCCTGGCTAAGGTGGTGATTTTTTCATCGCTTACTCTGCTCTTTGTCACCACCGCCACCCCGGAAGAACTTTACGCCGTTCTTCTACGTCTATACAATATGGTCTATACCATCGATCTTCTAAGTTTATCCCGCGCTAATGGGCGCTTTTTTTCATAACGGGATCGTTAGCTTATTGTGCACGTTATCCCATTTAAACTGAATGTGATAACGATCACGTTAATTAGCGATCGCTTTATGAAACGGCCCTATGATGGTCTATACAATGTAGTCGATACCACCGATCTTCTACGTTAATTCCGTTCTCATAGTGTAATGTAGTCGATACTACCGATTGTCTACGTTAATCCCGTTCTCGTGATGTTATAATTTTAATCATTGACAATAAAGTTTAACAAGAACATCTGATGACATTTTAGATGTATACGTTTCATTTTTTGTATGGAACCTCGGCGGACTAATCGGTAAGATAGTCAATCATATTATTTTTCACCTCCCTGCCAAGACTAATGTTAAGAGTTTGAGTCTGATTTTGGCAAGGTGTGCTCTAATCCATATTTTATTGACTACAATTACGATTTTCAGTTTTCATGCAGAAGATTTTCATCGTGAACTACTGATCTCGCACAAACAATACCGGACGCCATAAAAATCGCTAAATTTGGCTATACCACAAAGACATAGCACTAAAAAAAAATTTAAAAGACTACTACCGAAATTCGCGTAACAATTGAATGATTTGCTTGCATAACCTGTGCTCGTCATGGCTGTACAAACAGCTTACTCTGTGTTTATCATAACTTTACACGTAAAACTGCTAACCTTATCCTAGTCGTAGCTATACATGTAAAACAAACAGCTGACTCTGTGTTCATCATAACTTTACACGTAAAACTGCTAACCTTGTGCTCGTCGTAGCTATACATGTAAAACAAACAGCTGACTCTGCGTTCATCATAACTTTACACGTAAAACTGCTAACCTTGTGCTCGTCGTAGCTATACATGTAAAACAAACAGCTGACTCTGTGTTCATCATAACTTTAGACGTAAAACTGCTAACCTTGTGCTAGTTGAGCTATACATGTAAAACAAACAGCTGACTCTGTGTTTATCATAACTTTACACGTAAAACTGCTAACCTTGTGCTAGTCGTAGCTATACATGTAAAACAAACACATTACTCTGTGTTCATCATAACTTTACATGTAAAACTGCTAACCTTGTGCTAGTCGTAGCTGTACATGTAAAACAAACAGCTGACTCTGGGTTCATCATAACTTTACACGTAAAACTGCTAACCTTGTGCTAGTCGTAGCTATACATGTAAAACAAACAGCTGACTCTGTGTTTATCATAACTTTACACGTAAAACTGCTAACCTTGTGCTAGTCGTAGCTATACATGTAAAACAAACAGCTGACTCTGGGTTCATCATAACTTTACACGTAAAACTGCTAACCTTGTGCTAGTCGTAGCTATACATGTAAAACAAACAGCTGACTCTGGGTTCATCATAACTTTACACGTAAAACTGCTAACCTTGTGCTAGTCGTAGCTATACATGTAAAACAAACAGCTGACTCTGTGTTTATCATAACCTTACACGTAAAACTGCTAATCTTGTGCTAGTTGTAGCTATTCATGTAAAACAAACAGCTGACTCTGCGTTCATCATAACTTTACACGTAAAACTGCTAACCTTGTGCTAGTCGTAGCTATACATGTAAAACAAACAGCTGTCTATGTGTTCATCATAACTTTACATGTAAAACTGCTAACCTTGTGCTAGTTGTAGCTATTCATGTAAAACAAACAGCTGACTCTGTGTTCATCATAACTTTACACGTAAAACTGGTAACCTTGTGCTCGTCGTAGCTGTACATGTAAAACAAACAGCTGTCTATGTGTTCATCATAACTTTACACGTAAAACTGCTAACCTTGTGCTAGTTGTAGCTATTCATGTAAAACAAACAGCTGACTCTGTGTTCATCATAACTTTACATGTAAAACTGCTAACCTTGTGCTAGTTGTAGCTATTCATGTAAAACAAACAGCTGACTCTGTGTTCATCATAACTTTACACGTAAAACTGGTAACCTTGTGCTCGTCGTAGCTATACATGTAAAACAAACAGCTGACTCTGTGTTTATCATAACTTTAGACGTAAAACTGCTAACCTTGTGCTAGTTGTAGCTATACATGTAAAACAAACAGCTGACTCTGTGTTCATCATAACTTTACACGTAAAACTGCTAACCTTGTGCTAGTTGTAGCTGTACATGTAAAACAAACAACTGACTCTGCGTTCATCATAACTTTACACGTAAAACTGCTAACCTTGTGCTAGTTGTAGCTATTCATGTAAAACAAACAGCTGACTCTGGGTTCATCATAACTTTACACGTAAAACTGCTAACCTGGTGCTAGTTGTAGCTATTCATGTAAAACAAACAGCTGACTCTGGGTTCATCATAACTTTACACGTAAAACTGCTAACCTTGTGCTCGTCGTAGCTGTACATGTAAAACAAACAGCTGTCTATGTGTTCATCATAACTTTAGACGTAAAACTGCTAACCTTGTGCTCGTCGTAGCTATACATGTAAAACAAACAGCTGACTCTGTGTTTATCATAACTTTACACGTAAAACTGCTAACCTTGTGCTAGTCGTAGCTATACACGTAAAACAAACAGCTGACTTTGGGTTCATCATAACTTTAGACGTAAAACTGCTAACCTTGTGCTAGTCGTAGCTATACATGTAAAACAAACAGCTGACTCTGTGTTCATCATAACTTTACACGTAAAACTGCTAACCTTGTGCTAGTTGTAGCTATTCATGTAAAACAAACAGCTGACTCTGTGTTTATCATAACTTTACACGTAAAACTGCTAACCTTGTGCTAGTCGTAGCTATACATGTAAAACAAACAGCTGACTCTGTGTTTATCATAACTTTACACGTAAAACTGCTAACCTTGTGCTAGTCGTAGCTATACATGTAAAACAAACAGCTGACTATGCGTTTATCATAACTTTACACGTAAAACTGCTAACCTTGTGCTAGTTGTAGCTATACATGTAAAACAAACAGCTGACTCTGTGTTTATTATAACTTTACACTTAAAACTGGTAACCTTGTGCTCGTCGTAGCTATACATGTAAAACAAACAGCTGACTATGCGTTTATCATAACTTTACACGTAAAACTGCTAACCTTGTGCTAGTCGTAGCTATACATGTAAAACAAACAGCTGACTCTGTGTTTATTATAACTTTACACTTAAAACTGGTAACCTTGTGCTCGTCGTAGCTATACATGTAAAACAAACAGCTGACTATGCGTTTATCATAACTTTACACGTAAAACTGCTAACCTTGTGCTAGTCGTAGCTATACATGTAAAACAAACAGCTGACTCTGTGTTTATTATAACTTTACACTTAAAACTGGTAACCTTGTGCTCGTCGTAGCTATACATGTAAAACAAACAGCTGACTCTGTGTTTATCATAACTTTGCACGTAAAACTGCTAACCTTGTGCTAGTCGTAGCTATACATGTAAAACAAACAGCTGACTCTGTGTTCATCATAACTTTACACGTAAAACTGCTAATCTTGTGCTAGTCGTAGCTATACATGTAAAACAAACAGCTGACTCTGCGTTCATCATAACTTTACACGTAAAACTGCTAACCTTGTGCTCGTCGTAGCTATACATGTAAAACAAACAGCTGACTCTGTGTTTATCATAACTTTAGACGTAAAACTGCTAATCTTGTGCTCGTCGTAGCTATACATGTAAAACAAACAGCTGACTCTGTGTTCATCATAACTTTGCACGTAAAACTGCTAACCTTGTGCTAGTCGTAGCTATACATGTAAAACAAACAGCTGACTCTGGGTTCATCATAACTTTACACGTAAAACTGGTAACCTTGTGCTCGTCGTAGCTATACATGTAAAACAAACAGCTGACTCTGTGTTTATTATAACTTTACACTTAAAACTGGTAACCTTGTGCTCGTCGTAGCTATACATGTAAAACAAACAGCTGACTCTGTGTTTATCATAACTTTGCACGTAAAACTGCTAACCTTGTGCTAGTCGTAGCTATACATGTAAAACAAACAGCTGACTCTGTGTTCATCATAACTTTACACGTAAAACTGCTAATCTTGTGCTCGTCGTAGCTATACATGTAAAACAAACAGCTGACTCTGTGTTCATCATAACTTTGCACGTAAAACTGCTAACCTTGTGCTAGTCGTAGCTATACATGTAAAACAAACAGCTGACTCTGGGTTCATCATAACTTTACACGTAAAACTGGTAACCTTGTGCTCGTCGTAGCTGTACATGTAAAACAAACAGCTGTCTATGTGTTCATCATAACTTTAGACGTAAAACTGCTAACCTTGTGCTCGTCGTAGCTATACATGTAAAACAAACAGCTGACTCTGTGTTTATCATAACTTTACACGTCAAACTGCTAACCTTGTGCTCGTCGTAGCTGTACATGTAAAACAAACAGCTGTCTATGTGTTCATCATAACTTTAGACGTAAAACTGCTAACCTTGTGCTCGTCGTAGCTATACATGTAAAACAAACAGCTGTCTATGTGTTCATCATAACTTTAGACGTAAAACTGGTAACCTTGTGCTAGTCGTAGCTATACACGTAAAACAAACAGCTGACTTTGGGTTCATCATAACTTTACACGTAAAACTGCTAACCTTGTGCTAGTCGTAGCTATACATGTAAAACAAACAGCTGACTATGCGTTTATCGTAACTTTACACGTAAAACTGCTAACCTTGTGCTAGTTGTAGCTATTCATGTAAAACAAACAGCTGACTCTGTGTTTATCATAACTTTACACGTAAAACTGCTAACCGTGTGCTAGTCGTAGCTATACATTTAAAACAAACAGCTGACTATGTGTTCATCATAACTTTAGACGTACAACTGCTAACCTTGTGCTCGTCGTAGCTATACATGTAAAACAAACAGCTGTCTATGTGTTCATCATAACTTTAGACGTAAAACTGGTAACCTTGTGCTCGTCGTAGCTGTACATGTAAAACAAACAGCTGACTCTGTGTTCATCATTGTTGTACCTGTTACAACCGGTCATTGCTGTACATGCAAAACAGCTAGCTATTTGTTCGTTTTCATGCCGATTTACTTTTCGTGTCCTCAAATTTTTTTCACCAGTGTGCTAAACGCGTAGTGTACTTCATTTTTATGTTCGCACTGAATCTGATGAGAGGTAAGAGGAAATTATTTTTTAAATCATGTAAGGTACAAACTTTTTTAACCCCGGGTCCTAACTCAATCTTCATCCATCAATTTGTTGAAAGTATAATATACATGCACCCAAGTGTTGTGTGTCCATTCTCGTACATCGCTAGTTGCACAAAGGAGCGAGCAACATCTACTGTATTTACGTAAATCTGCATGCCCTGAGATAATTCAAAACTTATCCGACTAAACAACTCAGAAGGATGTCTTTTGATAAAATAATATAAATTGGCACTTTCAATGCGGCACAAACATTGCAATTTTCTATAAAAGGCTTTCAAAAAAAAAAGAATATGACAAAACATAATTTAAAGAACTCTCAAGTGTCTCGTAATAGCATAAACTTATAATGTCATAGTCGATCATAGTCAGGATAGCCGTGTGTTTTAGTTGTCTTCCTGAGTCATTGTGGAGTAGTTTTAGAAATTAAATATCCATCAGGCCTATTGCGATTTGTAAGTTTTTTGTCTGTGCATTCGATCCTCACAGACAAGTTACTTTTGATTGTGCATGAAGATAAAGTTGGATCATAATAAAAAAAACTTACACATCTTGATTAGTTCTAATTACTGGAAAATTGTTGTTCTAAACTAAGACAAAATGTTTTCATACCACCTTTACTTTGTGCATCAAAGCTACATGTAATTTTCAGTTAAGTTGAATTGAAATCGTAATGAGACATGGGCCAGAGCTAGTTTATGCCAAAACCTTGGAGGGTTTCGACCAAGCCCCACATCAGTGTATTCAAGACAGATTTACTTAATAATAAATTTATTCGTTCAATCAAATCGATTGTATTAATTGTATTGTACAAATTCACTGACGTCTGCTACACCAATCTCCAAGCAAAGGATTCTGGGTATTCTATGTCAACCACAATCACCTCTGCCATACCATAGATTGACATTGTGAGAGATATCTCACATGGCCGATACGCTTCCCGTAGACACGCAGTAATTTGCAATGTAAAACTGTATCAAGTGTGTATAAATAGACTATGCTTAAAAAAGATGTCGTGTATTATTTTACAAACATTATTATTTCTTTACAAACGTTACAAGCTGACTACAAATGTAGTCCCGCAGTAAATAGGGAATTGTTATATCTGGGAACCAGTTATGTTCTCTGTGCCGGACAGTGCTGCTACACATACATCGTGCGTGTCAACAACAAATGGGAGAAACGTCAGCTCTGCGATAAATTGACTCGTTTATACTCGTCTCAATATTTGAAATTTAAATTTCAGGATTATCAGCAAATTGATAATAAAATGCAGAAATAAAAAATAGTAAGGGTACTAGCATAATGATTACAAAAATTACAAAATGTGAGCAGCTGTTCCAGTAGAAAAGGGATCATATGTTTGTCTTATCAAGGAGATGATTGCTTTATTCATGTAATAAAACAATTAATGACTTTGATATACTGTCGCTATCAGGATTTATCAGCCCTCAAAAATGTATATTCAATTCGCTTAGGGGCTCGGTTAATATTAATTTTTTTCTGGCTGATAAATTGTGATAGCTGATAAATCGTGATAGCGACCTATATTAAAGTAATTTGTTGTATAATATTGACCAATACATAGTAAATCAGTTCCTATCTAATCCAATAACGAACCACAATTTTTTGCACAATTATCCACATAAATTTGCAAGGAGTGAGGCATGCAGAAAAGTTCACTAAATTTCAGTTATTAGAAGACATTCCTAATTTCATATGATAGAAGTGCCAACTTTGATACAAACAGTCGTACTTTTAACACAGAAATTTCGAGGTCGCATGTTTATTGCAATACCGGAAACCAGTGGTTATGTGTACAAATAAAAGAATTAGCAAGCCCTTTACCAAAACCATAAAACATCGCTGTTGTAATTTTTTCATTCTAGCATTACCCTAATTTGTGTGATTTGGTCTACATTTTTTGTCGACTATATATAAATACGGCAGGCACAAAAAACCACGCACACACAAACGTGAAAAACCCGAATATAGAAAACAGATCTATACATAGAAAAGGTTATTTCTTGTAAAATTTTTAGCTGACAGTTTCAATGGGAAAATTGACAATTCTACTTTTTGTTCAAGTACAAATAGTACAAAATTCCCATGTGAAAAATGATATTCCGATGGGAAAAAAATATCAAAGAAAATCGACCGAACAACAAGAGCCAAAGGGAGAGTTACCAATCCGGATATAAACACACGCGACACACAAACCAAAACATGAAAAACAGAAAAAAGTAACCCGAACCCAATAAAAACTTATTCAGTTCTATTTCAACATAATCTTAAATGCAGCGATTCCTTGCAGATTTTCGTCCCAATTCATCAGATGTAAACAATGAAGAATCGAATCAAAATCTATAATCAGTCAATTGATCAAGAAAGGGGAAATGACTATTCGGGAATTTATGGGTTTTCTGGCTGTCGTTTTGAATGTGGGTCAGAAAAGCCCACTTATGAGCAATACTAGAGAAAAGGGATCAAGAGTCTGAGTACACTTTGGTTCCGTAGCATGTTACAAGAAACATATTTCAGTAGATTTTGATATTTTTACATTTGGTTAACAATAGCAATAGAAAGATGAAACCCAATGGTCAAGTCAATTACAACCCATTGTAGACCAGCTTAACATATGCTCTCGGTGTGCTTATGTTCTTGAACAGATATTGACCTCTGATGAATCAATGGCTCCATCAAAGGCTAGTTCAGTTCTGACACGATACATTCCGTCAACAGTTTGGGATTAGTTTGTGGCTGTTTGTTGCAGCAGTTTAGGACTTTATCATCCGTGTATAGAGGACCTACAGGGCGACAACAGGGAACTGAGGTTGTGCATAGATTACTATGAGTTTTTATTCTTGAACAAATGTTACCAGGTTAATTGTGACAATGTTCACCTATTCCACTGGAAAAACATTTACTTAACTCTAGATCGAATTTTACAGGTACACTTCGACCAATGGCTGCGTTAATAAAAAAACTCAACTTAAAAGTAACCAGTCCTGCTTCAAGGGAAATACAATGTTACTTGCCGTTGCCGATAATGATTCACACGTATAATAAATACAAGGGAGGAGTCTACATTGACGACATGATGACAAGTTTTTACGGGGACAATAGAAAAACCATTAAAAATGTGGAAGATGTTTTCAAACATAGAAATACTTCTGATCAATTCAAACGTTTTATATGCACGAAACACTTCCGGTAACCCTAAGATGCCTCGCCTGAAATTAATGGAGAGTGTGATAGATATTTTAGCAGAAGAGCACTTGGCACACCGTGAAAGCAATAAAACTGTTAGCAGATCACCGTACATTTTTGTAAAATTGTTTCAACTAAACGAATGTATAGTCTGTTCAAATCGTCGTTGGAGACAGCGCAAGCATGCGATCTATTGTGTCGGGAAGGAATGCATCCCTTGTGTACAAAGAAACATTACTGTCTAATGCGTGAACAGTAAAGTTGCGCTCACGTCTCATCATTTACATTTAATACACAAGAAATAAATTTTATTTTTTTTTCAAAATGTTGTTAAAGCATTATTATTTAAAAAAACCCACACGTTTACGAAACACAAACTTTTGGTTTCAAAATGTTTATAATGTTGATGCAGTGTTTGGTTTTTTTTTAATTACCTATTTGTAATTCTGTCGATTTTGTCAGATTTCTAAGCCAAAACATTTTTTCCTTGCGTATGGTGATCGGGTATAACAGGACAGGTAGTTTATTATGAATCGAAAAAAAAGGGAATATTAATTTTCAACGCTGAATGTAGTAACAATTGAGGGAAGATATTCCGCAAATAAACGGATATTCCATATTAGGGTAGGATGTGTTGACTCCTTGCCAATGGATTTTTCACTAAAGTTTTAAGCTAGTTTTTTTCAGTTGTATTTTTTTAAACAAAAACTAGAATTATTAGTAGCGCAAAATATTAAAGCATTAAAGCAGCGAGCAACGAATGTTACTGTTTTTTTTCAGAAATTTATATCATGGTTTTACTCCCGTTAAAATTAAGAGAGATATCTTGTGGGGAAAAAAAAACAAAATCACAAAATAGGAGAATCAGTGTTGTCGTTGTTGTTGAATATTTGGTCTAAATTTTTCGGTTGGAATGATTCCAAAGACGTAATGTATTTGGAGTTTCCTTACAGATTTCTTTGGAATAGAGACGACGTTCTTAATTCTCTGTAATTTCATAGCCTTCGAGCATTGTCTGTTCTCTGCAATTTTATAGCCTTCGAGCATTGTCTGTTCTCTGTAATGTTATAGCCTTCGAGCATTGTCTGTTCTCTAGGAAACACGTAATTTTATTCTTGGAATTTTTCTCGTCTCATTTTTATTGGAAATATATAAATTCTGTCAGAATGAGAAAACGATTGTTTGCTTTGTTTAATTGGACTTGAAAGTCTAAGTTATTTTATTCCTACATCAATGATTTTCTCAATACTTGACTCTTCTCTTTTTCCCGTGCTTTAAAAAATCACTGCTATTTCCTACAAGCAATAACTATTATGACGTCAAGACTGTATTTCATTGTTAACGTCACACTGCATGTCATTCAACATAACAATTGACAAAACTAACACGACTCTGTCGTTTTGTATGAATCAGTCTTTAAAATGCCGTAGCAGTAAAAGAATTAAATAACCCAATATGATAAACGAATCTTAAGTCTCTGATATCGAGTATACCTATTTTGTGGATACGAATCGACATTTACACAAGAACAATGTTGATCAGCTTAAACTAAAGTCGATAAACGTTTGAATATGTTTTATTTGAATTACATATAATTTTTAATGCTAAAACATTAAGAGGTCCTAGATGATCTAAAGAAAGATAGAAATTAACTGTATATAGTTATTTGTTAAATAATTTTTATATATTATATAAATGTAGTATGACTGAAACACTTAAACCTAGATACTGAATAATGGGAAGGATTCCTGGACTCGACCCACTGATATGTCCAGCATAGCGGGAAGGATTCCTAGACTCGACCCACGGATATGTTCAGAATAACGGTCAGAATTTCATGGACTCAACCCACGAATATGTCCAGCATAGCGGGAAGGATTCCTGGACTCGACCTACGGATATGTCCAGCATAATGGGAATGATTCCTGGGCTCGACCCACCGATATGTCCAGCATTACGGGAAGGATGTCTTGGACTCGACCCACCGATATGTCCAGCATTACGGGAAGGATTCATGGACTCGACCCATGGATATGTCCAGCATAACGGTAAGAATTTCATGGACTCGACCCACGGATATGTCCAGCATACCAGGAATTAAGGATTCCTTGGACGCGACATACTATTGGACATATTATAAAACATTTGCCGATAACATGATTTGTTGTATTTTACGCATGCTCTATCATGAAAGAAAACAATATTTTACATAGAAAAACTGAACGTGTGAATGTGTGTATAATGGGGGGGGGGGGGGGGGGTGATTGAGCAAAATGCAAGTACAAGTACACGGAAATGTGGATTGCAATAGGAAAATCTTAACAGAAAACTTTTAGATTTTATAATCAGATGAATTATGTCTACATTGTCCTCGTTGGTAAGTTGGTCACATCAAAGAAGAGGGCCTCGGTGGCCGAGTGGTCAAGGTAGTTCGTCTACTACTGATCACGTGGTCTGTCAACACTGAGATTGCGGGTTCGATACTCACTGCAGACAGGGTGTACTCGACTCCAATATAAATTGACAAGGATTGTCAGTTTTCCTACCGCAGGTCGGGGGTTTTCTCCGGGTACTGCGGCTTCCTCCCCCAATAAAAACTGGACGCCATGATATAGCTGAAAAATTGCTGAAAGTGGCGTTAAACACCATCAAACAAACAAACAAAAAAAACACATCAAAGAAGAGCAAGAAAACCAAAAATCGAAGAAAAAGACTTGCTATAGATTTAATTAAATCATGGCTGATGTTGTTGTATAGGACAAGAACAAATGTGCGGTTGTTTCCGCCACATCGACTATTTGGCGAATCAACGACATTTCAGAAAAATTAGTGGGATTGAAACGACCTCTTATTCATACTTATTTTGGCATGTAATATTCGCCCTAGACGTATACTACAGGGTTCGCTCTGTCTTACTTAACAAAAATTTCCTGTTTTCCTACCGATGGTCGGGATGTTGTTCGATTGGCCGTCAGAGATCCTTTCGAATTTGTGCAAGAAGTAACTCCCTGGCTAACTTTTATGAAGAACAGAAATTATCGCAAACTACATGATAACATTTTAGCAGCTTTTGCTGGAAAGGAGTGAAGTATTGGGGAATCATGTTTTGATTTATTAGATTGTAATATTTCTTTCCACAAAAAACCGGAGTCAAATCCCTTATAACCAGGGATATCCTAGAGCTATACACAGGTATACTTTCGGGTTCTTCGGACTCGCATAATTCTGAATTCGAAATAATTCTCGGTTGTTTCAAAATATAACAACTTTTATCCGCAACATCGTTCATTTTTGCAAAATGCTATCAGACTCAAATTACGCTACATACACGTATGACACTGTACGTGCTATGTTGTGCAAATTTTGCTTGATGTAGTTTATAGAGTAAGTACTAGACAATTTTGTTTCAAAATTTCATTATCTTGCTTATTAATTATTTGATTACTATCTAATAATATTTACCCCCCCCCCCACACACCCGCCAGAAAACTCGATAACTTGTGTCAGACACTATTTTCTAAAAATATAAAATAATTAGAGGAACGTCGATTCCATAAGCTTCCTTGTTTATTTTTTTAAATACAGTTACCCACTTTTTGTAATATACCTCATCGAAAAATGTTTACCTGGTTAATCACGGTTGGGGCCTCGGTGGCCGAGTGGTCAATGTAGTTCGATTCTCACTGCAGGCAGGGTGTACTCGACTCCCAATCTTAATTGACAAGGATTGCCAGTTTTCCTACCGCAGGTCGGGGGTTTTCTCCAGGTAATCCGGCTTCCTCCCCCAATAAAAACTGGACGCCATGATTTGGCTGAAAAATTGCTTAAAGTGGCGTTAAACAAAATCAAACAAACAAACAAACAATTCACTTGTTCCCTCTCTCCTATTTACACCCAGTGACAATAACAAAAAGAGGGAGAGCGTAAAAAAATATTTTACTTAGATTGGGTTCATCTCTTCCAGTTTTCAATTCAAAGATTTTTAAAATAAAAAATATTCACTCTATTTTATTTTTAAATTTCAAATCTGTATTTCAAAAATAAAAAAAATATATCTAGAAATGTGTTTCACGGTTTTGCTTAATAGTTTGTTTATCGTTGATCAATGTTTTTGAGTCAGCATTGAGACTTGAATCTGCAACCTCAGTGTTGACAGACCACGTGATCTTTAGTAGAGTGGTCCTCGGTGGCTGAATGGTTAAGGTAGTTAGTTTATCACGTGGTCTTTCAACACGTACTGATGTTTGGCTTCGAATCTCACTGTGGCCAGGTTGTACTCTACTCCTCCACTAAAATCTGTACGCCATGATGTAGCTAACAAATTTACGAAAGGGACGTTAAAACCATATAATGCTATTGTTTACTGCCCAATATAATACATGTTGAGAAATCACAAGCACTTTTAAATTTTTAGTACTATATGACATCTCCTAGCTGTATAATAATGGCGCCTAATGTCTAATGGACTGATATATTTCAATTAAATCTATATTTGACGTCACTGAACACAATAGCCCAACAACAACGTCTAAAACAATTCGTGACATTGATTAAATGCTTATGGCACTGTAAGTGTAATACCTGTCACTAAGATATTATGAAGAGTTGTGTAGGGACGGAAAATATTTTTTCACCGACTAATAAGTATACAATGCCACTGATCTGCTTCGACATCAACAACGGAGTTTTATCATGACAGGAAAGAACCTATTTCAGACCGGAGCTAGATTAGTCGGGTTCCCGGTCTATCATCTTTCGGATATTTGTATATTCCGAAGGCATACTAAATATTACGTCGGGAACCAATCTATTCGGTATATAGCCTGACAACCCGCACCCCATACCAAAAAGGTATCCCCTATCACCTAAAATGGACGTCTCTTGGGTCATGCCCTTTGAATTGATCCACTACCATTGCAGGACTTACTTTACCATACTCAATTAATCAACTCAAGAAAGTTTTTTTTATTTCGGTTATGTTGATGATTTTTTTATGTCGTGACGTCATACAATATTAACGTCTCCATTTCAATTACGTAATTATATGTCTGACGTCAAAAGTACACACAAAAGTCACATGTTCCTTTCAAAGTTCGTACAGCAAAAGAAGCAACAGAGAATACTTGGATATTTATGTTATTATGTGAATGTTGATGATAACGACTATGACAGAAGAAAAGATCACAATCAAAGTTATCACACTCGAAAACACAAACACAAACCAGTGTCGAGACATTATTTGTAGGGCTAATTACCTTGACCACTCGACCACCACTTTTACATTCTTTTGATTTATTTATAAATCACGTGGTCAAGAGCTATATATAAATGGTTTGGGTTTTTTATATATAACAAACACAAATGTAGTCGTCAGTGAAAATAGTAATAGAAATAAAAAAAATGGGAAAGACTTTCATTTGAACCCCCACTAAAAACGCATTATTCTAAACGTAAATAGAAGAATTTGGCAACCGGTGGCAGCCACTGGTGAACCCCACAGTGGACACAGTCATGCATTGGCAATTGGGCAAATGCTAGTCGTGTGGACTCCATGTATCTTGTGATAATCTAATGCATTGTGTATTTTTTATTGGGGGTTTAATTGGAAGTCCCAAAAATTGATTAATGAAATACTATACTGTACACATTTCAAAATGTTGTCTTTGTATTTAGCTCCGGTCCATATTTTCTTGTATGGCCCCGAAAACTCCCGTCCATATATACTCAATTTATAATTGATGAATTTAATTATACATTTTTTGCTTATATAGAGGGCATTGTCATGATATCTTGACTGGACAAGGGAGAGACCTGAAACATTAATAATGCCTAGGCCAAAGATGTTTAAGTCAATACCACTGTCCCGAGTGCTGTTAAGTATCATGACAATGCCATTTATATAAGCAGCTATTATATTTATTTCATTGAAGAATGAAGAAACCATGTGTTTTCGACTGTATTATTTTATCTGTAGTTTCTTGAATGTAGACATCATGATATATCATTGTTTACAATTTTCAGGCAATATGCTGTTAGTTTTATAAACTTTATGTGACATTTTTTCTTTATATAGTTTGTACACATATATTTATTTATATAATTTTAAAATAAAGATATTCATGTTGCTTGTTACCACGACGTGATAACGCCAGCGGGTGTTATCAAGGCGTGATAATGCCCTCATGACAAAATTACTGCAGATTAATTAAAAATCTATTTATTTATTTACAGCTCAGTTATACCCCGTGAGGGGTTGAAGGCATTCATAAACAAAAATTAACAAATCGTATAGTAGCTAGAATCATGCAATCTTCAAGTCCACTTTCCCAGCTGACCTTTTATCCGATTGAAACAAACATAATTTTACTAATATGAAATAATATTGCTTATTCTTGTTTTGTTTTGTTTATATCGGAGCTTTAAGAACATTCTCTTATAAAGCATGTCAACAATATTTTTTCTATTATGTACTACAATTATTTATTGTCTATTCATCGTTAATACATCACAAAAAATTATTTCTAAAAGAAAAAGTATAACATAAATGATACATGTTAATATAAATAACCACAATTCTTCTACAATTTTTTATATTATTATGTATAAGCTATCCTAAAGTTTTTATTGCTATTTTCTTTTAAAAACAATTATTTTCTCTTTTATTTTTAAGATTTATGTAAAGTATTAAAAATGTCAGCGACGAAGGACTGCATGCAATTCATTGGTGTTTTTTTTAAATTATTGTAAATTACCACCAAATGGGCGAGGGGTCTGTGGGTCGTTTAAGGGGGCATAGGGGACACCCCGTGAAGATCTGAAGAGACCTTCTAATGGGTCATTTTAGATAGTGTCCGGACGGGTATTTTTTCTTGTCAGATGCCTATTATTTGAATGTGTTGAAATTCTCGGTACATGGTCTTCATAAATATTCTTTCGATTCTACGCTTTAGTTCATTACTTGTTATTACTATTTTTATGTATATTAGCTTAATCATTTTACATAGAGTGCCTTCGTTCTATAAATGAAAATATTGAAACATTTACTGTAAGGAACTTGGGAACACTTCGAGATCGATTCATTTTTTTAAAATTGTTTTTCAAATGAAAATTAAACTGTTATCGTCTATCACCGGATATTGGTTAAAATACGCCGAAAATTTAAATAACAAAACAGCACCATAGACACGATGGAAGCGATAAAAAAAGTGTTTCCGCGTCCGACGTGTGTGTTTTTTTAATGTCTTTCTCTTTCTTTCTTGCGTTGTGTTTTTTGTTAGAGCGCCGGGGTATGGGCGCCAGGTGCGCCCCCGCCTGAATCCGAGCCTGTATCAAACATAATAACACAGAAATATCAAGTTCGTTATGAGATAAAAGCAGTGTACCGGTGACACGCCCACATTCCACACTCAACAATTAACTCATGACGTCATCCCAATCGTGGTCACGTGATTAAAGCAGTGTACCGGTGACACGCCCACATTCCATAGTCAACAATTAACTGTCCCGAGTGCTGTACGACATTCCTAGTGGTACTAAGCGCTAACCGATATTCCTAAAGGTACCGGGTGCTCTACGAAAATTCTAGTGTTACCAGGCGCTGTACGACATTCCTAGTGGTACCAGGCGCTGTATGACAGTCCTAGTGGTACCAGGTGCTGTATGGCATTCCTGATTATACCAGGCGCTGTACGACATTCCTAATGGTACTAAGCGTTAAACGACATTCCTAAAGGTACCGGGTGCTCTACGACAATCCTAGTGTAACCAGGCGCTGCACGACATTTCCAGTGGTACCAGGCGCTGTACGACCTTCCTAGTGGTATTAGGCGCTGTGTGACATTCAAAATGGCACCAGGCGCTGTAAGACATTCCTAATGATACCAGGCGCTGTACGACATTCCTAAAGGTACCGGGTGCTCTCGTGGGTGCTCTACGACAATCCTAGTGTTACCAGGCGCTGTACGACATTTCTAGTGGTACAAGGCGTTGTACGACATTCCTAATGGTACTAAGCGCTAAACGACATTCCTAAAGGTACCGGGTGCTCTACGAAAATCCTAGTGTTACCAGGTGCTGTACGACATTCCTAGTGGTACCAGGCGCTGTACGACAGTCCTAGGGGTACCAGGTGCTCTGCGACAGTCCTAGTTTTTCCAGGCGCTGTACGAGTCCTAGTGGTACCAGGCGCTGTATGACATTCATAATGGCACCAGGCGTTGTACGACATTTCTAATTATACCAGGCGCTGCACGACATCTCTAGTGGTACCAGGCGCTGTACGACCTTCCTGGGGGTATCAGGCGCTGTATGACATTCATAATAGCACCAGGCGCTGTACGACATTCCTAATGATACCAGGCGCTGTGCGACATTCCTAGTGGTACTAAACGCTAAACGACACTCCTAGTGATACTGGTCGCTCTACGACAACCCTAGTGTTACCAGGCGCTGTACGACATTTCTAGTGGTACCAGGCGCTGTACGACATTCCTAATGGTACCAGGCGCTGTACGACATTCTTATTGGTACCAGGCGCTGATATTTCTAGTGGTACCAGGCACTGTACGACATTCCTAATGGTACCAGGCATTATACGACATTCCTAATGGTACCGGGTGTTGTACGACATTCCTAGATTGGATGCTATAACATGGAATATCGTCATTTTGGCGTCTTTACGTCTAGCAGTCTCAATCCTTTCTCCTCGGTTATTTCCGCCTGTGGTCGGAAAGTAATCTCGAAGGTAAGTGTATGGATATAGACAAAAATTCGGTCCAAATGCGATATGGATTTCCTATTTACCCAGCAACATAATTTTACCGCCAACACTAGCTTTAGACGTCTCAATACCGGGAAAGTGGAATATTCAGCAAAATTAAAATACACTACAGCAGACACTTGAACATGAATGGCCTAAAATTTCACAGGACCAAATTTGTAGTTTATTTTTTTAATAATTCCGCTATTCCATTTTTGATTGGTAGACCGTTATTGTTCCGTTTTCGACAAACTGGTGTAATGTATGAATACATGTTGAAATAAAAAGTGCGTTCTACAAAGATAATTAAAAGCTTGAAAATAAAGAATGTTATAAAAAAGATGGAATTATTAAGAGTACAGTCTATTTTTACAGAATTTATCAGTGTATAAACTCGCCAAATGACCTTACATTACTTTGTAAGTGAGTTCATTTACCAATTATTTCCTCCAATAAGCTTTTATGTTGGTGTGAATTTATTTGAAAGTCTTTTAATATCATTTGATAAATTTAGTTTTTTTTATTCTGTACATTAAAATAGGCCAAATTTCAACTTACTTTTTTTTTAATTAACGTTGACCAATTAAAGAAAGATATAATGTATGGGATGCATTAATTTTGGCATAGGAAATTACCAATATTTGACAATATGAGGTTTTATGTTGGGATAATGTCACCCTCTCTACATGTGAATGATCAATAGCGACAATTGCTAGTGGGCCAGCTTTGTTGTTTTAATTTATCAAACTTTTTTTATTGTATCCTGGAGGGAGATACTATAGGTTATTTTTACTCTACAGGTCCAATAGGAGGTGATACTGTAGGATATGTTTTAACATACAGGTCCAAGAGGAGGTGATACTGGAGGATATGTTTACCCTACAGGTCCAAGAGTAGGTGATACTGTAAGGTATGTTTTAACATACAGGTCCAAGAGGAGGGGGGTACTGTAGGATATGTTTTAACTTAAAGGTCCAAGAGGAGGGGGATACTGTAGGATATCTTTACCCTACATGTCCAAGAGGAGGGGATACTGTAGAATATGTTTTAACATACGGGTCCAAGAGGAGGGGAATACTGTACGATGTTTACCTTACATGTCTAAGAGGAGGGGGATACTGTAGGAAATGTTTACCCTAACGGTTTCTGAGGAAGGGGATACTGTTGGATATGTTTACCCTACATGTCTAAGAGGAGGGGACTGTAGGATATAATTGCCCTACAGGACCAAGGGGGCAGGATACTTTAGGTTATGTTTACACTACAGGTCCAAGAGGAGGGGATATTTTAGGATATGTTTAAAGTACAGGTCCAAGAGAAAGGGATACTGTCGGATATGTTTACCCTACAGGTCCAAGAGGATGAGGATACTGTAGGATATGTTTTAACTTACAGATCCAAGAGGAGGGGGATGCTGTAGGATATGCTTTAACTTAAAAGTCCAAGAGGAGGGGATATTTCAGGGTATGTTAACCCTACAGGTTCAAGAGGAGCGGGATACTGTAGGATATGTATACCCAACATCACCAAGAGGAGGAGATAGTGTAGGATGTTTACCCTATATGTCTAAGAGGAGGGAACTATAGGACATGTTTACCATACAGGACCAATGGAGGAGGATACTAAAGGTTATGTTTACACTACAGGTCCAAGAGGAGGGGATATTTTAGGATATGTGTACTGTACAGGTCCAAGAGAAGGGGATACTGTAGGATGTGTTTACCCTACAGGTACAAGAGAAGGGGATACTGTGGGATATGTTTACCCTACAGGTCCAAGAGAAGGGGATACTGTAGGATGTGTTTACCCTACAGGTACAAGAGAAGGGGATACTGTGGGATATGTTTACCCTACATGTCTAAGATTAGGAGGATACTGTAGGATATGTTTACCCTACAGATCAAAGAGGAGGGGATACTGTAGGATATGTTTACCCTACAGGTCCAAGAGGAGGGGGATACTGTAGGATATGTTTACCCTACATGTCTAAGAGAAGGTGGATACTGTAGGATATGATTACCCTACAGGTTCATAGAGGATATGGATACTGTAGGATATGTTTACCCTAGATAGTGTAGGATGTTTACGCTACAGGTCCAAGAGTAGGGGAATAATGTAAGATATGTTTACCCTACAGGTCCAAGAGGAGATATTGTAGGATGTTTACCCTACATGTCCAAGAGGAGGAGATAGTGTAGGATGTTTTCCCTACAGGTCCAAGAGGAGGTGGATACTGTAGGATATGTTTACGCAACAGGTCTAAGACAAGGGGAATAATGTAAGATATGTTTACCCTACAGGTCCAAGAGATATTGTAGGATGTTTACCCTACATGTCTAAGAGGAGGGTACTGTAGGATATGTTTACCCTACAGGTCCAAGAAGAGGGGGATACTGTAGGATATGTTTACCCTACAGGTCCAAGAGGAGATATTGTAGGATGTTTACCCTACATGTCCAAGAGGAGGAGATAGTGTATGATGTTTACCCTACAGACCAAGGGGGGAGGATACTTTAGGTTATGCTTACACTACAGATCCAAGAGGAGGGGATATTTTAGGATATGCTTACTGTACAGGTCCAAGAGAAGGAGATACTGTAGGATATGTTTACCATGCAAGTCTTAAAGGAGGGGTATACTGTAGGATATATTTATTCTACATGTCCGAGAGGAGGGGATATTGTAGGATATGTTTACCCTACAGGACCAAGGGGGGATACTATAGGTTATGTTTACACTACAGGTCTAAGATGAGGGAGCTACTGTAGGATATGTTAACCTATAGCTACAGGTCCAAGAGGAGGGAAAACTGTGGAATGTAGTATAATATAATGTTATCATAATATGGTGTCTGGGGTCCGAGTAGTTAAGGTAGGTAGTGGTTGTGAGTTTGAGCCCAACTTTGGGCAGGGTGGGCTTGAATAAATGGACATGGATTCTCAGACCAAAGGTACATAAGGAGTGTTAAACAAAATAAATAAATGAACATACAGGTTGAATGCATCTGGTTCCTGGTCCAAATCAGATATCAGTTATGGTACCAGTCTCTACATTGTTCAGATCTGTATTTGTATCCTTATCGGGGAGCAGTCTTTAAAAATAAAGGAAAACATCATTATACAAATGTAACTAAATTATTATGTTGAAATTATTTTCGAGTTATCTCCCTTAGACAAACAAATAAAGTAAAAAGGTGCTTAATTTAGTCAATTTTTGTTGCTACAAATTTTGACATTTATATACCTAAAATGTTAAAATAATTTAAATATTTGAAAAAATGAGAGCAAATAACAAGATGAGGGAGGGTACTGTAGGATATGTTTACCCTACAGGTCCAAGAAGAGTGGATACTTTAGGATATGTTTTAACCTACAGGTCCAAGAGAAGGGGATACTGTAGGATAAATTTACCCTACAGGTCCAAGAGGAGAGGGGATACTGCTGAAAATGTTTTAACTTACAGGTCCAAGAGTAGGGGATACTGTAGGATATGTTTACACTACAGGTCCAAAAGGAGGGGATATTGTAGGATATGTTTACTGTACAGGTCCAAGAGGAGGGGATACTGTAGGATATATTTATTCTACATGTCCAAGAGGAGGGGATATTTTAGGATATGTTTACTGTACAGGTTCAAGAGGAAGGGATACTGTAGGATATGTTTACACTACAGGTCCAAGAGGAGGGGATACTGTAGGATATATTTATTCTACATGTCCAAGAGGAGGGGATATTTAGGATATCTTTACTGTACAGGTTCAAGAGGAGGGGATACTGTAGGATATGTTTACCCTACAGATCTAAGAGGAGGGGGATACTGTAGGATAAGTTAACCCTACATGTCTTAAAGGAGGGGTCTACTGTAGGATATATTTATTCTACATGTCCAAGAGGAGGGGATATTGTAGGATATGTTTACCCTACAGGACCAAGGGGGATACTATAGGTTATGTTTACACTACATGTCTAAGATGAGGGAGCTACTGTAGGATATGTTAACCTATAGCTACAGGTCCAAGAGGAGGGAAAACTGTGGAATGTAGTATAATATAATGTTATACTAATATGGTGTCTGGTGTCCGAGTAGTTAAGGTAGGTAGTCAATGTCATCAGCTATGGATTGCCAACACTGAGGTTGTGAGTTTGAGCCCAACTTTGGGCAGGGTGGGCTTGAATAAATGGACATGGATTCTCAGACCAACGGTACATATAAGGAGTGTTAAACAAAATAAATAAATGTACATACAGGTTGGATGCATCTGGTTCCTGATCCAAATCAGATATCTGTTATGGTACCAGTCTCTACATTGTTCAGATCTGTATTTGTATCCTTATCAGAGAGCAGTCTTTAAAAATAAAGGAAAACATCATTATACAAATGTAACTAAATTATTATGTTGAAATAATTTCCGAGTTATCTCCCTTAGACAACTAAGGGAGAAAGGTACTTAATTTAGACATTTTTTGTTGATACAAATTTTGACATTTATATACCTTAAATGTTAAAATAATTTAAATATTTGAAAAACTGAGAGGAAATAACATTCATAAAATTCATCTGAAAGTTAAAATTAGCATTAAATATAAACCTTAGGGAAGAAATACAAAACTTTATAGAATCAAAAACCACAGGTGGTAGAAATTTTTTACAGACTATACCTATAGCTGTAAGTAAGCCTCAGGTCAATGTGGAGATCACCTATAGCTGTAAGTAAGCCTCATGTCAAGGGGAGATCACCTATAGCTGTAAGTAAGCCTCAGGTCAATGTGGAGATCACCTATAGCTGTAAGTTAGCATCATGTCAAGGGGAGATCACCTATAGCTGTAAGTAAGCCTCAGGTCAATGTGGAGATCACCTATAGCTGTAAGTAAGCCTCATGTCAAGGGGAGATCACCTATAGCTGTAAGTAAGCCTCAGGTCAATGTGGAGATCACCTATAGCTGTAAGTAAGCCTCATGTCAAGGGGAGATCACCTATAGCTGTAAGTAAGCCTCATGTCAAGAGGTGATCACCTATAGCTGTAAGAAAGCATCAGGTCAGGGGGAGATCATCTATAGCTGTAAGTAAGCCTCAGGTCAAGGGGAGATCAGCTATAGCTGTAAGCCTCAGGTCAAGGGGAAATCACCTATAGCTGTAAGCAAGCCTCAGGTCAAGGGGAGATCACCTATAGCTGTAAGTAGGCCCCAGGTAAAGGGGAGATCACCTATAGCTGTAAGTAGGCCCCAAGTCAAGGGGAGATCACCTATAGCTGTAAGTAGGCCCCAGGTCAAGGGGAGATCACCTATAGCTGTAAGTAGGCCCCAAGTCAAGGGGTGATCACCTATAGCTGTAAGTAGGCCCCAGGTCAAGGGGTGATCACCTATAGCTGTAAGTAAGCCTCAAGTCAATGTGGAGATCACCTACAGCTGTAAGTAAGCCTCAGGTCAAGGGGAGATCACCTATAGCTGCAACTGCTGCTATTGATAACCAACAATAAGGTTGTGAGTTTGAGCCCATATTTGGACAGTGTGGGGTTGAATAAATTGGCACGGATTCTCAGACTAAAGGTACATGTTAAGGGTGTAAAACAAAACAAATAAATGTACATCGAGGTTGAATGCATCTGGTTCTTGGTCCAAATCAGATATCAGTTATGGTACCAGTCTCTACATTGTTCAGATCTGTATTTGTATCCTTATCGGGGAGCAGTCTTTAAAAATAAAGGTAAACATCATTATACAAATGTAACTAAATTATTATGTTGAAATTATTTTCGAGTTATCTCCCTTAGACAAACAAATAAAGTAAAAAGGTGCTTAATTTAGTCAATTTTTGTTGCTACAAATTTTGACATTTATATACCTAAAATGTTAAAATAATTTAAATATTTGAAAAAATGAGAGCAAATAACAAGATTAGGGAGGGTACTGTAGGATATGTTTACCCTACAGGTCCAAGAGGAGGGTATACTTAAGGATATGTTTTAACTTACAGGTCCAAGAAGAGGGGGATACTGCTGGAAATGTTTTAACATATAGGTCCAAGAGTAGGGGGATACTGTAGGATATGTTTACCCTATGGGTCCAAGAGGAGGGGGATCTATAGATTATGTTTACACTACAGGTCCAAGGGAGGAGGATCTATAGATTATGTTTACCCTACAGGTCCAAGAGGAGGGAATACTGTAGGATATGTTTATTCTACATGTCCAAGAGGAGGGGATACTGTAGGATATGTTTACCCTACAGGTCCAAGAGGAGGGGATACTGTAGGATATGTTTACCCTACAGGTCCAAGAGGAGGGGATACTGTAGGATATGTTTACCCTACAGGTCCAAGAGGAGGGGATACTGTAGGATATATTTACTGTACAGGTCCAAGAGGAGGGGATACTGTAGGATATATTTACTGTACAGGTCCAAGAGGAGGGGATACTGTAGGATATATTTACTGTACAGGTCCAAGAGGAGGGGATACTGTAGGATATATTTACTGTACAGGTCCAAGAGGAGGGGATACTGTAGGATATATTTACTGTATAGGTCCAAGAGGAGGGGATACTGTAGGATATATTTATTCTACATGTCCAAGAGAAGAAGATACTGTAGGATATGTTTACCCTACAGGTCCAAGAGGAGGGGATACTGTAGGATATGTTTACCCTACAGGCCCAAGAGGAGGGATACTGTAGGATATATTTATTCTACATGTCCAAGAGAAGGAGATACTGTAGGATATGTTTACCCTACAGGTCCAAGAGGAGGGGATACTGTAGGATATGTTTATTCTACATGTCCAAGAGAAGTAGATACTGTAGGATATGTTTATTGTACAGGTCCAAGAGGAGGGGATACTGTAGGATATATTTATTCTACATGTCCAAGAGAAAGAGATACTGTAGGAGATGTTTACCCTACAGGTCCAAGAAGAGGGGATACTGTAGGATATGTTTACCCTACAGGTCCAAGAGGAGGGGATACTGTATGATATGTTTATTGTACATGTCCAAGAGGAGGGGATACTGTAGGATATGTTTACTGTACAGGTCCAAGAGGAGTAGAAACTGTAGGATATGTTTACCCTACAGGTCCAAGAGGAGGTGATACTGTAGGATATGTTTATTGTACATGTCCAAGAGGAGGGATACTGTAGGATATGTTTACTGTACAGGTCCAAGAGGAGGGGATACTGTAGGATATGTTTACTGTACAGGTCCAAGAGGAGGGGATACTGTAGGATATGTTTACTGTACAGGTCCAAGAGGAGGGGATACTGTAGGATATATTTATTCTACATGTCCAAGAGAAGGAGAAACTGTAGGATATGTTTACCCTACAGGTCCAAGAGGAGGGGATACTGTATGATATGTTTATTGTACATGTCCAAGAGGAGGGGATACTGTAGGATATATTTTTTCTACATGTCCAACAGAAGGAGATACTGTAGGATATGTTTACCCTACAGGTCCAAGAGAGGGGATACTGTAGGATATATTTTTTCTACATGTCCAAGATAAGGAGATACTGTAGGATATGTTTACCCTACAGGTCCAAGAGGAGGGGATACTGTAGGATATGTTTACTGTACAGGTCCAAGAGGAGGGGATACTGTAGGATATGTTTACTGTACAGGTCCAAGAGGAGAAGAAACTGTAGGATATGTTTACCCTACAGGTCCAAGAGGAGGGGATACTGTAGGATATGTTTATTGTACATGTCCAAGAGGAGGGGATACTGTAGGATATATTTTTTCTACATGTCCAAGAGAAGGAGAAACTGTAGGATATGTTTACCCTACAGGTCCAAGAGGAGGGGATACTGTAGGATATGTTTACGGTACAGGTCCAAGAGGAGGGGATACTGTAGGATATGTTTACGGTACAGGTCCAAGAGGAGGGGATACTGTAGGATATGTTTACTGTACAGGTCTAAGAGGAGGGGATACTGTAGGATATATTTTTTCTACATGTCCAAGAGAAGGAGATACTGTAGGATATGTTTACCCTACAGGTCCAAGAGGAGGGGATACTGTAGGATATGTTTACCCTACAGGTCCAAGGAGAGGGGATACTGTAGGATATGTTTACCCTACAGGTCCAAGACGAGGGGATACTGTATGATATGTTTATTGTACATGTCCAAGAGGAGGGGATACTGTAGGATATATTTTTTCTACATGTCCAAGAGAAGGAGAAACTGTAGGATATGTTTACCCTACAGGTCCAAGAGGAGGGGATACTGTAGGATATGTTAACTGTATAGGTCCAAGAGGAGGGGATACTGTAGGATATATTTATTCTACATGTCCAAGAGAAGGAGATACTGTAGGATATGTTTACCCTACAGGTCCAAGAGGAGGAGATACTGTAAGATATGTTTACTGTACAGGTCCAAGAGGAGGGGATACTGTAGGATATGTTTACTGTACAGGTCCAAGAGGAGGAGAAACTGTAGGATATGTTTACCCTACAGGTCCAAGAGGAGGGGATACTGTAGGATATGTTTATTGTACATGTCCAAGAGGAGGGGATACTGTGGGATATATTTTTTGTACATGTCCAAGAGGAGGGTACAGTAGGATATGTTTACCCTACATGTCCAAGAGGAGGGGATATTGTAGGATATGTTTACTGTACAGGTCCAAGAGGAGGGGATACTGTAGGATATGTTTACCCTACAGATCTAAGAGGAGGGGGATACTGTAGGATATGTTTACCCTGAAAGTCTTAAAGGAGGGGTCTACTGTAGGATATATTTATTCTACATGTCCAAGAGGAGGGGATATTGTAGGATATGTTTACCCTACAGGACCAAGGGGGATACTATAGGTTATGTTTACACTACAGGTCTAAGATGAGGGAGCTACTGTTATAGCTACAGGTCCAAGAGGAGGGAAAACTGTGGAATGTAGTATAATATAATGTTATAATAATATGGTGTCTGGGGTCCGATTAGTTAAGGTAGGTAGTCAATGTCATCAGCTATGGATTACCAACACTGAGGTTGTGAGTTTGAGCCCAACTTTGGGCAGGGTGGGCTTGAATAAATGGACATGGATTCTCAGACCAAAGGTACATATAAGGAGTGTTAAACAAAATAAATAAATGTACATACAGGTCGGATGCATATGGTTCCTGGTCCAAATCAGATATCAGTTATGGTACCAGTCTCTACATTATTCAGATCTGTATTTGTATCCTTATAAGGGAGCAGTCTTTAAAAATAAAAAACATCATTATACAAATGTAACTTAATTATTATGTTGAAATAATTTTTGATTTATCTCCCTTAGACAACTAAGTAGAAAGGTACTTAATTTAGACATTTTTTGTTGATACAAATTTTGACATTTATATACCTTAAATGTTAAAACAATTTAAATATTTGAAAAACTGAGAGGAAATAACATTCGTAAAATTCATCTGAAAGTTAAAATTAGCATTAAATATAAACCTTAGGGAAGAAATACAAAACATTATAGAATCAAAAACCACAGGTGGCAGAAATTATTTACAGACTATACCTATAGCTGTAAGTAAGCCTCAGGTCAATGTGGAGATCACCTATAGCTGTAAGTAAGCCTCATGTCAAGGGGAGATCACCTATAGCTGTAAGTAAGCCTCAGGTCAATGTGGAGATCACCTATAGCTGTAAGTTAGCATCAGGTCAAGGGGAGATCACCTATAGCTGTAAGTAAGCATCAGGTCAAGGGGAGATCACCTATAGCTGTAAGTAAGCCTCCGGTCAAGGTACAGATCACCTAAAGCTGTAAGTAAGCCTCAGGTCAAGGGGAGATCACCTATAGCTGTAAGTAAGACTCATCAGGTCAAGGTCAAGATTACCTATAGCTGCAACTGCTGCTATTGATAACCAACAATGAGGTTGTGAGTTTGAGCCCAACTTTGGGCAGGGTGGGATTGAATACATTGACATGGATTCTCAGACTAAAGGTACATGTTAAGGGTGTAAAACAAAACAAATAAATGTACATACAGTTTGGATGCATCTGGTTCCTGGTCCTAATCAGATATCAGTTATGGTACCAGTCTCTACATTGTTCAGATCTGTATTTATATCCTTATCAGGGAGCAGTCCTTAAAAATAAAGAAAAACATCATTATAAAAATGTAACTAAATTATTATGTTCAAATAATATCTGAGTTATCTCCCTTAGACAATATGTCAGGAAAATCTTACAAATAATACAGTACCAGAGATTCAAGGTGTCATATCCTTGGAACAGTTTACTCACTGGAGGTATAGAAATATTTCGTGACTTCCTGTTGGTGAGATTTCTCTGTCTCACAGGGTGAGAAAGCTTATTGTTACATCAATTAATTACATGTATGATGTCATTCATGTCAAGTTATGTTTACACAAATGGCTACCAAGCATACTGAAGAAATGCCTACAAAATCTAGAATTCTGGTGAGAAAAAGTATCATATCACGCGTGGAAAGCAGATTTAAGAAATTCTCAAACCCATGGCGAAGATATCTTTTTGTTCAATGCCTCGGGATAGACAAGATATCTTTGCACTTGGTTTTGAGATTTTCTTGTCTCGCCTATCCACTTGTGATAGATGCTATTTATCTCCTTTATACAGATCTAATATGTTGGGAATATCTTATAAATAATCCAGTACTCAAGATTCCATATTGTGGCAGTCATATTTAATACTCTTATTTAACTTTTAGTATCCCTACAGTACTGAGACAAGACCATATTTATTACAAAAAAATTTAATGTTGTATTGTTGTGCATGAAATAGGATTCAAACTTAGAGATAACTGCTACTTTTGTGGTAGTTAATTGGTGTTGTTGGCCAAATTTTGGCAGCCATTTTGAATGTGACATTGTTATAACTGTATACATACACTTCACTACAGATCATGTGTATTCTCTGTTTCCTAGGTGACCACCGTGGGCTGCCCACTCTGTGTTCAGGACTATTGCCCATGGTAGTCCAATGTGGACAGAAGAAGTGCAATTTTAAAATGTTATGTGTTCAAAATGTTTGGTAAATGAGAATATTAAAATATAACTGAAAAATGTGTTATGACAATGATTTTTATAAATGTTGGACAAACCTAGTTCAGTGTAGATGAAACAATAAAATGTACAATATAAGTAATCGCTAAATGTAAAAACTATATTCATGGATGTTATAAATGTTGGACAAACCTAGTTCAGTGTAGATGAAACAATAAAATGTACAATATAAGTAATCGCCAAATGTAAAAACTATATTCATGGATGAGTTGCAAAGTAATAAATGTGTTTTACTTGATTTTAGTAAAGCTTACTTTATGCCTGCCCTACACCTGAGAATACAAATCATTCTCTTAAATTTTATGTCAGTCTACTTTGACCTAAAAAAGGAATATAATTTTGTTTTAAACATGTAATATAATGCTAATAAGGAATTGACAACAACACTTCGTAGGATGCGATATTCTGTATTTATTCTTGTCGACTAGTTTCGGCAGTTGCCTGCCGTCTTCAGGACAGTTATTACATAAAAATCATAGGCTTATATGCAATTTCAGGTTGACAAAAGTGACGTCACAATGAACAATCGTAGTTATGACGACATATAAATATAGATTACAAAGTTTTGAGAAAGAAGATTATCACAGGGAATTAAAAATAAACACTATTTACAATATATTTAATAAATCCTCTTTATAAAAATAATACATTTTACATGACAATATGTGCACTCCCGTTTTAACGTTGTAATGTTTACGTTCTATTTTTAACTTTGTAATCTATATTTATATGTCGTCATAACTACGATTGTTCATTGTGACATCACTTTTGTCAACCTGAAATTGCATATAAGCCTATGATTTTTATGTAATAACTGTCCTGAAGACGGCAGGCAACTGCCGAAACTAGTCGACAAGAATAAATACAGAATATCGCATCCTACGAAGTGTTGTTGTCAATTCCTTATTAGTTTCACTTATACTACGACAACCCTGCATACCTGAGGTATCCACTTCTTAGGAGCGTTGACTTAGTAAAACTTACACAGTGTTGGTTCACCTTTTCCTCTTTATGTAATATAATGATTAAATTTAATTTAAAATTAAACACAAAAAAGTTATAAATTGGCATAAGTGTAGACACTAGTGACACCTCATCGTTGGAAACCGGTCGGTAAGTGGTAGCAAAGTGACAACGCGACTGGACGTGGGTTTCCGACGATGGTGACACTTGTGCATGTGTGTATTCAATATATCTGTATGCAATACTCACAAGGTGTCAATGCTGTTGATACTGTGTAGAGACACCTGTGTGTACACTCGCAGGTGTGACTGTTGTTGATTATTTGGGTGACAAACCCAGCATCATGGCTTGAATTACTGTGGTACTTGTTAGTTGCCATAGCAATAAGTATAAAAACCTGCAATTCTGTGGTCCTGTCATCACTTCTGTGTAGATGCTGTACGGCTACGCTAGAAAGCTATTGAAGATGTTTACCACTGGTCAAACTCATCCTCATAATGTATGTCTGGACTTCTGAAAGGGAAGGTTCCCCGTGCTGATAGTCATTGTTGAGAAAAAACCTGCTACACATACATCTTGTGATGAAAATGCCAACACCCCAAGCAATCACATGGACTCGAGACTGGACATTAACAACCACAGTCAAGATATACATGGAATGATAGAGATGATGGCAGTCTCCAATGAATTCCATCTCATACTCCACTTCTCAGATGACAAATCCAGCAGCCTAAAAAGAACAAGACGATAGTAGTGTACTTGGAATTGTTTTTGTTGTTTTGTTTAACCAAAGATAATAGCCGTTTTGATTGCAAAATATTTTTTTGAAAATTGATAGTTTTTTCAATATGACGCTCATCTCCAGATTGTTTTGATGCAGAAAACGGCGGTACAGAAGTAAGGGGCTTACTTTTGTTACAAATTCTTGAAAGCCAGACTGTAATTAGGTTAAAATATACATGATATATGGGTTTTTTTCAATATCATGCTTATCTGCCCTTATTACGCTCTTCAACAGATTTTGTAAAAATATATATATTGGATCTGGTACTGATCTGGTTATAGCAGAAATTTCTTTTCTTTTTTAATCAGAGCAATGAGACTATTATTGGTTAATATTAAAAGCTATTTTTAAGTGTTTGAAATGCAATTTTTGGCACATCATGTGCAAGATAAGGCTGAAATGACATTTTTCAAAACAGAATAATGAGAATCAATTTTATAGAAAACAACTGCAATTGGGTGTTGGGTCATTTCCCCTGGTTATGTTGCTCCCCGGTTGTTGTCGTCACTCAAGAAATTTAATGGAAGACATCATGTGCTTGTGGACAAATACAGGATTTCCATCTCTCAGATAAGCGCAAATGTTGGTTTGACTTAGAGGTTAAGTATTGTCATCCTTACCTTATATGACCCACGCTAAATCGATTGTTGGCAATGTGAGGGGTGTGAGCACCTGAGTTCACTCTCGTTTCGACTTGAGTTCACATTGATTGCGATTTGGTTGTTTTATGTGTTTTTGTTTTGTTGTGAAGATTTTGTGTCAGCGGATTTTGGTACACATTTGCTTCTGTAATGAATTTTGAATTTGGTAACTCTTGTTTTCATCCAATCGTCTTTTCAGGGTATGTTTCTTGCTGTTGAAGGAAATGGATAGTTGTTTTTCAAAGAATATATGAATATGCAAAGTAATTATTCATTCCTTTGCATATTAATAATCAATATGAACAATATGACTACATTAACAAAAAAGACATTTTATTAAATAAGATCAATCAATTAAATAACTATTTACATGTATATACAAGCCTGCGAATAGATCAATAAACTGAACTTATCAGTTTAGGAACATCCATCTAACAATATATGCAAATACAAAGACAGTTTTACAGATGCAAACAAATCAGTTATTGTACCTCTAAGAAGATAAGCCATTTACTGGCACTTGTATACAAATTTTTTTTTTATATAATATTGCTCATAGATATGTTTGCTGTACTTCAAAGAATAAATTAATAAAAGATTATTCATTTACAACGGACAACAATTTATGCACAAGAAAAGTGAATAAATGTTTACACTCTTCTATATTTTTACAATCATAGCTAATATTTTCATTCTCACAAATCTCTATTAGTACTCAAGTAATATCAACATCTGGCTCATCATAAATATCCTCAACTACACAGCATTCCAAGTAAAAAAATTGAATTGTTTGTTGATCACACTCATTTTTATAGTCTGTTGCGCCTAAAAAAAAACCAAAACAGCATGACATAAATGTCAGTCTCCCATGTACAAGTTGTCTGCAACATATTTAATTATTTTAGAACATACTGATGATTAGCAAGCATAAATTCTCATCAATTTGAAAACCATGTTGAAAACTGAGAAAGTATAATGGGTTCTTTCATACATTTTTGGGAAAGACCGGTTGATCTTTCACAAGTGATAGAAATTTTATGTCTTTTGGCGAGTGGAGTGCAGCGGAACGAGCGAAAAGACATAAAAATTTCTATCACGAGTGATTGTTCACACTGACTTTCCCAAAAACGTATGAAAGTACCTATTTCTTCCGTAAACCAACAACTTTCACATCACTATAACATATAGACTCTCCATTGTTGTAGACTCCATCGTCTCTGACATCCAATATAGGAACACTGGAAACAAGAACGTCATAGAAGAAGGTTGTTATGCTTCCATAACAACATTCTTGTTTCTGGCGTTTTGATTGGATGACGCAGCAAGTACAGATGTGTGCGCGTGAGCTCATCTGTACCAGAAATCGGCCATTTACATAAGAATGTGATATACTTTTTTCTTAGTAATGAAAATTTTGAACTATTTACTTCTCCATGATCTTGCATTAATATTGACAGAGGACTCTTCTTAATGGCAATGCCAATTGTTTTCTCTAGCAAGACTTTTAAAAAAAATCACTGTTCAAACTAACCTTATAAAATTTTGGAAAAGGACGTCCTAAAGATGATGTGTGCAATGTTTCAAAGCAGTCCTTTCATTGGTTAAAGAGGAGAAGATTTTTTAAAATCAAGTAAAATTGATTAAAAAAATGTTCAAGGAATATACTTCCTAAACGGTTCATCAGACAATCTTGACCCTAAAGTCATTTTTGTAGCCCTCATAAAGCAGAACAATTAGGCAATGCTAACTTTTTCTCTAGTTTTAATAATTTTTAAGATTTTGAGGCAAAAATGTCAAAAATCATCAATTTTGACAATTAAAGGGCAATAGCTCCTACAAGGAGTCATCATACAACTTTGACCCAATGGAGTGTTTTGTAGAGCTTTAGATGCTGAAGAAGGAGGGTCTGTTCGGTTTTCCTGTTTCTGTTATACTTTTTGATCTATAAGCAAAAAACTGTATTTTGACCCCCCCTGTTCTATTTTTAGCCATGGTGGCCATGTTGGTTGGTCTGAGGCCATGATTTGGGCAAACTTGGTAGAGGACATTTTACTGATGATGTGTGCAAAGTTTCAAAGCAATCCCTTCAGTGGTTTTGGAGGAGAAGATTTTTTTAGAAAAGTTAACGACGACGACGGACGCCAAGTGATGGCAATAGCTCACCTGAAATGAATTATTTCCCTACTGGGGCCCCTTATTTCTTAACCCCAATTATGAAATGATCCCAAAAGGGTAGGTGCACATCTTCATTATGTCTGTAATCAATATGCAAAATTTCAGAAAGATGTGGTGTATGGTTTTTGAGATTTAGATAATACAAAACAGGAACCCTATAGCACAACGGATGGACAGATGAATCTGATTCCTAGACCCGCTTTCGCCTTTGGCGCAATTTAAATCATTTCAAGGTCTCTAATTTATTTCGTTTATTTTTTTTTATTTCTATAATATGCAATCGTCTTTTATCTTAAACCATTGTTACCATTGTGTCGATTAAAAATATGCAGTGAGGCAGTGAATGCCTTGCAAATTTCCTTCTTCTGAATTTTGGTCATCTTTTCAAACAGTTAATATAAGTAACCATTTTCCTTACATGTGGCAAAACATATCATAGTCCTTTAAAAAGTTCAAATGTTAAGACAAGACAAAAGATATTAATAGAGCTAAAACAAACCTTAAAATGGTTAATCCAGGCCAGAAATCAGCTTTTGCTGGTCGCAGCAATCCCCACCATCTTTCATTGCGCTGTAAAATATACAAATATTTTACCGGTGAATGCTACAACCTTTTAATGCCTAAGTATCTTATAAGTTAAAATTTTAGAGTTTTAGAGTTACGGGGTAGAATCAGGATCATATATAATACAGTTTTTATGAGTTACAGGGTAGAATCTCATAAAAACCTATATAAGACAGTTTTGAAAGGCTACAGGGTAAAATTAGGAATATATACTAGTACAAGACAGTATATTTCAATAGTTACGGGCAAGTATCAGAAACATATGTAAATGTATTTTAATACCAGAATAAAGCCAAAAAATTTATTTTACCTAATAAATCATGCTTAATATTGTGTCTGAAAAAGTCCTCTTTTGGGGATAATTCAGGAAAAATGGGGCTTGGACATGGTCTTTTTGTGGGAAAATAATAAAAAAATACTCAAGTTTGGGGAAGAATTAGTACCAAGAAAGAAAATAATGAAACCTTTTCATGCATATTGCAAATTTTATTAAAGATATTTAAATATAGAACGATACGTAATTGTAAATTATTTGCAAAATGAAATCTTTCTTTTATTCTTTATAACATATTCATTAGCAAAGAGATACTAAAGGATAAAAAAATTCTTCGCCGAAAAATCAGGATACAGCCACTGTTTTCTGGCAACTACATATCAAAGGATCTTAATATTTGGTATGTAGCTTCATCTCATGGTACTTTATGGTCATGATGGTGTTAAGCGATTTTATACCTGAAACATTTCTAATCCCTGTTAACCAAATATTTTTTGTATGATGCAAGCAACATACATCTTCATGGAAGTCCGCCATTTTAGTTTAATTTTTGGAGTGGTTTATAACAAGGAATCTTACTGCCTTCTGTTTCTGTTCAAGGACAGCTTTGTTTTGTGCTTATCAAAAATTGGTACATGCAAAAAGATTATGATACACAAATCCGTGAAAATAAGCAACTTCATTTTGAAAATCAAACATTTGGAGTTATTGTAATCAATCTGTAGTATAATTTCAATACATTAATAATGAATGTGATTATTTATCATTATGAAATTTTTGCACCAATGGGGTCTCAGCATTACCTGGTTCAAAACAGAGGGACCAAAATTGAAGGATGCACCATCATGACAAGCCTCTTGCATTCTTGATATGATACCATTTTCAGTGCCAGGATCTGCTCGAATATAAATACAAAATAAAAGAATATATAAATCTCGACATCCTTTATTTAAATTTTGCAGAAAGTTATTGAAATTTATACTCCATTAAATGAGAAACATAATTTAATCACACCCAGTTGTTTGTGAAAGGTTAGTTACAGAACTTTTCAATGTGTTGATCTGTGTCTTAAAAGCTGTTCAATTATACAAGTAACTGCATCCAAATGTAGAATGACACACTAATTAAACTAAACAACTAAACAAAACCAGAGGCTCTTAAGAGCCTGTATCGCTCACCTGATTTTATAGGCAATGAAGATGGCATTTCCCTGATGTTAAACTAAGTCCTGTAATTTTCAATAAACTTTAAATAGGACCATCCAAACAATATTACTAGAAAGCTTTGTTTCATTGGTTAACCGGTTGTATAGAGAAGATTTTTTTTATTTGCCCATAGGGTCCTATGTTAAACTAAGTCCTGCGCCGTGGTGGCCATTTTGAATTTCCAATTGCCATAAAAAACATAAACTTTATAAAGGACCATCCAAACAATATTGCTAGTAAGTTTTTGTTTCCATTGATTAACCTGTTTCAGAGAAGAAGCCTTTAAAAACTTTTTCCCATAGGGTCCTCTGTTAAACTAAGTCCTGCGGTAGCGGCCATTTTGAATTTCCAATTGCCATAAAAAACATAAACTTTATAGAGGACCATCCAAACAATATTGCTAGAAAGTTTTGTTTTGATTGGTTAAACGGTTTCAGAGAAGAAGCCTTTTTAAACTTTTTTCTCATAGGGTCGAATGTCAAACCAAGTCCTGCGGTGGCGGCCATTTGGAATTTCCGATTGGGATAAAAAACATTTACTTTATAGAGGACCATCCAAACAATATTGCTAGTAAGTTTTGTTTCCATTGGTTGACCGGTTTCAGAAAAGAAGCCTTTCAAACTTTTTCCCATAGGGTCCTATGTTAAATTAAGTCCTGCGGTGGCAGCCATTTTGAATTTCCAATTGCCATAAAAAACACAAACTTTATAGAGGACCATCCAAACAATATTGCTAGTAAGTTTTTGTTTCCATTGATTAACCGGTTTCAGAGAAGAAGCCTTTTAAAACTTTTTCCCATAGGGTTCTATGTTAAACTAAGTCCTGCGGTGGCGGCCATTTTGAATTTCCAATTCCCATCAAAAACACAAACTTTATAGAGGACCATCCAAACAATATTGCTAGTAAGTTTTGTTTTGATTGGTTAAACGGTTTCAGAGAAGAAGCCCTTTTAAACTTTTTTCCCATAGGGTCCTATGTTAAACTAAGTCTTGAGGTGGCGGCCATATTGGTTTACCAATCAAAATAAAAAACACAAACTTTGTAAAGATCCATCCAATGAACATTATGGCCAAGTTTGGTTTCAATTGGCCAAGTGGTTTCAGAGAAGAAGATTAAAATGTAAAAAGTTAACAGACGCCGACGACGAAGACGGACGCAAAGTGATAACAATAGCTCACATGACCCTTTGGGTCAGGTGAGCTAAAAATGTAAAGACACAGGTGTCATGATAATACAAAATGTTTGTACATGGCACATTGCTGCTGTAGCTTTGTTATTTATTTTTAATGCCAATGTTAGCTTTGTATTTATATCTGTTATGTATGCTAATCATTTAACACAAACATAAGAAAAATATTAATACTATCTCATTTATTAGATGTACATGTATTAAATTTGACAGGCAGGACTACCTGTTAGCCTTGAGTCGAATCGCTCTGGTCGTTTCGCACCTATAACATGTATAAAGTGAGACGTTTCGCCCTGGATCTTTTCGCCCCTCTAAACAAAAACAATGTGTATCTCGTATTTTGTGTATTAGAGCTGGATGAACTTTAATTAATAAATAAAAATTATAGCAATTATAATCTCAGTTCATAATTATTTCATTTGTTAATTACTTCATCAAAATAATTCAATTAATTTATTAATCAGTGTCAAATACCAATTATCATATTTAATGTGATGATTAAAAGAAATTAATTTTGTTATGATTAAATAAAATTCAATCAAATGAAGAAACACCTTTGATCTAGAGCTTTACAGCTTGTGCCACCGTGTCATTTAATTAAAAGTTCAAAGTAATTTGTGAAATGTTTGATTAGTGAAAACATAACCTGTAAAACTCATCAAAATATATAAAATATGAGCCACACTAGTGGCAATAATTTCACCAAATTCTGCAATTATCCTTCATTCGGCAATGTAAACATAGAACCCAAGGCAAAGTTACTTTTAAAATATCTTGCATGTACTGCTCTAACCAAATGACTCCTAAATAATAAAATACAACTAGAACTACCCAGTTTCTACAGACTTTTGGTTCCATCTACACCATTGATGCTCAGGAGTGACAATAACTCTGTGCTGTATTAGTGGGCTTTTTATGCTAAAATTTGCTTTGTATGCTTTGTTGTTGTTTTGTGTTAAAATAAATTTATATATTTAAAATTTCTTTTTTTTTCTGTACATCTATAATATGTCACAGAGTAAAAACATACACTTCAACAAAAAAAGTAAATTATTACAGAAACCATAGCAACAAACATGTAATAGACAATGATCTATCATTATATATCCTATACAAAGTACAGGCAAAACAACACAGGGCTAACTGGAATTGGGGCAAAACGACTCAGAGGCGAACGGTATTCTGGGCAAATAAAACGACCCAGAGGCGAATGGGATTAGGGGCGAAACGATCATAATTCCTCCAACTGGATATTTCGTAAAATGACTGGCATTTTTTTATTTCTTAAGATACATTACAAATTTAAACTGTTTCTATTTCTGTTTCTGTTTGGGTTACGTTGTAGTATCCAATACTGGCTTTTATACAACGGGAGAGAGCGCCGGAGGTATTACTGGCGATGGTTCCCTAGGGGCGGTCTTAAATGCCTCTACGGAACTGGCATGCACTATGTTGTCTGGTAGTTGGTTCCAGCGTATGGTGGTGTCGACAAAGAAGGAGTGCTGGTACTGTGATGTCTTGTTTTATTAATGGTTTCTACATAATAAATAGTTTTTTCACACAAAGAGTGGTTTTGAAAAATTCATGTTCCATTCCTAGTTTTCGGTCATTCGTGCACAGGAACTTGTTTCAGAATTTTTTTTTTCTGAAACAAGTGCCGGAATAAAAGTACGCTTACATATTCGTGTACCCGGTGCGGAATTATTTACTTTTGCGTTATGATCGACTTTTTTGTTTCCTCTGATATTTAATTTCGACCCAAATGATATAAGGATCAAATTCCTGTGCCTAATCACAGGAGCTTGTAAAAATAGATTTACTTGCACTTTCGATATAAATTTGATACTGGCCATGGGTCGAGTTTGTGCTCCCACACTAACACTTTCATCGCCGAAATTCGAGTGTACCAATTGAACGAGTTCCCGGCAGTCTATTTATCGGTGTCCAACCAAATGACCAGCAAAAAATTTCGATACAGTTCAATGATTGATTGATGTGCGCCTGATCAGTTGATCCTTTTGTCGTATGAATTTACCGGACAACTTAATCAACTTCCCCTGTAAAGTTTTACTGAATATATCGTTTTTCATTATTATTCCCCCTTAATTCTATTCGCACATTTTGATTGGTCACAACAGCGTCTAAAAAAATATCTAAGCCGGTGTCATACAAAATTAGGACCGGTATCAGCTGTTTATCTATCAGTCATGTCAATTAAAATAAAAGGTCATTAAAAATACCAAGATGAATAAAGCTAACCAAGACTCATCAGTGGCACAAACAATATTTGAATTTAAATGAAAATAATGTTATAGAGCTTTTGTCACCAGAATTCTAAAACTTTATACAAAACTGTAGCAAAATACACCTTGAAAATAAAAAATATGACAAAATCCGACCTTCGGTGGGAAATCTGACAATCCTTATAAATTAGGATTGGAGTCTGCCTGCAGAGAGACTCGAACCCGCAACCTCCGTGTTGACAGAACACGTGATCAATAGTAGACAAACTACCTTAACCACTCGGCCACCAATTAATAGGCCGACCCCATGTTTACATTTGAAACCGACAAATTTGGCTTATGTAATTTGAAATTTAACAGGCTTTGTTTACACAGAGAAAGCAGGTCGTTACATTAGAATTTAATTTCTTGCATGCTACATTTCTTTACTATACATTTTTTTTAAATTAACGTATATATCTTGATAGCCGGCTACTATAATGTTCGGAGTGGCTAAATATCATACACTATTCGTCCGGCCGTTAGATTTGTGCATGTCCCGAGCATCCCACAGCAGCAGCAGCAACAAGTTCATATCGGAGATACATTTTCTTCATATAAAGAATTACAATTAAGAATCCGTCAATTTGAAATTAGCAAAAAATGTAGAATTTTACAAAAGAGATTCCCACACGATATTGTCAGCAAGAGAAGGGACATTAAATTTACATCTTAAAGATCCTAACCAATAAAGCTTGAATTCATCGAAACTGCCATGTATAGAGCATGATAAAATAAGCTCAACGGACAAATAAACCAAAAGTTAATATTTAGATTATATATAGCCTAGGGACTATTCTTCGTCTATCCGGAGAAATAGCCAGACGAAGTGTCATAGCTATTTTTCCGGCTAGCTGAACGAACAGTCTCAAAGCGATTTCTCCCGCTAGCCGGAGAAATAGCTATCAGACTTACAGCAACTGACTATAATGTTTTGTTAAAAATGAAAACATACATGTAGGCATTTGTAGCGATTTTTCAACAGTACGTATCATAAAAAATCGTTAATCGTTTTCTTTTCGTTTAACCTCACTAATAATTCATCCAGATCTATTTCCGTTCTTTGTCATAAAATCTCGATGTTTTTCATTTTATTTGTATGTAATAATATCAAGATCTCTGGTGAATTAAGAACTACAGTACGAGACAACAAGACATACACGTTGATTATTTCTTATTCTGTAATATATTTAGTTATTCATAAATATATCAAGACAAAACATATTTACACACACATAGACACATATATACTCACTAAAAAAAACGCAACATCGGATAAATTTTTTCAAATCCCTTTTTTTGCAGACAAATAACCTATAAATATTCAAATAAATACAACATCAGTTACACCTTAATTAGAGGTTTCCAGGTGAAAGCATTTAATTCATCAACCCGTGAACGACTGTGGTTGAAATCTTTAACACATTAAGAATTACGCATTGCTTAAAACAGGGTGGACTTTCACGTGCAAATCATGGGTATTTTTTTTTAACTCAGACAATCGGTATAAAACCCGGCTATATCTTTTCTGGACTGCATTAATAAAATTTCATTCTGACGAGGGGACGCTATGCCAAGGTTAAATGCAGCTACCCGAAATATCGCTATCGGTCGAATCGAGGCCGAGGAATCATAGAACGTACAATGTTCATTGTAGCTCAATTTCATGCTTTGGAGCTAGACGCTACCAGCAGCTTGGTACTACGACAGACCAACTATGTTCAGGGCGTCCGCGTGTTACAAGACGGGCGAAGGATCGTTAATTAGATTATTCCATCTACGAAAAGGACTATTGCTGCAACAGAAACAGCTGTAGAGCAGGTACTTCAGTATGAGTAGCAAAGGATACCGCGTGTTCGTACTCAACGTTAAATTTATTGACAGTATGCGAAAAAAATGTTATATTCCTTGGTAAAAGAACTCATGAACAAGAAGTGTGCAAAACAGCAGTAGAAAGTAGACTTTTATTATTAACAACGTGATCATGGGAACTTTGTTAAATGTGTCCATATCTGGTACCAATATTGAATATTTTATCAGCACAAAATGATTACTTGGACAATATGATGATCAGTCTGAAAAAAAACAAATTAAATCTGTCTTACGAACGTTTGTGTTATGCGTTTTTCCGTCAGATATAATATCAGCGACGGATCCAGATGGCGACGGGGATATTAGCCCCACCCCCCCCCCCCCTTAACAATGAAAAGAAAGAGAAACTGAGCGAAAAAACGAGGAAAGACAGAGAACAGAAAGGGCAAGCGAGAGTGTGTTAAAAATATTAAAATTTGTAGTCCTCAGCACCCTCTCAATTGCTTATATCCCACCAGCTTATGGACGATTCGCCCCCTACCCCACCCGGGCGCTGCGGTCACCAGACCTCTTTCCCCAATTTCGCCTTCATAGCCCGATTTTCTGGAAATGCACTTGAATATAAGTTATTAGTAAGATAATGGGGCCTCACCATATTGAAATAATATGTATGCCTAACAAGGCGAAGGTTATGGGGTCCGCATTCGGCCCAAGTGGGTCCACTTGGAGACAGAGACACAAGGCCTGGAATTGACTTTATGAACATGATGAATGCCAGCTCTACGACGACGGGTGTGTTACAAAATTAACAAGCAGTATCCCCCTATTCTGTACTCTCGTTATGTAAGAGTTCGTGTTCTTGGGTTTTTTTGCTGCGTCTAGTGTTGTGTTTCTCGAATGAATTTGTTGAACTTGACATCGAGACTTGATTAGGCTTTGTATTTCTTCGCATCTGTTCAAGTTCAAGTAGGAAATACATTCTTTCATTGGTTAAACTCTGCCAAATATTATCTATATTTCTGTAGTAAAACAAACAGTCGGGCTTTTTTCATTTTTAATTTATTATTATATTATTATTTTTATTGGTTTTTTCTTCTTATTTTAACAGCTAATTAAATGAATGGTATAAACACCGCGGCTGTAAATCTGAAGTACGTACAATCTAGTACTCGTGTCAACATTATACAGTGTATGCATGCTGCAACAAGACATGAAATGTCGGTTAAACAATGGGACCAACCTTTTCCTTATTATTGGGGTTGGTCGTGCTATGGGACCAACCTTTTCCTTATTGTTGTGGGTGACGTACAATGGGACCAACCTTTTCCTTATTATTGGGGGTGACCATAATTATTTCTGTAAACCGTTTTTCTTTTCTAGCTCATTAAATTCGCTGCATCAAAACCCCAATATGTAATCTAATATTATCCTAGAAAACAATGCAGTCATCGTAAGACCGACGAAAAATATATCCAAAAGCAATATAACGGCCCCATCTTCTACACCCTAAAATGAAAATGTTAAATAGCATAACTAAAACAAAAGAAAATGACACGGACCAATTATATTTCAGTATGCTAATAGTTTACTTTGGCACAATCTCTATGGGGTCGTCAATTCTAGGACTTCTGTCAAGCACACAGTAAGCGATCTGTGTGCCAAGCTTATACAAGACAAAATATTGTGTCGTAAACAGCCGGCAACCATGCAGGAAGTGATCTGTGTGCCAAGCTTATACAAGACACAGAATTGTGTCATAAACAGCCGGCACAGTGGAACTGATCTTTGTGCCAGGCTTATACAAGACACAGTATTGTGTCATAAACAGCCGGCAACCATGCAGGAAGTGATCTGTGTGCCAAGCTTATACAAAACACAGAATTGTGTCATAAACAGCCGGCACAGAGGAAGTGATCTGTGTGCCAAGCTTATACAAGACACAGTATTGTGTCATAAACAGCCGGCACAGAGGAAGTGATCTGTGTGCCAAGCTTATACAAGACACAATATTGTGTCGTAAATAGCCGACAACCAGGAAGTGATCTGTGTGCCAAGCTTATACAAGACACAGAATTGTGTCATAAACAGCCGGCACAGAGGAAGTGATCTGAGTGCCAAGCTTATACAAGACACGGTATTGTGTCATAAACAGCCGGCACAGAGGAAGTGATCTTTGCGCCGAGCTTAAAAAAAGACACAGTATTGTGTCTTTTACAGCCGGCACCCAGGAAGTGACCTGTGTTCCAAGCTTATACGAGACACGGTATTGTGTCATAAACAGCCGGCACAGAGGAAGTGATGTTTGCGCCAAGCTTATAAAAGACACAGTAATGCGTCATAAAAAGCCGGCACAGAGGAAGTTCTGTGTGCCAAGCTTATACGAAACACAGTATTGTGTCATAAACAGCCGGCATATACGAAGTTTTCTGTGTGCCAAGCTTATACAAGACAGTATTGCGTCATAAAAAGCCGGCACAGAGGAAGTGACCTGTATGCCAAGCTTATACATGACACAGTATTGTGTCATAAACAGCCAGCGCCATATAGGAAGTTTTTTGTGTGCCAAGCTTATACAAGACACAGTATTGCGTCATAAAAAGCCGGCACCGAGGAAGTGATCTTTGTGCCAAGCTTATAGAAGACACAGTATTGTGTCATAAACAGCCGCCGTATAGGAAGTTTTTGTGTGCCAAGCTTATAGAAGAAACAGTATTGCGTCATAAACAGCCGGCACCCAGGAAGTGACCTGTGTTACAAGCTTATACGAGACACAGTATTGTGTCATAAACAGCCGGCACAGAGGAAGTGATCTGTGTTACAAGCTTATACGAGACACGGTATTGTGTCATAAACAGCCGGCACAGAGGAAGTGATGTTTGCGCCAAGCTTATAAAAGACACAGTACTGCGTCATAAACAGCCGGCACAGAGGAAGTTTTTTGTGTTCCAAGCTTATACGAGACACAGTATTATGTCATAAACAGCCGGCATATAGGAAGTTTTATGTGTGCCAAGCTTATAGAAGAAACAGTATTGCGTCATAAAAAGCCGGCACAGAGGAAGTGACCTGTGTGCCAAGATTATACAAGACACAGTATTGTGTCATAAACAGCCGGCACAGAGGAAGTGACCTGTGTTCCAAGCTTATACGAGACACATTGGGTCAAATACATTTTTAAAAATTACAATAATTATTATTTATATAACTAAAATCTTTTATTACAACGCACAAAACGCAAGTTCCAACTGTAATTGTAAATGACATAAGTTTTACAAATTACTATTGGATTCAGGATTTAACAAAAAAGGGGAGGGCGCTCTGGACTTTATTTTTATCACAGGTGCTGATAGACGCATGCTATATATGCTTCTTTTGTAAACCGGGAAGGTCTAAGCACCACGCCCCCCCCTTTTCCACTTGATTCGTCACTGACTACTATATCAGATATATATGACTATAGATCAGATATTTAATTTTTCTATAAACATGTTTAGCCAATAATGCATAAGTATGAGAATTGTTCAACTTGTAATCAGGTGAAACATTCATTTTAAAAATGTAATTTAAATAACTACCCGACAATATTTTACAGACTATAGGATGGGTTGTAGGAATAAACTGACCTCAATTGTGGAAAAATTTTACGTCATATAATTAAATTACTCGTTACAGCATCTTTTACCTTATTTAAAAAATCTGACATTGACCAAACTGTTCTGATTTAGTCAAATTTGTTAAAATTACCCATTGTCATTTTTTAATGGTGAAAATTTACCATAAGCTAATGGTTTAAACAGGCTTGTTCCAGTTGAGTCGATTTGAATTCAAATAAAAATAAAAACCTAATTTAAATATTTATAATTCCATTCTTTAAACATTTTCAGAAAATTGTTGACCCGAGCTACCTTAAGTGACGTAACATTATTTTGACAACGTTTTGTTAAGAATCGAAACTTTGTCGATTAAAATAGTAAGTTAACATCAATCAAATTGAACCATCGTCAAATATGTAAATGTAATTTCCCTTTTAATTTTCATATGTATTGATACAATAGAGTGGTGCTTTGTGGCCGAGTGATTAAGGTAGTCATCTACTGTTGATGACGCTGAATTAACCAATATTCTTAATTAGATAAATTGGTGCCTGTCCTGACACTTGTTCAACAACTGACCAGCAGTGACCTTTGACGAACACATGGTGCCGACTGGTTAACGTTGATCTGTAATAAATCGTCTGCAGTAGTCCGTCTACTTGTTCTACAGTAATCGACGGATAACACTAGTTAGTCTACAGTAATCGACGACTAACGCTAGTTGGTCTACAGTAATCGACGGCTTACACTATAGTTAGTCTACAGTAATCGATAGCTAAAACTAGTTGGTCTACAGTAATAGACGGCTAACACTAGTTAGTCTGCAGTAATCGACGACTAACGCTAGTTGGTCTACAGTAATCGACGGCTAACACTAGTTGATCTACAGTAATCGACGGCTAACTATGGTTCGTCTGCATTAATCGACGGCTACAACGAGGCGATCTGCAGTAATCGACGGCTTACACTAGTTGTTCTACAGGAATCGACGGCTAGCATTAAGTGGTATACACTAATCTACGGACCAATTTGCCTACATTAAACTTAGATTGTACACAGTAGTTGACGGCTGACAATAATTGATCTACATAATCTACGCTAACCATAAGTGGTCTACAGCAATAGACCGCAGACACGAGTTGATCTGCAGTAAGCGAGGGCTAACATTAGTGGTCTATAGTAATTGACGGTTAACACTAGTTGATCTACAGTAATGAACGACTTACACTAGTTGGTCTGCAGCAATCGCCGACGAACAATAGTCGCATGATGTCTACCTGCAGTAAATTCCATAAAGTTATATTACCAGGTGACTAAAAATAGTTAATCTGTAGTGACCGACGTCTAAAAATAAAAATATGAAGTGTCAAACACAGTTAATAAAAGACGCCTTCGGTTATCTGACGACTAGCAATAATGGGACACGTAGTGAGGAGGTGACTAATAGGATTGTCTGAAGTGACGGCTTACAACTCGTGGGTTATTTATAAATAGCTGCTTATATAGAGGACATTGTAATAATATCTTGACTGCACAAGGGAGAGTGGTATTGCCTGAAACATTGATAATGCCTGAAACAAACTGTATGCCGATCAATTGTCACACAGACTGAATTTTGTATACATTTTTTATTTCATACATTTTTCTCATACAGGTGCTATATTGTGTTAAAAAAAACTAAAACCCAAGATTGTATTTGTATATATACTTAAATTTATTTATTGCAAATTTCACACACAATAAGTTTCAACTTATATCTAAGTTGTGGTCGTGAAATTTAATACCAGTGTATTTATGTAGACAAATGCTTTGCGTGTTTTATGCATAATAACTTCCTGCAGATATTGATTTTTTTTCTAAAAATGTGTAGCCAACCGTGCAAAAATATGAGCACTGTTCACATATAGACACCCAGGTGATCGAAACACGCCTTTTAAAAACTCCGGGACGACCTGATCAGAGTGACAACAGTCTATTACTGAGTCTATAACTCCGGGCCGACTTGATCAGAGTGGCAACAGTCTATTACTGAGTCTATACATGTAAGTTTTGTTGTTTGTTTTCATAATATTGTATTGACCAGATATTTGATAACGGAAGTGTTCAATATGTTTTCCTTTTTATTATCTTTTAAATTTTAAAGTGAAATTTTTTAACAAATTTAATTTATAATTAGGCTCCCCGTCACTATTACAGTAAAAATGAATCCATTATTTTAATAATATGACATAAACAAACCTCAACTTATACTGTAAAATTTGTCTTATTACCAATTTTCAATTAAAAATGTAAAAATAACATTGAATATATATGACTATTGTTAGTTTTCGGTTAAACGGCGGCCGTTGTCAGTGGAGACTATGCGACATGGAGTTTAAATACAGTTATAGTCGAACTGAAACATACAGGTAAAGTCGAACTGCATACTTTTTAAATGTCGTCAAGTATTTCTATATAAGTCTACGAGCGGTCTAATGTCGTCAAGTATTTCTATATAAGTCTACGAGCGGTCTAATGTCGTCACTTGATCACTAACAACAATGTTAATTGTAATATTTCTTACGTAATCAATCGTACATTCAGTCAGGGATATTGCATACTTCCGTTAATGTTATTGATTCAGCAAAAGTAAAATTCGCCTGTAAAACTGGCACATATATGTATGTTATTCTTGTCGCCAACGACGGATTATTATTCAAGCATGAAATTCAAATTCGCTATTACATATTTACTTTTATATACTAGCTATTTACCGCTCATTTGTAACACAGACAACTGTATATCACTCAGTTGTCACAGACTAACTGTATACCGCTCCGTTGTCACACAGACAAACTGAATACCGCTCAGTTGTCACACAGACTAACTGTATACCACTCTGTTGTCGCACAGACTAACTCTATATCGCTCAGTTGTCGCACAGACTAACTATATCGCTCAGTTGTCGCACAGACTAACTACTTATATACCGCTCAGTTGTCACACAGACAAACTGTATACCACTCAGTTGTCACACAGACTAACTGTAAACCGCTCAGTTGTCACACAGACTAACTCTACACCACTCAGTTATCACACAGACAAACTGTAAACCGCTCAGTTGTCACACAGTCTAACTCTACACCACTCAGTTGTCACAAAGACAAACTGTATACCACTCTGTTGTCACACAGACTAACTGTTTAACCTCTCAGTTGTCACACAGAATAACTGTATACCGCTAAATTGTTACACAGAATTACTGTATGCCGCTCAGTTGTCTCACAGACTAACTTTATCCCGCTCAGTTGTCACACAGACAAACTGTATACCGCTAAATTGTTACACAGACTTACTGTATGCCGCTCAGTTGTCACACAGACTAACTATATACCGCTCAGTTGTCACACAGACAAACTGTATACTACTCAGTTGTCACACAGACTAACTGTAAACCGCTCAGTTGTCACACAGACAAACTGTATACCACTCTGTTGTCACACAGACTAACTGTTTAACCGCTCAGTTGTCACACAGACTAACTGTATACCGCTAAATTATTACACAGACTTACTGTATGCCGCTCAGTTGTCACACAGACTAACTTTATCCCGCTCAGTTGTCACACAGACAAACTGTATTCCACTTAGTTGTCACACAGACTAACTATATACCACTCAGTTGTCACACAGACAAACTGTATACCACTCAGTTGTCACACATACTAACTGTAAACCGCTCAGTTGTCACACAGACTAACTCTACACCATTCAGTTGTGTATACCACAGTGTTCACAGGTGCGCAATCACAAGAAGGCCTGTTAGTTACTTTACCACTAGGCTATCAAGGCCCCACAAATAAGTATAACCAGAGACATATAATAACATGTCTCTGGTATAATTTAGTAATTCTAATATAATTATAACAAATTTGCTTAAAAATAGACAAAGATCTTGACAACTTGGAACGTTATAAGACAAGTCTGACCGTATTATGCCGAGTGGTCGTAACTACGCTCCAAGTGGTCGCGATCCGGGTTGTGCGTGGTCCGAGTTTCCATTTCCTGTTACCATAGACAAGTGTTTATTGCATTATTTTCAATAAATCATTATCTTGTATATTTAGTTGTACAATTACGTTTCGTGCAATCGTTCTCGCTAGTAATTAATATGATAAATATGCTGAAAATTCGTTTAGTTGAGATCAAAATGAATATACCAATAAGTGAGTTTAAATATCTGGCTATTTTGTTCTTAAAATATTGTTAAAATTTGTTTGTTAAAGAATTTTCTTAATAAATGAATTTAAGGAATAAATACACAGTCAAATCCGTGTTAATAATCGCAAGCTATTTTTGCGACAAGATCGGTACCAGCAGTATTGGTTTTAAGAACATTTCCAAGGCTGTGCACGGGATGGGGTACCTGCGCATTGAAAACAATGTTTTTGGAAGGTAACTAACGTAAAGAAATGTTTTGTTAATGAAAACAATTAATGTGTTTAATATTAACTCTACGACACTGTCCAAGTCTCAATCTAGTACCATGTCACAGCAAGATTTTAATGTCAACGAGTTCAGCTTCAGATATCGGTCGAAAATTCTGCCATGCCATGTGCTCACCTTGACACTAGCTTACTTACTTGTTATGGGGGTTTTCAAACGCGGCTGTGTTAAGGCAACCACGGAGTTATATGGATGTAAAATGATATATAACAGGGTATCAACATAAAAACCGTACTACACATACAAAACCACAACGTTTTAAAAGAATTAATATATTTTTAACATGTAATGGTGTCGCCCAAACAACTTATTGTGAAATAAGATTTGTCGTCATTTTCTCCTTACTGTCACGTGACTTGTGAATGGAACAAGTTGTGGGACCCAAAATGCGTCCGGTGCACCAAGTAGATCTATTCAATTTGTTTAAAACCTGGTATTGCTGTGTTCAGAATTAAAATACCAAAGCGTAACCATCTGCTATTACTATGATATATCCTTAGTTCTTTTATTCGGGACCACTTTCCAAGTGTATTCAATACCCCCCTTTTACCTTAAGGATAGCGTGTTCGATCATTTGAAAAATATGCATCAGACAATCTAGTGCAGCGAGATTGAATAAACAGTCAACACCATCTGCCTACCTGTAAAATTTTATTTAGATCTGACCTCATCTTCAATATGCGCTAGTGCAATTTATAACCGATTTTAAATTTCTTTCCTTATTTAGCGATTTAAATTTGCGTATTAAAACGCTGGAGTGACTACACCAGTTCCGGAACGCCCTAAAAACGGCAACGACGTCATCGTCGTCAAGTTTCGAATGATTACGAAAGCGCAGACATATTACAATATTTCTTGTTCTTATTAATGAAAAAAACCATTTACATTGTAAAATTAACGTCATTAATACGTATACTGAACAATAACCCTTAGCATACAAGATCAATGATGCAATTTATTATGGATTATCAAGAACTGTAAGGAATACCTATGCTATGCCGCTATGGTTGATATTTCGATAAATGTCTTGCAATTTAAACTTTATTTGTATCCACGAGACAGTGTGAGGGTTTAAGGGCAGGCAATTTTTGCTGCTTCACAATAACATTTTCCATACCATGTAACAGTACATGGTCTTATTAATACTAGTAAAGAACTCCCTAATTAAGACAATAGTTTAGTATAGATCTAGTAGTAAATTACTGAATACTGGGCCATGCTGTGTTGGTCCCTTGTTTTACCCTGAATTTTACCTTCTTATTAGAGAAGCAACAATAAATTATAGCTCTTTATGTTAATAATTGTACCTTTTTGGTGCAGTATATAAGATTCAAATGTCTTAAATATGAAGTATCAATTATCTAGATCATGGCTGTATTGAGACTGTAATTTGTTGCATATTTTTTCTTTTCTTTTATAAAAGACCAAAAATCTAGACTCAGAAAGCAAATTATGCATACCACCACACAAGTTATGTCCTCCTTAAGCTGTGTGCTTAACAAATATTTTGTTCTTGGTCAGAACAAAAAAAGTTCTCATGTTCACAATTTCCCCATGCATTCTATCTTACTTTGAAAAACAATGTAACAATAGGTTACTCCTAGATAAATAAAACCTGATCCAAGTCAAAACCCCCTCAACAAGTTCCTATTTGATTTTTTTATGCAAAAGGAAAATATCAAAACAAACTAACTGAATGCAAACAAAACAATAAGTTCCAGTAAACTGCAATTGCATTTCTGTTGGTTAAAGCAACATGTGAGGTCCTGTCTGCAGTCATGGGCAGTGTTTATCCATTATTGTTATATTAATGTAAATAATCTTCATCAATGGCTGAATTTTAATTTGATATTTGCATTGAGATTTTGGTCATTTAGGTAACATTTGTCAATTTTGTATAGCTGTTCACAATCTTAACGTGATAAAAAAGGGGGTGTAATGCTATGTTCTTAATGCAATGTGTCACATTTGACAACTTTTTCTAGATCTTCTTGAAAATACAGTTAAGTGTAGTCATAGTATCAACAGACATATAAATCTATAAATGGTTTAAGCCCATGGACTATTCTTATCCAAGCAATAAAATTTATTAAAAATTTCCTTCCTGGTCTCAGACATTGTTTACTGCAAGTTCTCATGTGTTTATGAACTAACACATTTAAATTAGACATGTTAGAAATTACATTCTAAATTTGACATGGATTGTATGAGTTTTGTCTTCTGGCAAAGGAATTATTTGAAGAATAATAATAAAATAAAAATACATATATTCACATTAATTTTAATTATTAAAGATCACATGCACTATAACTGTTGGATTTTGTAATTAAAAAGTAAATTTAGTTTTAAATACTTATATGCTGCATGTTACAATTTGTTCGATTAAATCTTAAATACATCTTGGAATATCAGCTGCATCTTTTGTGGCAAAGTCCATTATGAAATAGGTCACATGACTTCTAATTTTCCATAATATATGCCAAGCAACATATGCTCACTAAGATTTTATGTTTAAGTGTATGTAAACTGTATTTATCATTTTCAGCACAAATTCAAAATCCATGACACTTGGAGAAAATATTGTTCCAGAATTACTTGAAATTTTGTCAATTTAGTTCTGTGTTATGTATGTCTTCTTTCCATCAGAATTAAAATACATGAAGCTGTGTCTTTTGTAGCAAAGTGCACTATGAAATAGACCACATGACTTCTAATTATCCACATTAATTGCCAATCAGTATGTTCATTAAGATTTTCTGTATAAGTAAACTGTATCAGTGTCAGCACAAATTTTAAATCCATGACTTCCAGAAAATGATGAAATAGACTGGAATGCATTTCTCTCTTCTTAATTGCTTACCCTACAATTAACAAACAACCAACTTTAAATATAATGTTATAAATGTATAATTATAATATCCAATTTATTATTAAAATCATAAATTTTAAAATTTGGGAATATGGGTATTAAAATTGATAAAAAGTTAATGTTTAAACTAAATAAAGAGGAATTTAGTTTTATAATATTATATTCTGGACCCATCTGTATATTTATGAATAAATATAAAGAGTATTAAAATATTGTTAAATACTGAAAATTATTTTATAATAAAAACCCCAAAGGGTCAAATCTTGACCATTTAAAATTATGTGGGTGTAAATGATTAATATAGATAAAATATGTAAGACATTAAAAGCATTTTTTGTTAATAAATGAATCATAATCTAATGTTTTGGAGTCAGTATACATATCTTTAATGAACTTTCACCTCTTAAACTATCTATCAAATCTTTTATTCTCTCTTTCTAAACCTGGGTTTGTAACTGATGAATTGACCTGCATGTTTCAACAAATGTATGTGATATTACTATTTGAGCAACATGTATAAACTAGTATTTCTGTTTAATGTTTTAGCATGACAATTTTAAAGACAATGTACTTATATGGAATTGTGCAAAATTAAGTTTTAGTTAGTTACATGGTTTGAGTATATTGTGTAAAGGTTTTTTTTTTTTTTTTGGGGGGGGGGGGGGTGGGGGGTATAAGAATTGCAAGCAAGCCTATAGCCATTGTTCAACAACCATTTCATAATTCTCGCATACAGATAGTTCCAATACGGGCTTGTAACGTTTTGATAAACAGTTTTGGTCGAAATAGGTAGCAGTCAAGACTGTCATCAATCATTCCCCGAGAAGATTAAATCGAAATCTCTTTAATGAATTTGTGTACAATTATTATAACGGCAACACAGAGTTACTATTTTCTTGTACATACCTTAGTGTTCCTGTCTTTTGTGCAGCCTCGTATGGCTTAAGGTAATTAAAAAGTTAGCTGGTTCTCACTAGCACGTTAAATGGCGATGCAAGAATTTGTTTCACGTTGACGTTACCGGAAGCTGCGTTAGTTCATGTAGTTTATGTCATACAGAATGCTCCACAAGTCAACGAATTCGACTAAATACAAAACATTTAAGATTTTTTATTTACCTGACTCTAAAGAATAAAAAACAATGTATAATTTGAATACGTAGGGAACTTTTATTGAGAGTTGTCATTTTCTCCCAACCTAAAACCAATTGACCAATCAAAACGCTGTAACCATGGGAATGTCTGTTGTCGGTAGATTGCAATGCGATCGTCAAATAAATTAATGAACTTGCCTTAACGTACCCGCGAAGTACTTGAAACGGTCTCGCACGGACTTTGACACTAGCTGCGGAACCGTGGCTTTTAAGTCTTTTAAGCTGTGTGTGTTTTGGGGCCGTGGGGGGGGGTGTAATGTCTAATTTAGACTCTAAATGGTGTCGAGTACAGTTCGCCCGAAATTTCGTTCGCACCAGAGTCAGTTCGTCCCAATACTTCCTCGCACGCGTCGATTCGCCCCAATTTCTATTAGCACTGGGTCGTTTCGCCCCGGTAAACTATTTTATATATAATAATACATGAGTTATTTTTGATTGTTGTATATGATTAGCCAGATACTGTACATTATTTTGTTAGTTTATGGTGCAGGTGTTTGATATGTGGTTATCTGATTAATAGGTGAGCACAATCAGCTGTAATTAATTATTTGCTTGTTTTTTTAAGACTTTAAATTGTGTATATAACTGACGACTTTCCAATTTAAAAAACGCCACCTAGTGCCCACTTCAGGTACTAAAAATTGTGGATGAAGCCGTAGTTTGTTCTGTTGCAAACTTGAAATGGACAATTGTCTTTGATAAATTTCCATGCTTCGAGTGAATGACAGGTGTCAATATATATGAGCGAGGATGTAATTAAAAAACCATGCTTTTATCGTTAATTAATTAACCGATGTCTATTCACCCATGATTTACCTGTTGCTAATCTGAGTTTTAACCCCAGCTGTTTTATAGCTTGATTAAGCAAGCTTACCGGTGACAAAGGTGTTCTAATATTCAAACTCACCCGTTGCTTATGGCTATAGTAACATCTACTAATGAGGTTAATTAGATAAAATTGGATTGGCATTGACAAACAATACCAAAACAATGCAGTATCTTTATTTCAATATCATACAGTGTAGTCTTAAAGTGATGACAGTCATAGTTTTTTTAACAGGAAGTAAAAGGGGAGATAAATCATGTAAAACTGGAAATGGATCAATTATGTACCTGAGTCGTTGACTACTAATAGCAAGCCAAGAAGCCAGCAACATATTAGCTTTTTTAATTTAATTTTAAATTTTTTAATTGAAGCCATTTTATTGCAAATTTATTAACAACCAGTGAATGTAACAATTGTGCAGACATTAATTAACTGCCATATTGTGTAGACATTAATTAACTGCAATATTGTGCAGACATTAATCAACTGCCATATTGTGCTCTTAACAACTTTTTTAAGTAAAGTCATTTAATTGCATTTGCATGTTAATTAATCGTTTAAAATACTTTGAAAAAAACTCGTTCTTCTATATCGGGGGTAGAAGACCTGAGGTGAAACAATCCGGGGAGAATATGTAATCGGGACGAAATGACACGGAACCATGTCTAATGATCATCAGTTATGTCATGTCTTTCCTTTGAGCATCGTAGGAAGACCATAGAAAAATGTACCGAGACAATTTAATATAAAATATATTATAAGTTATAATTTGCATTGAATTATTTTGGCATTAGATGTATTCCAAAAACTGAACGAACATTCATGTACATAACATTGTTTAGAACTAAATAATATTTTAAAAATAATAACATAATATTTTAACACTAAAATAGTCTGAGAATATTATAAAATTAAATTTGAACTGAAAAATCGTTATTTTAAATAGGATTTTATCGGTTGGGGTTGTCAGGTTACTTATAGTATGGAAAGGCTTGCCATGGATCATAGTAGGTAACGTGTTTGGAGAGTGTCAGTTAATAGTACGGAAAGCAGTGGATCATAGCTATAGTAGGTAACGTGTTTGGTGCCGTGGACCATAGTAGGTAACGTGTTTGGAGAGTGCCATGAAAGCCTTGCCGTGGACCATAGTAGGTAAGGTGTTTGGAGAGTGCCATGAAAGCCTTGCCGTGGACCATAGTAGGTAACGTGTTTGGAGAGTGCCATGAAAGCCTTGCCGTGGACCATAGTAGGTAACGTGTTTGGAGAGTGCCATGATGATTGCACGATAAAGATCCCTTTTGTAGATTTAGAAAAAGAGTATAGGCTCATTGTAGCCACTACAAAATGCTAAATTCTATACCCAATACTCCGTACTTTTCCAGTGGCAGTCAAAATTTTGTTCCCTGTGCCCCATCCCACCCCTTTTCAATTGATGTATTGTTTGTTAACTTGTTCCCGTCCTAAATATAGGTGAAATAATGCTTGCTGGATGTAAAGCAAACATCCAATCAATCAATCAAATCAATCAATATATTTACAACACTGAATATTGCGCTGTGTTCTGATTGGGTCAATAGTTGTTATTTCTGCAATGTTTTGTCTATAAGCTCCTGCAGGAATTTAATTTAAAAAGGAATATAGTTTTTTTCCATTTTCTGTTTTTCCCCTATAGCAACACCACACGAACAAAAAAACATAAAACACGAATTAAAAAAAAAAACAAAAAAACCTAAATAAATTAAATCTCTTAAATCTTCCAATCAACATGTGTTCAAATTGTACTACTACATAATGTGTATCTGTTCATTTTACATATTAGGTTTAAATTTCTGTTCACATGGAAGCTGAACAGGGGGATTTTTTAAACTTGTTAACGTCAACTATCTGGATGCATCTGTTAAGTTCATAGTACAAATACATTTCTGTTAAAAAGGCTGTATATAAAAGGTTCTTGAACAGGATACATGTGTTAAAACAGCCTGAATATAGCTGAAATACTAGTATTGCTTGCTGGACGTTAAACAATAATCAATCAATCAATACATGTATTGTTAATTATCCATTAAATTTGTAGTCAATCTGGAATATAAATTTCTGTAAGAGACAGTTTCCTTAATGTCATTATATTTTAGCTATAAAATGACATTGAAAGATATTTGTTAAAATGTACATTTCATCTTACAAAAATAGGTTATGTACTTTGGTCATGTGACCAGGGTCACCAGCACTAATGATGTCCTTGAGGTGGTGTGATGAAGCTATTTAAATCTTTTCCAGTTGATACCAGACTTTTGTCGTCTGCTTAAACAATTCGTTTTCTCAGCAGCAATAAAGATGAATAACAAAGAAAATATTGTTTACATTTTAGATTCAGAAGAAGATGGACCAAGAACAATTGAATCGTGTAAGTAAAGTTTATATTGTGAAGTAAATACGTTAACATGTACAAGTACAGATCTGTGGCTTAATGCCACTTTTATCAATTTTTCAGCCATACATGTATCAACTATCATGGTGTCCAGTGTTAATGGTCTAATTAGACGTAAGCAACATAGTTTTCCATTGCTGTGTGAACACAAACATGTATTGTTTACTACAATCCTCCATCTTTGTTTGACTAAATAGAATTTGAATTTTTATAAAACATTTATAACATGAATGGCAGGTCACATAAATGTGTTGACAGATTAACAAAATGGACAATGACCATTAGACTTGATGGTGGTCAATTAAAAATAAATGTACATTTATCTACATTTACATATATTGTGTTACTATGGATTGACTGTTATAATATCATTTCAGGAACTTCTGGAGGCTGCTGGGAGAGGTGACACTAAGTCTGTGGAGGACTGTGTGGCCAGAGGGGCCGATGTCAATTGTAAAGGACTGGTGAGTTACTTGTGTTTTAACATTTATCTGTGACAACAAATCATTAATAACACATCACACATGACAGACATCAGTCACACAAATTAAATATTTCACAGTAAGTGTGACCGTCTGAATCAGAAAATATCATAACAATGTCTGCTACAAAAAGTTGTTTGACATCAACATCATGGCTGACATCACACTAATTAAATATTTCACCACAAGTTGACGATTTATTTAACTCATGGCTGACATCACCACGAGTGTGACGATTTATTAAACTCATGGCTGACATCACCACGAGTGTGACGATTTATTTAACTCATGGCTGACATCACCACGAGTGTGACGATTTATTAAACTGATGGCTGACATCACCACGAGTGTGACGATTTATTTAACTCATGGCTGACATCACCACGAGTGTGACGATTTATTAAACTCATGGCTGACATCACCACGAGTGTGACGATTTATTTAACTCATGGCTGACATCACCACGAGTGTGACGATTTATTAAACTCATGGCTGACATCACCACGAGTGTGACGATTTATTTAACTCATGGCTGACATCACCACGAGTGTGACGATTTATTAAACTCATGGCTGACATCACCACGAGTGTGATGATTTATTTAACTCATGGCTGACATCACCACGAGTGTGACGATTTATTTAACTCGTATCTTTGTCCTGAATCAGAAAATATCGCGTTTGATTTGATCCGTTACAAAAACTACTTTTGTTATATGTAGGTGTATTACTTACATTGAGAAGATTTGATGATAAAATGTTTATTTACATAGAATGTTTACATGTTTATTTCCTGTATAGTCAGGATGGAGTCCTTTACATCTGGCAGCAGGGAACAACCACACAGAGACAGTGTCCAGGCTGGTGGAGCTGGGTGGGGATGTAAATGTCAAGGATAAGTGGGTATGTATTTACTGAACTGATTTGTGTGTTTATCATTGATCACTAACAACAAATAAGTCACCATTTATTTTATGACTGACACCCTGTACCACTATAATCCTCCATTGTAGGTTGTCCCCGGGGGTCAGTCCCCACACCCTAAATTGTGTACATTTTTGTAATTTATATATTGATCAAAGTGTACAATCACAGATCATTAATAACACTTTAAGTATGGCAGACGTCAGATTATTTCACACAAATATTTCATTGTAAGTGTGTAGCCATTCATTCATTCATTCATTCATTCATTCATTCATTCATTCATTCATTCATTCATTGAATTCTTTCATTCAATATTCATTCATTTGATTTGTTATATGTAGGTGTATTACTTACATTGAGAAGATTTGATGATAAAATGTTTATTTACATAGAATGTTTACATGTTTATTTCCTGTATAGGGAGGATGGAGTCCTTTACATCTGGCAGCAGCTAGAGGCCAGACAGAGACAGTGTCCAGGCTGGTGGAGCTGGGTGGGGATGTCAATGTAAAGGATAAGTGGGTATGTATTTACTTAACTGATTTGTGTGTTTATCATTGATCACTAACAACAAATAAGTCACCATTTATTTTATGACTGTCCCTGTACCACTATAATCCTCCATTGTAGGTTGTCAAAAGGGGGGAAGGAGTTGACTATCCCCACCCCCTAGATTATGTACATTTTCTAATTTGTATATTTATACATGTCTGCATACAAAATTGTGCTTGTTTTTTCATTCTTTTTAGTAAGATGGTATTTTTAGTGTACAGGTGTATGTCTGTTGTTCTGGGGATACACACAAGGTCACCCCCACCCCTTATAGCATCAGTTATCATTGTGTTATCCTTGTTGTTACTGTGGGTTAATGCTGTTAGAGGAATTGTCCCCACCCCGTCATAACACTGATGATTAATAATCCTCAAAATACTTAGGATCCCCACCCCATAACTATGTGTTATTATATTATTGATATCATAATGAGTTTTATTGAGTTGGGTTTGAATTCCCCTGGGGAGTTTTCCCAACCCCCTTAATGCATTTATTGGTTATTAAGTCTCCCAAACAAGTTTGGAGACTTATTGTTTTTGTTGCGTTTCTTGTTATTCTCGCGCCGCCAACATTGTCTGGGGAACTTTTAAACTTCACTGATTTTGTTCAAATTATGCACAATGATAGACCCCTATGAGATGTGGGTTCTAACCATTTTTCTTTCAAGTGTAGGGGCCCCCCAGGGTCTGTTCCACGCCCCTCCAAATACCTCAAAAATTGATATTTTTTTAAAATGTAAAAAATAGTTAACATTCCTACCCCATAACCATATATGTTATTACCCCTTATGATTTGACGCAATATTTGGTTCCATAGGGAGGTCAGAGTGGGTCATGCCCCACCCCCTCAAATGACAAATTTCTTTATATCTTGAAAACGATTGAGATCCCCACCCTATAACCACATATATCCTTAATCCCTATAACAACACAAATAATTTAGTACCATGGAAGTCTTGGAGGGGGTCTTGCCCACCCCCCTTAAATGAGAAATTATTTAATATCTTGAAAACCATTGGGATCCCCACCCAATAACCATATATATTCTTACTCCTTATGATTAGAGGAAACATTTGGTACCATAGGGAGGTCCGAGGGATCATTCCCCACCCCCTTAAATGACAAATTTCTTAATATCTGGAAAACCATTTGGATCTCCACCCTATAACCATATATATTCTTACCCCTTATGATAAAACAAATTATTTAAAACCATGGGAGGGTTGTAAGGGGGTCTTGCTCCGCCCCATCAAATGACAAATTATTTAATATTTGAAAACAATTGGGATCCCCACCCTATAACCATATATATTCTTAATCCTTATGATTAGAAAAAAACATTTGGTACCATAGGGAGGTCCGAGGGGATCATGCCCCACCCCCTCAAATGACAAATTTCTTAATATCTTGAAAACCATTGGGATCCCCACCCTATAACCATATATTTTCTTACTCCTTATGATAAAACAAATCATATAGTACTATGGGAGGGTTGGAGGGGGTCCTGCCCCGCCCCCTCAAATGAAAAATTATCTAATATTTTGAAAACAATTCCGATCCCCACCCTATAACCACATATATTCTTGCTACTTATAATAAGATGAATCATTTGGTACCATGGGAGAGTCAGAGGGGTCATGCCCCGCCCCTTGAAATCACTTAATTTTCCTTCTTTTTTCTTCTTTCCGTTCAATCTTGTCCGTACATTTTCTCTCAGATGCAATGTCCACTCAATATGAAACTTTGGGAAATTGTTAAGAGTGACCTGAAGTTTTGCAATCCATTTTTGTTATTTTCAAAATAGCTGCCATTTCAAAAAGGCTGTCGTTTCCATGGAAACAGGGGTAATTATATAGGACATTGCATTATCATGGTAACAATTTTTATTTGGGCTTTTCAACATGCTCAAAGTTATAGTGGCGTTGGGGGTTCGTTTAAGAGACTTCTTGTGTTGGCATCTCAATGCAATTATGAATATTTATTTTTAAATCTGTCCAGATCCCCACTCTATAAGTGTATGTTTTTATAACGTCAAAATTTTGACCGACCATTTTCTCTGAGATGGTAAATTGGATTGATATGAAACTTTGCCTAAAAATAGGTCATGACTTTAAGTGGTTCACACCAGTTTTAAAATTTTGAAATTTGCGTCTATCTTGAAATTTTGACCAATTTGAAAATGAAAAAGCTTTGTGTTTAGGTAGATTACCATGTTGTCGTCAGATTTTAGTCATCAAAATTTTAATTTGATCATGGTGGCCATCTTAAAATAGCAGCCATTTTGAAAATGAAAAAATCCTTAAAAATCCAAAAGTGTACAGATTTCGATGAAAATTGGAATATAATTCAAATTCTTTATTGCAAATTACACCCAAATAGGTCAAAGCAATATAATAACATTGTAAACAAAAAACATTAGCATACAAATACAAACATACTCGAAGTACATCAGTTATTATTTCTAATATAACTACAAATGTAGTACATTTTAACCGATGTGGACCCTATTTTCGCATTTCAAATGATTGCTTTAAAAAGTCCTTAACATAAGTTAAATGTTCTGATTTTGGACAAAGGATATATTTTACTTTTTCATTTGCATTTAAATTTGCAAAGCTATTGTCTATATTTGAAATTTTTGAATAGAAAATATCTCTTGGTAGAGTGTTAATTTGACAATGTAAAAGAAAATGTTCTTCATCTTCAAGAATTTGGCATTTAGAGCATATTCGTTGACATCTGGGAATATTATGATATCTCCCTTGTTCTATATGTAAGGTATGGTCACTCACCCTTAGTTTTGTTATCATTTGTCTATATATAAAACTATTCTCATTTACTAGATAGTCTTCAATTTTTATGTCTGTTTTCAGTTGACTAAATAAGTAAAGTTTAGATTCGTTATTTAAATTATTTAATTTAGTTTTAATTTTATTTATATAATATTCAGAAATTAAATTTTTAATTTTTTTCTTTAACTTATCTGCGAGTTTAAAAAATGGGACATCTAAATCTTCGTATTCTGATCTGTCAAGGTCTAGTTCTATAAATAACTTTTGTGCCATAGTATACCAAGTATATATTCCCTCTGTGTGTATACTTTTATTGACATTATATGCTTCTTTTAATAAGGGGTTTATTTTTACTGAATTCAATCTACTATAATATAAGATTGTTTGAGCTTTTATGAAAGATTCTAATGGCAGTCTACCAAGTTCTGTTTTTGCTGCTATGTTGCAAGCTGTTTTTCTTAAACCTAAAATATTCTTACAATATCTTGTATGTACTTTTTCATATGTAAATCGGTCTATTAAGGAGAGGGTATCACAGAATTTTCCATTTTTTTCTGCCCTTTCTTTTGACTTAACAATAGATAAGTAATCGTCCATAAACCAAATATCACTATTATATAACAATATAGGTCTTATTAAGGTATCAAACAGTTTACAGGATAGTCTTATAGGTAGACTTTGAAAGTTTTGAAATCTTTTTTTCAAAGCAAAGATTGCTTTTAGTCCTTTTTTGATAACTCTTCTATAGATCTTTTAAAGCTTCCTTTATAGTCAATGGTTGTTCCCAAGAAGTTATATTCTTTAGTTTCAGCAAGAGGCTGATTTCCATAATATAAAGGAGGAGTTGGACAAAACGTATTTTGAAATGTCATAGTTTTTGTCTTCTTAATATTGACTGTTAATTGCCAGTCAACGCAATATTTTTCAATTTTATTCAAACAATTTTGTAACCCAGTATGAAAGTTTGAGAATATTACTAAATCATCAGCAAAGCTTAGACTTGATATATTTGTATTTTCTAGTATGAAGGGATCACATGATTGATTGAAGATATCGTGAATATCATTTATAAAACAGTTAAAAAGTGAGGGGCTAAGACTATCTCCTTGTTTAACTCCTCTGACTATATCAAAAAAATTAGAAAATTGGTTTTTAATCTTAATAGCTGATTTATTGCTTGTATACATATCTTTTATTATATTATAAAATGTATTGCCAATATGTTGTGTTTTTAATTTATATAAAAGTCCACTATACCATAATGAGTCAAATGCTTTTCTTAGGTCAACAAAACATGCAAATATTTTTTGTTTATTTTTTGTTAGATATTTTGTTATTAAAGTTTTCATAATAAATATACTGTCTGTTGTTCTATGATTTGCTCTAAATCCGAATTGTTGTGGTGCAAATTTATCTTCATAAAATTTATTGAGCCTACAATTTAATATAGAACTAAATAGTTTAGCTAAACTGTTTTGAAGGGATATTCCTCTATAATTGTTAAGATCTGAATTGTCCCTGGATTTAAATATAAGAATAGTAAATGATTTTCTCCATTCCATTGGATATTTTCCTGTTTCTAAAATGAGGTTAAAAAGTTTGGCAATAGCTTTGCTGGTGACTAATGCACAGTATTTTATAATTTCATTACATATTTGATCCGGTCCAGGGCTTTTTAATAGTTACATTTTATTTATATTCTCTTTAACTTCCCTTATAGTAATAGGTTGGTCAGTTATTTCATTTTCTTCTTCTGAGATGTTATTTATAAGTAATATAAGTAGAGTATACCGAACCATCATATGACGATCATGTTGACTTTCTTTGGTGGCCATTTTGAATCCAAGATGGACGCCAAAACTTCAAAATGCTCAGATTCTCTCAAAATTTGGTTTTAAGGTAGATTACTATGTTGCAATCAGATGTTATAATTCACAATTTGAATTTGATAAAGGCAGCCATCTTGAAATGGCTGCCCTTTTCCAAAATAAAAAAAAACTAATCCTTTAAAATCCAAAAGTGTACGGATTTTAATGAAAGTTTGTATATGCTCTGATTCTCTCAAAATTTGGTTTTAAGGTAGATTACTATGTTGCAATCAGAAGTTTGTATTCACAATTTGAATTTGATAAAGGCAGCCATTTTGAAATGGCTGCCCTTTTCCAAAATAAAAAAAAACTAATCCTTTAAAATCCAAAAGTGTACGGATTTTAATGAAAGTTTGTATATATGTAGAGTATGTTATACCCAAACCATTTGATGCACATGTCAACTTTCTATGGTGGCTATTTTGAATCCAAGATGGCCGACAAAATTGAAAAATTCTCCGATGTTCAACTTCAGGAAACTTGGTTTCCTGGTATATACAGTTGCTATGAATGGATGTCTGAACTAGAGGGTCCACAAGGGGTTTGGGAACCAGTTATGATCCATAAGGTCATAATCATGTTTAATTCTTATTATGCTAATACTTATTATGTGATACCCTCCGTACGGACACTCATATCCATACGGATTTTTTTTGTTTTGTTTTGTTTGAATGGTGTTTTAACGCCACTTTCAGCAATTTTTCAGCTATTTCATGGCGTCCAGTTTTTATTGGGGGAGGAAGCCGGAGTACCCGGAGAGAACCCCCGACCTGCGGTAGGAAAACTGGTAATCCTTGACTCCAATCTTAATTGACAAGGATTGGCGGCAAAAAACGTGTATAATTTTCTGCATTATCCTATCACAATGAAAGTTAACGTGCTTTGATTGCAACACAATTTGGTATGGATTTAGATTTAAGTGTTCTGAGTGGAATTCTACATTAAATTTTTTTTTGACCATGCATTTCAAAATGGTGGCCAAAAACGCATTAGATTTTAAACTTTGTCTAATTTTTATGAAATTTGATGTGTAGGTAATGTCCTGAGTGGAACGCAATACTATCCATAGGGATATTGGATGACAATTGGTACAGATCCTGGTCCTATAAGTGCATGTTTTTATAATCCCAATAGTTAAACAAGTTTATATCTGCTGTACGCATGTGTATTGACGATAAAAATCAGTCTGTTTAGTACATATAAATACCAACTGGTTAATAAAGTAAGATACATGTTTATGTAGACTTAAACAATATAAGTATTATGTTTATTCTTTAACAGCTCTTCTTTTTTACAGGGAAAGACACCATACGATCTTGCTGATAATGATGATATCAGAGAATTACTGAAGGTAGATATATTTGTTAGCAGCAATATAGAAATATGATTCATAGTGTGTTGTCAGTATGTCTGTTTTATTTGTCTGTTGTCTGCCTGTCTGTCTGTTTATGTCTGTCTTCCAGCCTTCAAGAAATGTTTTCATTTGTCCACCAATTTCCCTAGCAATAACTGAAGCAGTTTTTTCCTGACAAAATTTGTCATGTTGCCATTGAAAACATCATACTATTCATAAATGTGTAATAATTCACTAACTGCGATGAAAGCAACTGCTTCATGGGACACCCAGCTACAGACATAATCATCAGGTCATAGATAACGAGCTATCTTTATTCCTTTAATTTCACTGTAATAGTATATATTGTATATACTTATCAAAGGCGGTGATCAAAACAAAAGTTTAAAACCCATTTAAAAGTAAATTTGTGCGTATCAATTTTCATGGTTTTACCAAAAATTGCAAGTTCAAGGATTCGTAAATTCATAGATTTGTAATTTTGAAATTTTTTTGGTGGTATTTGGCTTTACTCGTTCAGAGTCGACCCATGAAAATGTTCATTTAATAAAGATATATAGGATCTTATATTGGTACAGGTGGATTATCAGATTTCCGCAATCGAGATAGTTAAAGTTCCATAATTTACGAAACTTTGTACATAACAATTTCACCATATTTAGTTGTGCATATTACCAAGAAATTTTTATCCTCAAAATATAGAACTTTGAGCTTAGATTTTGGCTGAAAATCCACATAGTCAATGGTGGAGACACTGTTTTTGTATGCAATTAAAGACTTTAATTATTGGGTGGTTCTTTAAAAAGTGTGAGTTTTTGGTGCTGATCAACATAGCTGCCAGGGCAATAAATGTGTTCTTATTCACTGTATTTAAACAATCTCAAAAACCGCTTGGCAGATTGATTTGAAATATTATGCAATTTGTGCTGATTGGAAATTCCACATGACAACATAAATAGAAACAACAATCTAATGAAAATTATATCTTTCACTTGCCCTCCCCCTCCCCCCCCACCCCTTTGTTTTTGGTCATTGCTTGTAGATTTAACAGCATCCCATTACAGGTCACGTTAGCCAATCAGAATCAAGGTTAGAAAATCTTAAGGTATACATTCAGAACATCGGCAAATTGGTCTTTTCCAATCGACACCAAAGTGTAACAAATGTATTACAAATACATCAACAAGATTGGTACCGAGATGTAAACAAACCAAATTGAAGCAAATTGTCTTACAAATATGGAATCCACTGAACAAACAACATCACGAAAGTTGTACATACGATCCTAAAATCAAAATGTTTGTTATTTGGGGATTTTCATTTGTCATGTTTGTGCAAATCGAAGCTACATGTGTACACCAGGACCAGATGGAAGTGAAATTAAACAGAACTCGGAAGCATTTTTACACACTGATCTGGCTGAAATGTTTGGTATTAAAGTTGGGAAAGTATTAAAAGTGAAGGTAGATGTCCTCCAGTTACAAAATGACTGCCTTCCATTTACACTTAAACTGTTATAATTACCAACTTAGATATTGATGGAAAAAAGGCTTTTGGATCATGGGGTGTATAACAGCCTTGATTATATACTGACATAGCCAATAGATAATTGAACACCTAGCTGGAGAACAAGACTAACCACAAAATACTACTGACATAGCCAATAGTAAATGGAATTCAGAGCTGGAGAACAAGACCAACTACAAAATACTTCTGACATAGCCTATGGTTAATTGAATTCAGGGTAAACCGTCACACATACATTAAAATTAAATTTAAATATTACTGGTATAATTAATTCAAATATAAAACTTGTTGGTCATCATTTTCTGTCAAAACCGAACAAATGTAGATTTTAAATGGACTAAGCTCTGCAGTTGCCATATAAATGTTATATGAGTATCCATTTGTTTTTGAGGAGAAGACAAGCAAAAACCAATGACATTCGGCAGAAAAACTAGCAATCATTCTCTATAAAGGTTTGCAGTTTCCTTTGTCATGTTTGTTCTATTACGACAAATTTTGGCTTTATACCTGGATAATACTATAAAAACAGTCCAACACTTTTTTTTCAGAAAAATAGTCTATTATCAATAAGGTTTGTCATTATCTATTGTAGAAAGCCCTTGAACATGGTGTCCATCAATCTGACAAAGGTAAGTTGTATCATAGTAAATAGAAATACCCTGATGATGGCATCTAACAATCTGTCCAAGTAAGTTGTGTCGTAGTAAATAGAAATACCCTGATGATGGAGTCCAACAATCTGTCCAAGTACGTTGTATCGTAGTAAATAGAAATACCCTGATGATGGAGTCCATCAATCTGTCCAAGTAAGTTGTATCATAGTAAATAGAAATACCCTGATGATGGAGTCCAACCATCTGTCCAAGTAAGTTGTATCATAGTAAATAGAAATACCCTGATGATGGAGTCCAACAAACTGTCCAAGTAAGTTGTATCATAGTAAATAGAAATACCCTGATAATGGAGTCCATCAATCTGTCCAAGTAAGTTGTATCATAGTAAACAGAAATACCCTTATGATGGAGTCCAACAAACTGTCCAAGTAAGTTGTATCATAGTAAATAGAAATACCCTGATGATGGAGTCCAACCATCTGTCCAAGTAAGTTGTATCATAGTAAATAGAAATACCCTGATGATGGAGTCCAACCATCTGTCCAAGTAAGTTGTATCATAGTAAATAGAAATACCCTGATGATGGAGTCCAACAAACTGTCCAAGTAAGTTGTATCATAGTAAATAGAAATACCCTGATAATGGAGTCCATCAATCTGTCCAAGTAAGTTGTATCATAGTAAATAGAAATACCCTGATGATGGAGTCCAACAAACTGTCCAAGTAAGTTGTATCATAGTAAATAGAAATACCCTGATGATGGAGTCCAACAAACTGTCCAAGTAAGTTGTATCATAGTAAATAGAAATACCCTGATGATGGAGTCCAACAAACTGTCCAAGTAAGTTGTATCATAGTAAATAGAAATACCCTGATGATGGAGTCCAACCATCTGTCCAAGTAAGTTGTATCATAGTAAATAGAAATACCCTGATGATGGAGTCCAACAAACTGTCCAAGTAAGTTGTATCATAGTAAATAGAAATACCCTGATAATGGAGTCCATCAAACTGTCCAAGTAAGTTGTATCATAGTAAATAGAAATACCCTGATGATGGAGTCCATCAATCTGTCCAAGTAAGTTGTATCGTAGTAAATAGAAATACCCTGATGATGGAGTCCAACAATCTGTCCAAGTAAGTTGTATCATAGTAAATAGAAAGGTAGGGCTAATTGTTCAAGAACAATTAGAAAGGTTTTTCCCAGATATCTTTATGAAATTAATTTTTCTTTATCTCTTGTTGTGAACTTGACTACATAAGTTACTGAACCATTTTTTAGGCGGAATAGACTATTTCTGTGGTCCTGAGTAAAAAAATACATGGTTATAAAGGACTTTCGTGGCTGTTGCTAAGGACAAAATGCCACTTCCGGTTGTAAAATGACATATTTCAGTAAAGTACATCATCCTGATTTAAAAAATATATGGTTGCTAAGGACTTTTTGTAATGGAGACCTGGTTGCTATGGTATGACCTTGACCTGTCCAAGTAAGTTGTATCATAGTAAATAGAAATACCCTGATGATGGAGTCCAACAATCTGTCCAAGTAAGTTGTATCATAGTAAATAGAAATACCCTAATGATGAAGCCCAACAACCTTCAAAGTAAGTTGTTTCATATTAAATAGAAATACCCTGATGTTGGCATCCCACAATCTGTCAATCTACCTATATAACATGCATCAACCCTCTACCTATATCACATGTACCAACCCTCTACCTATATCGCATGTATCAACCCTCTACCTATATCACATGTATCAACCCTCTACCTATATCACATGTATCAAACCCTCTACCTATATCACATGCATCAACCCTCTACCTATATCACATGTATCAACCCTCTACCTATATCGCATGTATCAACCCTCTACCTATATCAGGTGATGTATCAACCCTCTACCTATATCACATGTATCAACCCTCTACCTATATCACATGTATCAACCCTCTACCTATATCACATGTATCAACCCTCTACCTATATCACATGTATCAACCCTCTACCTATATCACATGTATCAAACCCTCTACCTATATCACATGTATCAACCCTCTACCTATATCACATGTATCAAACCCTCTACCTATATCACATATATCAACCCTCTACCTATATCACATGTATCAAACCCTCTACCTATATCACATGTATCAGCCCTCTACCTATATCACATATATCAACATTCTACCTATATCACATGTATCAGCCCTCTACCTATATCACATGTATCAACCCTCTACCTATATCACATGTATCAACCCTCTACCTATATCACATGTATCAACCCTCTACCTATATCACATGTATCAAACCCTCTACCTATATCACATGTATCAACCCTCTACCTATATCACATGTATCAAACCCTCTACCATCACATGTATCAACCCTCTACCTATATCACATGTATCAAACCCTCTACCTATATCACATGTATCAAACCCTCTACCTATATCACATGTATCAACATTCTACCTATATCACATGCATCAACCCTCTACCTATATCACATGTATCAAACCCTCTACCTATATCACGTGATGTATTAACCCTTTCCTCCATAATGACACCTTTTGACGCCTACCCCTTTACTCCATAATGACGCCTTTTGACGCCTCTCGGTAATACCCCAATTGTACATGTTGTATCACTTCTCACTTGCGAGCAGACCCATCTGTTGAACTTATTTAATTTGATTCAAGGAAACTGTATTGTCGGGCATTAGCCGGAGAATTTTTTTTTCATAATATGGATTTTTCGTGTAGAAATTGATGTTTATCTTACAAACAAATGCCGAAAAATTTGGTCGTGGCCATTTTTTCTGTCGCTTCACTTCTGTTGCTTCAAATCGTAATAATATTTCGTTTTGGAAATAATAAGAATTATAAAGAGCTTAAATGGGTGTTTCCCTTAAATTTGTACGATTTTGTTTATCATGACAGTGACCTCTAAGTTAAAAAATTTTGATTGAAATAGACAACCCGAAAGTTAGGAACCCAGCGATGTCAAGTACAACTTTTCAATTCACAAAACGTTCAAAAGTAAATAATAACTACCGTTCCTGTTGCTAAATAAATAAATATTCATAAATTGATTTGATTTGATTCTCCCTTAGTAAATCTTTAGTAAATAAACAGAAGAAAATGCTAATAAAACACAGTTTTGGCGAAACCCCTATATCACTTCCGGTTTACCGCGCATCGTGGAAGGGAATTATGAAACGAAAATTGTAACAAGCATAAACATAAAGATATTTTCTAATCTCTCATGATTTGTTATAAACCGCTTATAGCCAAAATCATATGAAGTCAATAATACATTGGAAATTATTTATTTTTAGAGTTAATAATTGTATAAAATGTGTACATTCATAAGTTTTTAGCTCACCTGACCCAAAGGGTCATGTGAGCTATTGTTATCACTTTGCGTCCGTCTGCGTCGTCGTCGTCGTCGTCGTCGGCTTCGTCGTCGTCGGCGTCTGTAAACTTTTTACATTTTAATCTTCTTCTCTGAAACCACTTGGCCAATTGAAACCAAACTTGGCCATAATGTTCATTGGATGGACCTTTACAAAGTTTGTGTTTTTTATTTTGATTGGTAAACCAATATGGCCGCCACCTCAAGACTTAGTTTAACATAGGACCCTATGGGAAAAAAGTTAAAAAGGGCTTCTTCTCTGAAACCGTTTAACCAATCAAAACAAAACTTACTAGCAATATTGTTTTGATGGTCCTCTATAAAGTTTGTGTTTTAGATGGGAATTGGAAATTCAAAATGGCCGCCACTGCAGGACTTAGTTTAACATAGAACCCTATGGGAAAAAGTTTTAAAAGGCTTCTTCTCTGAAACCGGTTAATCAATGGAAACAAAAACTTACTAGCAATATTGTTTGGATGGTCCTCTATAAAGTTAGTGTTTTTTATGGCAATCGGAAATTCAAAATGGCTGCCACCTCAGAACTTAATTTAACATAGGATCCTATGGGAAAAAGTTTGAAAGGCTTCTTTTCTGAAACCGGCCAACCAATGGAAACAAAATTTACTAGCAATATTGTTTGGATGGTCCTCTATAAAGTTAATGTTTTTTATCCCAATCTGATATTCAAAATGGCCGCCACTGCAGGACTTAGTTTAACATTGGACCCTATGGGAAAAATGTTAAAAAGGGCTTCTTCTCTGAAACCGGTTAACCAATCAAAACAAAACTTACTAGCAATATTGTTTGGATGGTCCTCTATAAAGTTTGTGTTTTTATGGCAATTGGAAATTCAAAATGGCCGCCACGGCAGGACTTAATTTAACATAGGACCCTATGGGAAAAAGTTTGAAAGGCTTCTTTTCTGAAACCGGCCAACCAATGGAAACAAAACTTACTAGCAATATTGTTTGGATGGTCCTCTATAAAGTTAATGTTTTTTATCCCAATCTGATATTCAAAATGGCCACCACGGCAGGACTTAGTTTAACATAGGACGCTATGGGAAAAAGTTTTTAAAGGCTTCTTCTCTGAAACCGGTTAATCAATGGAAACAAAAACTTACTAGCAATATTGTTTGGATGGTCCTCTATAAAGTTTATGTTTTTTATGGCAATTGGAAATTCAAAATGGCCGCTACCGCAGGACTTTGTTTAACATACGACCCTATGGGAAAAAGTTTTTAAAGGCTTCTTCTCCGAAACCGGTTAATCAATGGAAACAAAAACTTACTAGCAATATTGTTTGGATGGTCCTTTATAAAGTTTATGTTTTTTATGGCAATTGGAAATTCAAAATGGCCAACTCCCCCGCAGGACTTAGTTTAACATAGGACCCTATGGGCAAATAAAAAAAATCTCTATACAACTGGTTAACCAATGAAACAAGGCTTTCTAGTAATATTGTTTGGATGGTTCTATTTAAAGTTTATTGAAAATTACAGGACTTACTTTAACATCAGGGAAATGCCATCTTCATTGCCTATAAAATCAGGTGAGCGATACAGGCTCCTAAAAGGCTCTGGTTTAAACCTGACAACCTTCCCAATAAGTGGGTATCTCTTATCTGCTAATTATGCATTTTTAATTTTGCTGTCAAAACATGAGGGAGATGTAAGTTTTATTTGATTTTTAAATCAACAAGCGTTCTGTAAGTATTGCTATGGCCATGCCAATACCCCTACCCGCAAATTAAAAACCTACAACAAATTTGCAATGACAAAAACTTTTAATTTATAGATATTTTCTAAGGACCATAATTTCATGGAAAATCATCAGACAGGAATAAAATTTAAACTTAATCTGCAACTCATGATTTTTAAATTCTCATACCAAATATCAGCTCAATATCTCCACGTGTTTATAAAAAAAAATCAGAAAAAATATGTGGCAGACAGATTTGCAAACCTTTAGCCCCCTTTAGCAAGGCTGGTAGGGGGCTACTAGGTAACCATTAATTTTATGTGGACATTAACAATCCACTCTGCTTGTTCTATTAAAATACATATTATTTCATTATACAGCAGTAAATTTCTCACATTTATTATTTTTCTGTCAACAAGAAAATCCATTAATCTGTTTGACCTTACAGTTGCTAAAGAGTGCACTCTTTAGCTACAAATGTGGCACCCCTTCCCCAGCAATTGTCTAACGATTTCTCAGAAAATACATATATAAAAAATGACTATTTCAGTTGAGGTATGATTGAGACATAGACCTGGTATTTCTTAAAATACTTGCATTTTATAAGTGAAAATAAAATTGTTTAAAAAAAATCACTGGATATTAATAATGCTCAAATATAAGGTACAACTGATCATACTTTAATTTAGTTACTGTATAAACAAGACTTATGGGAAAGACTTCCATTTGAACCCCCACTAAAAATTCATTATTTCGAATGTAAATAAAAGAAGTTGGCACTGGTGAACCCCACAGTGGACACAGTCATGCATTGCCAATTGGGCAAGTGTGAGCCATGTGAACTCCATGTATCTTGTCATAGTCTAATGCATTGCTTTTTTTATTGGGGGTTCAATTAGAAGTCTTACTGACTTATGTCACAAAATCTTTGTTTTTTTTCAACAAAACAGAAGATTCCCCCCCCCAAAAAAAAAATAAATTTGAATATTTACCTCCTGTTAGAGCTTACAAGAGCAGGCCTACAATTGCAACATGTTTGCATTCAGCCTACAAACAAATGTGCAAATCTCTTTTTGTTTAAATAACTTGTATAGAATAAACATGAAATTATGACACAGTGAAAGGAATATGGACGATCCCTTTGCTATATCCAGCCTCACTGCTATGCTAATAGATAATGTAAGAGTATAAATTAATTCTTAAAATCATATTTACGTAAAGTTTTTACCCAGTCATTAACTTAAATGAATTTTTGGCGTTTTTTACACACAAAATTGTAATAATTTTAATTTTTTTCATTATTTTTGAGATTTTCACAAAAAACTGTTACCATGGAAACACAAATTTTTATATATTTTATGCATCAGTAGAAAGGATTTGTTTCAACCTATTATCCTTGTAATTTTTATAAATGTAGAATTTATCATGACAGTTTTCCAGCATTTACAAGATATCTTTATTTTTTAATTAATTTTTGCTAAAAATCCCATGCAAATCAAACATTAAATTATTTTTTGTCTATGGAGGAAAGGGTTAACCCTATACCTATATCACATGTATCAAACCCTCTACCTATATCACATGTATCAACATTCTACCTATATCACATGCATCAGCCCTCTACCTATATCACATGTATCAAACCCTCTACCTATATCACATGTATCAACCCTATACCTATATCACATGTATCAACCCTCTACCTATATCACATGTATCAACCCTCTACCTATATCACATGTATCAAACCCTCTACATATATCACATGTATCAACCCTATACCTATATCACATGTATCAAACCCTCTACCTATATCACATGTATCAACCCTCTACCTATATCACATGTATCAACCCTCTACCTATATCACATGTATCAAACCCTCTACCTATATCACATGTATCAACCCTATACCTATATCACATGTATCAACCCTCTACCTATATCACATGTATCAACCCTCTACCTATATCACATGTATCAAACCCTCTACATATATCACATGTATCAAACCCTCTACCTATATCACATGTATCAACCCTCTACCTATATCACATGTACCAACCCTCTACCTATATCACATGTATCGGCCCTCTACCTATATCACATATATCAACCCTCTACCTATATCACATGTATCAACCCTCTACCTATATTACATGTATCAACCCTCTACCTATATCACGTGTATCAACCCTCTACCTATATCACGTGATGTATTAACCCTATACCTATATCACATGTATCAACCCTCTACCTATATCACGTGTATCAACCATCTACCTATATCACGTGTATCAACCATCTACCTATATCACATGTATCAACCCTCTTACTATATCATCCCTTGTGTGAAGGCCCTTCAAATAATATAAAGTTCCTAGATTGATGCATCATGTGGTATAGATTTTGACATGCATTGAAATTATTGAAAAATGTCCTTCCAAGGTTCCTCATTTTATGTTTTCAGATGATCCACTGACTAGGATAGAGGATGCCACAACATTTAAAGCACTTCTCTCTGATGGGGAATATGAGTCATATGGCAATCGTATATATCTAGCAGGTGCCTGTAATGTTGGCAAGTCTACATTAGCCAGCCTCCTGATAGGTGATGAAATCCCTCTGACTTGGAAGTCTACTGATGGTCTAAGAATATTCTTTGGAAGGAATGGAATAGACCTAAAAGAGTTGAAAATGGTTCCCTTGAAGAAAGGTAACTAGGTTAAGTTCAAATAATTGTTAATATTATGTTTTTGATGATTTATTGTTCTATCCTTCAGTGATTAATTGTTAAATGTATTTTATACCTCGCCGTACAAAGTGGCGGGGTATTATGCCCTCCATATGAATATAAGTGTCCATCCGTCCGTCTGTCCCTGCCTCTGTAGTTTCCAGATGATAACTTGAAAATGCGTCAAAACATATTTTATTTAAACTTTGGACAGCTATTGAATACCATAAAATGCAGATCAAGTTCAATTTTCAGCACAATCCACTTTGTAGTTCTCGACTAAGACCAATTCAAGAGTTTTTTTTGGTAAGATGATAACTTGATAATGCCTCAACAAATTTTATTAAAACATTGCTGAGCTATTAAATATCATGAAATGAAGATCAAGATCGATTTTCAGCACAATCCATTTTGTAGTTCTAAAAATCTTCTCCTCTTTAACCAATGAAAGGACTGCTTTGAAACATTGATCACATCATCGTTAGGATGTCCAGTCTACTAGAATTGTGCAAATCATGACAGCTGACTACCTACATAGCTACGTTGGCTTAAAATATAAAAGTGGGGGTCAAGAGAGCTTTTGGCTGATAGCTATGAAAGTATAACAGGTACCACAAATTTAAAGTGAACCTCCATTCTCCCTCTAAGCATCAAAAGCTCCTCCTTATAGGAGTTATTTCCCTTAAAAGGTCAAAATTAATGCCTTTTGCAGAAATTTTGGGCAATTCCATATAGGAAAGAAAACCTGGATAAAAAAAGGGTTGTTTGGTTTCAGGTTTAGGTGAGCGATACAGGCTCCTGGGAGCCTCTAGTTTTAATTTACACAGCTGTTGAGTACTACAAAATAAAGATGAGGCTGAATTTTCAGCACAATCTAATTTGTAGTTTCTGAGTTGTGCCAATTCGAAATTATTTTTATAGGTCCAGGGTCAAGATAAAAATTGTCTTCTGAGATGGACTGTTATCATGCTCAGCGGTTCAAGTTGCATGTGAAGGCTAATATGTATAATTCAGTAAAATTTGTTCATGAATATTAAAAACAATGCAACATGGGGAGGAGGGTATCATTTAATGTCAAATAAAAGTCCTATTTAATGTAGAAATCAACATTTAATCAGTTGATCACATGTCTATAAGTTTTTAATAATTTACAAAATACAATGACAGATGGCTTGTTATGACATCTCAGATACGTGATTTCAAGAAATACACATTGTGCTTTCATATACATATCAGTTTGTTGATGTGCATAATTTCAACTACAAATGGTAGATATTATTATTTTGAAAATATTACATCTGCAAAATGTTAACATTTATAATTTTGTACAAGTAGCAATTTATGTCATCAGGTCTGTAGCAAGGCCCTGGAAATTTTCCTGAGTCATGTCGGACATTTAACCGGTCATCATATAAAAAATATTGTGTTTGCTTAAGCTGGGATGTGTATGTGCTTTTCCTTAAAGTCCAGAATAAAGGTCTTTTAAATTTTTTTCAAGACCGTGGTAGATATTAGTTGTTGTTTTGTATGGGTTCATATGATATATGCAACGTGCAAGAAAGGAAATATATGTAGGAAAACATTCTGCTTCCTAAAATTTCTTTATAATAAGATGACATGTTGTCTATTCAACAAAGTAATAGCAAACAATGTTTTTTGTGAACAATCGAGAGACATTTTCATTAACCGGAAGTAGGAAGTTGTTTCAAAATTACAACAAGTTCGGAGCAGAATTGAATTTTATACGATACTCTGCGATGGACCACGTTTTTTACAAGTTATTATTTATTGAATTAAATATTTATTTTTGTTTTCATCATTTCAATTGAATTTAATTTGAATTGATTTTCCCAAGATTTATGTACGTCAGGTACATTGGCGCATGCGTGATGTACAATTTTGACGGACCAATTTTGACTATACGTGTTTTTCCATCAATAAGTCATATTTTCTAAGCACATACAACCACTTCGTTCCTATTGTTTCAAAATACTGTTGCAATAACATATTCTACGAAATGGATGAAACAGATCTGTACTCATAATTAGGTTATCACCTGTTGTGTTAACCATATTACGTAATTAACACTTGACTGGAGTGAATGATTACTCAATAAACACATGTGTCAGTGACGGGAAATAGCCTTAGGGTTGATTTTTTAATAAAATATTTATATCTAGCGGATATTAAAGGTATTGAAACCAACTAAAAGATATTTATATTATTGACCAAGTTAAATATAATTTTTTTGGATGTCCGATTTGGCTAAACCTTAGTCGGACATTTTAATGTAAATGTCGGACATGTCCGGCAAATATGACCGTTTCCAGACCCTTGGTCTGTAGACAAGTTGGTGTTAATGAAGATAATGTGTCTAATGTGTCATTATTGTCATCCTATGTCTGTCTGAAGACACAATGGTTGGTTTGGTATCTAGACCTCATGTTGTCCTGGTGACTAAATAAAGGTTGGTGTGGTATCTAGACCCCATATTGTCCTGGTGACTAAATAAAGGTGGGTGTGGTATCTAGACCCCATATTGTCCTGGTGACTAAATAAAGGTTGGTGTGGTATCCTGACTCCATATTGTCCTGGTGACTAAATAAAGGTGGGTGTGGTATCTAGACCTCATATTGTCCTGGTGACTAAATAAAGGTGGGTGTGGTATCTAGACCTCATGTTGTCCTGGTGACTAAATAAAGGTTGGTGTGGTATCTAGACCTCATGTTGTCCTGGTGACTAAATAAAGGTGGGTGTGGTATCTAGACCCCATATTGTCCTGGTGACTAAATAAAGGTTGGTGTGGTATCTAGACCTCATATTGTCCTGGTGACTAAATAAAGGTGGGTGTGGTATCTAGACCCCATATTGTCCTGATGACTAAATAAAGGTTGGTGTGGTATCCTGACTCCATATTGTCCTGGTGACTAAATAAAGGTTGGTGTGGTATCTAGACCCCATATTGTCCTGATGACTAAATAAAGGTTGGTTTGGTATCTAAACCCCATATTGTCCTGGTGACTAAATAAAGGTGGGTGTGTTATCCTGACTCCATATTGTCCTGGTGACTAAATAAAGGTTGGTGTGGTATCTAGACCCCATATTGTCCTGATGACTAAATAAAGGTTGGTTTGGTATCTAGACCCCATATTGCCCTGGTGACTAAATAAAGGTGGGTGTGGTATCCTGACTCCATATTGTCCTGGTGACTAAATAAAGGTTGGTGTGGTATCCTGACTCCATATTGTCCTGGTGACTAAATAAAGGTTGGTGTGGTATCCTGACTCCATATTGTCCTGGGGACTAAATAAAGGTTGGTGTGGTATCCTGACTCCATATTGTCCTGGGGACTAAATAAAGGTTGGTGTGGTATCCTGACTCCATATTGTCCTGGGGACTAAATAAAGGTTGGTGTGGTATCCTGACTCCATATTGTCCTGGTGACTAAATAAAGGTTGGTGTGGTATCCTGACTCCATATTGTCCTGGTGACTAAATAAGTGTTGGTGTGGTATCCTGACTCCATATTGTCCTGGTGACTAAATAAAGGTTGGTGTGGTATCCTGACTCCATATTGTCCTGGGGACTAAATAAAGGTTGGTGTGGTATCCTGACTCCATATTGTCCTGGTGACTAAATAAAGGTTGGTGTGGTATCCTGACTCCATATTGTCCTGGGGACTAAATAAAGGTTGGTGTGGTATCCTGACTCCATATTGTCCTGGTGACTAAATAAAGGTTGGCGTGGTATCCTGACTCCATATTGTACTGGTGACTAAATAAAGGTTGGTGTGGTATCCTGACTCCATATTGTCTTGGTGACTAAAAAAGTGTTGGTGCTGTATCCTGACTCCATGTTGTCCTGGTGACTAAATAAAGGTCGGTTTGGTATCCTGACTCCATATTGTCCTGGTGACTAAATAAAGGTCGCTGTGGTATCCTGACTCCATATTGTCCTGGTGACTAAATAAGTGTTGGTGTGGTATCCTGACTCCATATTGTCCTGGTGACTAAATAAAGGTCGGTTTGGTATCCTGACTCCATATTGTCTTGGTGACTAAATAAGTGTTGGTGTGGTATCCTGACTCCATATTGTCCTGGTGACTAAATAAGTGTTGGTGTGGTATCCTGACTCCATATTGTCCTGGTGACTAAATAAAGGTCGGTTTGGTATCCTGACTCCATATTGTCCTGGTGACTAAATAAGTGTTGGCGTGGTATCCTGACTCCATATTGTCCTGGTGACTAAATAAAGGTTGGTTTGGTATCCTGACTCCATATTGTCCTGGTGACTAAATAAAGGTTGGTGTGGTATCCTGACTCCATATTGTCTTGGTGACTAAAAAAGTGTTGGTGCGGTATCCTGACTCCATGTTGTCCTGGTGACTAAATAAAGGTCGGTTTGGTATCTAGACCCCATATTGTCCTGGTGACTAAATAAAGGTTGGTTTGGTATCCTGACTCCATATTGTCCTGGTGACTAAATAAAGGTAGGTTTGGTATCCTGACTTCATATTATCCTGGTTACTAAATAAGCGTTGGTGTGGTATCCTGACTCCATATTGTCCTGGTGACTAAATAAGTGTTGGTGTAGTATCCTGACTCCATATTGTCCTGGTGACTAAATAAAGGTTTGTGTGGTATCCTGACTCCATATTGTCCTGGTGACTAAATAAGTGTTGGTGTGGTATCCTGACTCCATATTGCCCCCATGACTAATAAAGGTCGGTTTGGTATCCTGACTCCATATTGTCCTGGTGACTAAATAAGTGTTGGTGTGGTATCCTGACCTCATGTTGTCCTGGTGACTAAATAAAGGTTGGTGTGGTATCCTGACTCCATATTGTCTTGGTGACTAAATAAGTGTTGGTGTGGTATCCTGACTCCATATTGTCCTGGTGACTAAATAAATGTTTGTGTGGTATCCTGACTCCATATTGTCCTGGTGACTAAATAAGTGTTGGTGTGGTATCCTGACTCCATATTGTCCTGGTGACTAAATAAAGGTTGGTGTGGTATCCTGACTCCATATTGTCCTGGGGACTAAATAAAGGTTGGTGTGGTATCCTGACTCCATATTGTCCTGGTGACTAAATAAAGGTTGGTGTGGTATCCTGACTCCATATTGTCCTGGGGACTAAATAAAGGTTGGTGTGGTATCCTGACTCCATATTGTCCTGGTGACTAAATAAAGGTTGGCGTGGTATCCTGACTCCATATTGTACTGGTGACTAAATAAAGGTTGGTGTGGTATCCTGACTCCATATTGTCTTGGTGACTAAAAAAGTGTTGGTGCTGTATCCTGACTCCATGTTGTCCTGGTGACTAAATAAAGGTCGGTTTGGTATCCTGACTCCATATTGTCCTGGTGACTAAATAAAGGTCGCTGTGGTATCCTGACTCCATATTGTCCTGGTGACTAAATAAGTGTTGGTGTGGTATCCTGACTCCATATTGTCCTGGTGACTAAATAAAGGTCGGTTTGGTATCCTGACTCCATATTGTCTTGGTGACTAAATAAGTGTTGGTGTGGTATCCTGACTCCATATTGTCCTGGTGACTAAATAAGTGTTGGTGTGGTATCCTGACTCCATATTGTCCTGGTGACTAAATAAAGGTCGGTTTGGTATCCTGACTCCATATTGTCCTGGTGACTAAATAAGTGTTGGCGTGGTATCCTGACTCCATATTGTCCTGGTGACTAAATAAAGGTTGGTTTGGTATCCTGACTCCATATTGTCCTGGTGACTAAATAAAGGTTGGTGTGGTATCCTGACTCCATATTGTCTTGGTGACTAAAAAAGTGTTGGTGCGGTATCCTGACTCCATGTTGTCCTGGTGACTAAATAAAGGTCGGTTTGGTATCTAGACCCCATATTGTCCTGGTGACTAAATAAAGGTTGGTTTGGTATCCTGACTCCATATTGTCCTGGTGACTAAATAAAGGTAGGTTTGGTATCCTGACTTCATATTATCCTGGTTACTAAATAAGCGTTGGTGTGGTATCCTGACTCCATATTGTCCTGGTGACTAAATAAGTGTTGGTGTAGTATCCTGACTCCATATTGTCCTGGTGACTAAATAAAGGTTTGTGTGGTATCCTGACTCCATATTGTCCTGGTGACTAAATAAGTGTTGGTGTGGTATCCTGACTCCATATTGCCCCCATGACTAATAAAGGTCGGTTTGGTATCCTGACTCCATATTGTCCTGGTGACTAAATAAGTGTTGGTGTGGTATCCTGACCTCATGTTGTCCTGGTGACTAAATAAAGGTTGGTGTGGTATCCTGACTCCATATTGTCTTGGTGACTAAATAAGTGTTGGTGTGGTATCCTGACTCCATATTGTCCTGGTGACTAAATAAATGTTTGTGTGGTATCCTGACTCCATATTGTCCTGGTGACTAAATAAGTGTTGGTGTGGTATCCTGACTCCATATTGTCCTGGTGACTAAATAAAGGTTGGTGTGGTATCCTGACTCCATATTGTCCTGGTGACTAAATAAAGGTTGGTGTGGTATCCTGACTCCATATTGTCCTGGTGACTAAATAAAGGTTGGTGTGGTATCCTGACTCCATATTGTCTTGGTGACTAAAAAAGTGTTGGTGCGGTATCTGACTCCATGTTGTCCTGGTGACTAAATAAAGGTCGGTTTGGTATCCTGACTCCATATTGTCCTGGTGACTAAATAAAGGTCGGTGTGGTATCCTGACTCCATATTGTCCTGGTGACTAAATAAGTGTTGGTGTGGTATCCTGACTCCATATTGTCTTGGTGACTGAAAAAATGTTGCTGCGGTATCCTGACTCCATATTGTCTTGGTGACTAAATAAGTGTTGGTGTGGTATCCTGACTCCATATTGTCCTGGTGACTAAATAAGTGTTGGTGTGGTATCCTGACTCCATATTGTCCTGGTGACTAAATAAAGGTCGGTTTGGTATCCTGACTCCATATTGTCCTGGTGACTAAATAAGTGTTGGTGTGGTATCCTGACTCCATATTGTCTTGGTGACTAAAAAAGTGTTGGTGCGGTATCCTGACTCCATGTTGTCCTGGTGACTACATAAAGGTCGGTTTGGTATCTAGACCCCATATTGTCCTGGTGACTAAATAAAGGTTGGTTTGGTATCCTGACTCCATATTGTCCTGGTGACTAAATAAAGGTAGGTTTGGTATCCTGACTTCATATTATCCTGGTTACTAAATAAGCGTTGGTGTGGTATCCTGACTCCATATTGTCCTGGTGACTAAATAAGTGTTGGTGTAGTATCCTGACTCCATATTGTCCTGGTGACTAAATAAAGGTTGGTGTGGTATCCTGACTCCATATTGCCCCCATGACTAATAAAGGTCGGTTTGTTATCCTGACTCCATATTGTCCTGGTGACTAAATAAGTGTTGGTGTGGTATCCTGACCTCATGTTGCCTGGTGACTAAATAAAGGTCGGTTTGGTATCCTGACTCCATATTGTCCTGGTGACTAAATAAGTGTTGGTGTGGTATCCTGACTCCATATTGTCTTGGTGACTAAAAAAGTGTTGGTGCGGTATCCTGACTCCATGTTGTCCTGGTGACTACATAAAGGTCGGTTTGGTATCTAGACCCCATATTGTCCTGGTGACTAAATAAAGGTTGGTTTGGTATCCTGACTCCATATTGTCCTGGTGACTAAATAAAGGTAGGTTTGGTATCCTGACTTCATATTATCCTGGTTACTAAATAAGCGTTGGTGTGGTATCCTGACTCCATATTGTCCTGGTGACTAAATAAGTGTTGGTGTAGTATCCTGACTCCATATTGTCCTGGTGACTAAATAAAGGTTGGTGTGGTATCCTGACTCCATATTGCCCCCATGACTAATAAAGGTCGGTTTGGTATCCTGACTCCATATTGTCCTGGTGACTAAATAAGTGTTGGTGTGGTATCCTGACCTCATGTTGTCCTGGTGACTAAATAAAGGTTGGTGTGGTATCCTGACTCCATATTGTCTTGGTGACTAAATAAGTGTTGGTGTGGTATCCTGACTCCATATTGTCCTGGTGACTAAATAAAGGTTTGTGTGGTATCCTGACTCCATATTGTTATGGTGACTTAATAAGTGTTGGTGTGGTATCCTGACCTCATGTTGTCCTGGTGACTAAATAAAGGTTGGTGTGGTATCCCGACTCCATATTGTCTTGGTGACTAAATAAGTGTTGGTGTGGTATCCTGACTCCCATATTGTCCTGGTGACTAAATAAGTGTTGGTGTGGTATCCTGACTCCATATTGTCCTGGTGACTAAATAAGTGTTGGTGTGGTATCCTGACTCCATGTTGTCCTGGTGACTAAATAAGTGTTGGTGCGGCATCCTGACTCCATATTGTCCTGGTGACTAAATAAAGGTAGGTGTGGTATCCTGACTCCATGTTGTCCTGGTGACTAAATAAAGGTTGGTGTGGTATCCTGACTCCATATTGTCCTGGTGACTAAATAAAGGTTGGTGTGGTATCCTGACTCCATGTTGTCCTGGTGACTAAATAAAGGTTGGTGTGGTATCCTGACTCCATATTGTCCTGGTGACTAAATAAAGGTTGGTTTGGTATCTAGACTCCATATTGTCCTGGTGACTAAATAAAGGTTGGTGTGGTATCCTGACTCCATATTGTCCTGGTGACAAAATAAGCATTGGTGTGGTATCCTGACTCCATATTGTCTTGGTGACTAAATAAGTGTTGATGTGGTATCCTCACTCCATATTGTCCTGGTGACTAAAAAAGTGTTGGTGTGGTATCCTGACTCCATATTGTCCTGGTGACTAAATAAAGGTTGGTGTGGTATCCTGACTCCATATTGTCCTGGTGACTAAATAAGCGTTGGTGTGGTATCCTGACTCCATATTGTCTTGGTGACTAAATAAGTGTTGGTGTGGTATCCTGACTCCATATTGTCCTGGTGACTAAAAAAGTGTTGGTGTGGTATCCTGACTCCATATTGTCCTGGTGACTAAATAAAGGTGGGTGTGGTATCCTGACTCCATATTATCCTGGTTACTAAATAAGTGTTGGTGTGGTATCCTGACTCCATATTGTCCTGGTGACTAAATAAGTGTTGGTGTGGTATCCTGACTCCATATTGTCCTGTTTACTAAATAAGTGTTGGTGTGGTATCCTGACTCCATATTGTCCTGGTGACTAAATAAGTGTTGGTGTGGTATCCTGACTCCATATTGTCCTGGTGACTAAATAAGTGTTGGTGTGGTATCCTGACTCCATATTGTCCTGGTGACTAAATAAGTGTTGGTGTGGTATCCTGACTCCATATTGTCTTGGTGACTAAAAAAGTGTTGGTGCGATATCCTGACTCCATGTTGTCCTGGTGACTAAATAAAGGTCAGTTTGGTATCTAGACCCCATATTGTCCTGGTGACTAAATAAAGGTCGGTTTTGTATCCTGACTTCATATTATCCTGGTTACTAAATAAGCGTTGGTGTGGTATCCTGACTCCATATTGTCCTGGTGACTAAATAAAGGTTGGTGTGGTATCCTGACTCCATATTGTCCTGGTGACTAAATAAGTGTTGGTGTGGTATCCTGACTCCATATTGCCCCCATGACTAATAAAGGTCGGTTTGGTATCCTGACTCCATATTGTCCTGGTGACTAAATAAGTGTTGGTGTGGTATCCTGACTCCATATTGTCTTGGTGACTAAATAAGTGTTGGTGTGGTATCCTGACTCCATATTGTCCTGGTGACTAAATAAGTGTTGGTGTGGTATCCTGACTTCATATTGTCCTGGTGACTAAATAAAGGTTGGTGTGGTATCCTGACTCCATGTTGTCCTGGTGACTAAATAAGTGTTGGTGCGGTATCCTGACTCCATATTGTCCTGGTGACTAAATAAAGGTAGGTGTGGTATCCTGACTCCATGTTGTCCTGGTGACTAAATAAAGGTTGGTGTGGTATCCTGACTCCATATTGTTCTGGTGACTAAATAAAGGTTGGTTTGGTATCTAGACTCCATATTGTCCTGGTGACTTAATAAAGGTTGGTGTGGTATCTTGACTCCATATTGTCCTGGTGACTAAATAAAGGTTGGTTTGGTATCTAGACTCCATATTGTCATGGTGACTAAATAAGTGTTGGTGTGGTATCCTGACTCCATATTGCCCCCATGACTAATAAAGGTCGGTTTGGTATCATGACTCCATATTGTCCTCGTTACTAAATAAGTGTTGGTGTGGTATCCTGACTCCATATTGTCCTCGTTACTAAATAAGTGTTGGTGTGGTATCCTGACTCCATATTGTCCTCGTTACTAAATAAGTGTTGGTGTGGTATCCTGACTCCATATTGTCCTCGTTACTAAATAAGTGTTTGGTGTAGTATCCTGACTCCATATTGTCCTGGTGACTAAATAAAGGTTGGTGTGGTATCCTGACTCCATATTGCCCCCATGACTAATAAAGGTCGGTTTGGTATCCTGACTCCATATTGTCCTGGTGACTAAATAAGTGTTGGTGTGGTATCCTGACCTCATGTTGTCCTGGTGACTAAATAAAGGTTGGTGTGGTATCCTGACTCCATATTGTCTTGGTGACTAAATAAGTGTTGGTGTGGTATCCTGACTCCATATTGTCCTGGTGACTAAATAAAGGTTTGTGTGGTATCCTGACTCCATATTGTTATGGTGACTTAATAAGTGTTGGTGTGGTATCCTGACCTCATGTTGTCCTGGTGACTAAATAAAGGTTGGTGTGGTATCCTGACTCCATATTGTCTTGGTGACTAAATAAGTGTTGGTGTGGTATCCTGACTCCCATATTGTCCTGGTGACTAAATAAGTGTTGGTGTGGTATCCTGACTCCATATTGTCCTGGTGACTAAATAAGTGTTGGTGTGGTATCCTGACTCCATGTTGTCCTGGTGACTAAATAAGTGTTGGTGCGGCATCCTGACTCCATATTGTCCTGGTGACTAAATAAAGGTAGGTGTGGTATCCTGACTCCATGTTGTCCTGGTGACTAAATAAAGGTTGGTGTGGTATCCTGACTCCATATTGTCCTGGTGACTAAATAAAGGTTGGTGTGGTATCCTGACTCCATGTTGTCCTGGTGACTAAATAAAGGTTGGTGTGGTATCCTGACTCCATATTGTCCTGGTGACTAAATAAAGGTTGGTTTGGTATCTAGACTCCATATTGTCCTGGTGACTAAATAAAGGTTGGTGTGGTATCCTGACTCCATATTGTCCTGGTGACAAAATAAGCATTGGTGTGGTATCCTGACTCCATATTGTCTTGGTGACTAAATAAGTGTTGATGTGGTATCCTCACTCCATATTGTCCTGGTGACTAAAAAAGTGTTGGTGTGGTATCCTGACTCCATATTGTCCTGGTGACTAAATAAAGGTTGGTGTGGTATCCTGACTCCATATTGTCCTGGTGACTAAATAAGCGTTGGTGTGGTATCCTGACTCCATATTGTCTTGGTGACTAAATAAGTGTTGGTGTGGTATCCTGACTCCATATTGTCCTGGTGACTAAAAAAGTGTTGGTGTGGTATCCTGACTCCATATTGTCCTGGTGACTAAATAAAGGTGGGTGTGGTATCCTGACTCCATATTATCCTGGTTACTAAATAAGTGTTGGTGTGGTATCCTGACTCCATATTGTCCTGGTGACTAAATAAGTGTTGGTGTGGTATCCTGACTCCATATTGTCCTGTTTACTAAATAAGTGTTGGTGTGGTATCCTGACTCCATATTGTCCTGGTGACTAAATAAGTGTTGGTGTGGTATCCTGACTCCATATTGTCCTGGTGACTAAATAAGTGTTGGTGTGGTATCCTGACTCCATATTGTCCTGGTGACTAAATAAGTGTTGGTGTGGTATCCTGACTCCATATTGTCTTGGTGACTAAAAAAGTGTTGGTGCGATATCCTGACTCCATGTTGTCCTGGTGACTAAATAAAGGTCAGTTTGGTATCTAGACCCCATATTGTCCTGGTGACTAAATAAAGGTCGGTTTTGTATCCTGACTTCATATTATCCTGGTTACTAAATAAGCGTTGGTGTGGTATCCTGACTCCATATTGTCCTGGTGACTAAATAAAGGTTGGTGTGGTATCCTGACTCCATATTGTCCTGGTGACTAAATAAGTGTTGGTGTGGTATCCTGACTCCATATTGCCCCCATGACTAATAAAGGTCGGTTTGGTATCCTGACTCCATATTGTCCTGGTGACTAAATAAGTGTTGGTGTGGTATCCTGACTCCATATTGTCTTGGTGACTAAATAAGTGTTGGTGTGGTATCCTGACTCCATATTGTCCTGGTGACTAAATAAGTGTTGGTGTGGTATCCTGACTTCATATTGTCCTGGTGACTAAATAAAGGTTGGTGTGGTATCCTGACTCCATGTTGTCCTGGTGACTAAATAAGTGTTGGTGCGGTATCCTGACTCCATATTGTCCTGGTGACTAAATAAAGGTAGGTGTGGTATCCTGACTCCATGTTGTCCTGGTGACTAAATAAAGGTTGGTGTGGTATCCTGACTCCATATTGTTCTGGTGACTAAATAAAGGTTGGTTTGGTATCTAGACTCCATATTGTCCTGGTGACTTAATAAAGGTTGGTGTGGTATCTTGACTCCATATTGTCCTGGTGACTAAATAAAGGTTGGTTTGGTATCTAGACTCCATATTGTCATGGTCACTAAATAAGTGTTGGTGTGGTATCCTGACTCCATATTGCCCCCATGACTAATAAAGGTCGGTTTGGTATCCTGACTCCATATTGTCCTCGTTACTAAATAAGTGTTGGTGTGGTATCCTGACTCCATATTGTCCTCGTTACTAAATAAGTGTTGGTGTGGTATCCTGACTCCATATTGTCCTCGTTACTAAATAAGTGTTGGTGTGGTATCCTGACTCCATATTGTCCTCGTTACTAAATAAGTGTTTGGTGTGGTATCCTGACTCCATATTGTCCTAGTGATTAAATAAATGTTGGTGTGGTATCCTGACTCCATATTGTCCTAGTGATTAAATAAATGTTGGTGTGGTATCCTGACTCCATGTTGTCCTGGTGACTAAATAAGTGTTGGTGTGGTATCCTGAGTATGGATGGTTATTAAAAGTTTACTAATCAGAACGTGTTTTACAAAATATTTGTGAAATTGGTTTTCAATTAACAAATAAAAGGATCTTAAAATAATAATTTGTTAATACCTCCATGACTTTGAAATTGCATGGGTAGAAATCTTAATCATGGTTTGAAGGTTTGAATGAATATTTTGGTGGATGTAAAAGTAAGCGTATTTGAAATCATATAAGGCATAAAATATGCACCAAATTCAATATAGTATGTTTTGTAACCTCACTGGTTACATAGGCATGATAGGGTTACATTGTTTACATGCATGGGGTAGTCATGAAATACTGTTGCATCAATATATTTAAAGGACAATGCGCTTGTAATTTGCATTTCCACAATGGTTACATTGGTTACACATACTATAGGGCTATGGAGGTTACAAAACAAGACCACTTTAATTTGGTGTGCATTCATGCCATATCTACTTAAAATCGTCAAAATTACCGAATTGTGTATCACCAAAAATTTGACCCTTCTCTTAAAAATTGTCCGCATCATCTGCCGTACCCCCCCCCCCCCCCGGTAAGGTCTAAAAAAGCATTACTCGGCAGAGCATTCTGGAATCTGTGACTATAAAATTAAAAATATCAGTAGAATCCCGTAACTAAAACGGACAATACCCAAAATATATTGTTGGACCATAACAAAAATGGAATATCGACATTATGAACTAGATGATTACTAGTTAATAGTTGAATAATTATGATATTGGATGAAATTTTATTTTAAAGATAATTTTGGCCGGGTTTCACGAAGTGCAAACCCCAGTTATAGTATGTTGAGTCGGGTGGTCAGGCATGCGGTCAAAATAGGTACATGTAATCTATTTTGTGTAATCAACTTCTACAGTTTTCAACCAAGATCTCTGAAACTTCACAGAAAAATTGCACATGTATTTAAGCTGTGTACCTGCTACTATGGAAAGTTCAAGGATTTTTTCCATATTTTCTAAACTTGTGAACTTGGTCATTTTTGTGAATATTTTAAGAAGACATAATCAAATCCTCCTAATAAGACCCAAAAACTTCTTCATACAATTTGTAAAGTAATTCCCCATTTATTAAGGCGCATGCTTTGCAACCGGGGCATTACAGACTTCTGTGATTTTTTTATATGTTTAGTGCATTATTATAATGCAATCTATTTTTATTGGAAAAATGAATTTATTTTTATTCTATCAGATTATGATTTATTTAATTATTATTAAAAGATGCTACTTGGTAATATTAAATGATGATTGTTATTGTCAACATATTTTTTGTTTTTTCGAGCTTGAGTATTTCTGTTATATTTACTTTTTTTTCATTACCCTTATTTGGTAGATAAGAAATTCACAAAATTTTTGTTCAAATTTTTCCAAATTTTACATTTTAATAAAATTTCTTACATTTTAAAATTAGAAACCAAAGTTATTGAATAAACATGATAAATGCACAGAAATGGAAAATTTAATTAACCTACATGTGTATTATACTTTTACTGTAAAGTGTAAAGGGGTGTTGCATTGAAGAGAATGGTTAGTATTTAACAATTTACCAAATTCATTAGTTTGGAATTTTACATTCCTCTTTCATACAAAATTTAATTTTTGGTTCAACAAAATTAAATTTTGGTTCAACTTCAAAAATATATCTGCTAGAGAAGCCTAGAATGAAGGGTTTTGTTTCATTTACCCCAGATCATCTGGACCCAGACCCTCGACTGTATAAGCACTGTGTATAAGCTTGGTGCGTAGGACCCGGCAAGTAAAAATAAGGAAGGGCAACCAAATATTGGATTGACTTGCCCGTCGGGCAAGTTAGTAGACTTTTCTTATTTCTACCCTTGTTACACTAACTCGTGTAACTGTTAACATTGATTCAAAGTAAAGCACTATATTTATTTTGTAACAATATATTTAATTTGTATCATTAATTAGCAATTCATTGATTAATAAATCTTTATTTCTTGGTTGGAAAATAAAAATAAAAGGTAACTTTAAGTATGGGTCGGATACCATAAAAGCTGTAATAGTGAGAGTAAAAATGTTAATATAAAAAAACCATCAGAAGAAGCCTACAAATCATTGTCTTCTCTAAAATTGTCCGATGATTCCTTATAGGAGTTATTGCCCTTTAATAATATTTTAGTGAAATTTGTAGTTTAACCCTACAACTTATATACCATAGCAACTAGATTTAAACTGTAGATTGCACAAATGATCAGCAAGGCAATGCCTACAAATCATAAAAACCAATTTTGTCTGATTACTCTTTATAGTAATTGTTGCCCTTTATTGATGATTTCAGACAACATAATGTTTTTATGTTATAAATTAAAGTCAATAAGACCAAGACTAAAACTGTAAATTACTAAATTAACGTAAGGACGAGGACTACAAATCATTTAATAATTGTCTGATGGCATTGTACTTAATCAAAATTTTTGGAGAAATGTTTAGTTTTTGTCCAAAACCAAAACCTTTATCAACTAGACAAACTTAAAATCGAAAAAACTTGACGAAATATTTGAAGTCATTTGTGTTATAGTCTGCTGGGAGCAGTTTTTTTTATTAGGGCAGTTCCTCTGTAACCATGCATGGTAGGTTGACAATATTTGGTATATAGGTTGCTGACGAATAGCACATGTCTGTCTGGCAGGTGTCACCTGACCTTGTCCTCAATTTCATCATCCAGCGACTGTTAAAGTTTTTGGATTAAGGCAGTTCCTCTTTAACCAAGCCTGGTAGGATGACAATATTTGGTATATAGGTTGCTGATGAGTACATGACTGTCTGGTAGGTGTTACCTGGCCTGGACCTTAATTTCACAATCAGTGAATCAGTGAATACATTACAGTTTTTGGCTTAGGGTAGTTCCTCTGTAACTATACATTGTATGTTTTAAATGATAATAATTTAATGCTATTTAGGTAATGCTTATGACATCTTTTCGTTATTGATGCGGAATTCAGGGGAGACAATTTTCTGTCCACACTTGTTCAGATAAAAACAGTAGAAAGGTCATATGTTTTGTCTTTGCCGTTTTTTTTTCAGAAATGTTATATTTTGTCTTTGATTTGGGTAAGATTTTGTTCAAAAAAGGTTCTCATCTGAGGATCTTCAAGTAATAGATTTGTCTATTATTTACAAAAAAAAGTGCTAATGTAAAAGGGACCACTTTTTGTCACCATTTTAGTGAAAAATAATAAGGGATACATTTGTTGAGAATTGCTTTTAAGAATATACGTATCAACATATAGTGGTTTTGCTTACAATATATTTATGCTGAAGAGCAGCACCTTTGATAAGTCCTCGTGAATATAGTGTCAAATAATAATTATGCTGTACCAGACCTTCTTGTTTTTAGCTCACCTGACCCAAAGGCGTCTGTAAACTTTTTAAATTTTAATCTTCTTCTCTGAAACCACTTGACCAATTGAAACCAAACTTGGCCATAATGTTCATTGGATGGACCTTTACAAAGTTTGTGTTTTTTATTTTGATTGGTAAACCAATATGGCCGCCACCTCAAGACTTAGTTTAACATAGGACCCTATGGAAAAAAAGTTAAAAAGGGCTTCTTCTCTGAAACCGTTTAACCAATCAAAACAAAACTTACTAGCAATATTGTTTAGATGGTCCTCTATAAAGTTTGTGTTTTAGATGGGAATTGGAAATTCAAAATGGCCGCCACCGCAGGACTTAGTTTAACATAGAACCCTATGGGAAAAAGTTTTAAAAGGCTTCTTCTCTGAAACCGGTTAATCAATGGAAACAAAAACTTACTAGCAATATTGTTTGGATGGTCCTCTATAAAGTTTGTGTTTTTTATGGCAATTGGAAATTCAAAATGGCTGCCACCGCAGGACTTAATTTAACATAGGACCCTATGGGAAAAAGTTTGAAAGGCTTCTTTTCTGAAACCGGCCAACCAATGGAAACAAAACTTACTAGCAATATTGTTTGGATGGTCCTCTATAAATTTAATGTTTTTTATCCCAATCTGATATTCAAAATGGCCGCCACCGCAGGACTTAGTTTAACATTGGACCCTATGGGAAAAAGGTTAAAAAGGGCTTCTTCTCTGAAACCGGTTAACCAACCAAAACAAAACTTACTAGCAATATTGTTTGGATGGTCCTTTATAAATTTTATGATTTTTATGCCAAGTAGAAATTCAAAATGGTCGCTACCGCAGGACTTAATTTAACATAGGACCCTATGCATGCTATGGGAAAAAGTTTGAAAGGCTTCTTTTCTGAAACCGGCCAACCAATGGAAACAAAACTTACTAGCAATATTGTTTGGATGGTCCTCTATAAATTTAATGTTTTTTATCCCAATCTGATATTCAAAATGGCCGCCACCGCAGGACTTAGCTTAACATTGGACCCTATATGAAAAAGGTTAAAAAGGGCTTCTTCTCTGAAACCGGTTAACCAATCAAAACAAAACTTACTAGCAATATTGTTTGGATGGTCCTTTATAAAGTTTATGATTTTGATGCCAACTGGAAATTCAAAATGGCGCTACCGCAGGACTTAGTTTAACATAGAACCCTATGGGAAAAAGTTTTTAAAGGCTTCTTCTCTGAAACCGGTTAATCAATGGAAACAAAAACTTACTAGCAATATTGTTTGGATGGTCCTCTATAAAGTTTATGTTTTTTATGGCAATTGGAAATTCAAAATGGCTGCTACCGCATGACTTAGTTTAACATACGACCCTATGGGAAAAAGTTTTTAAAGGCTTCTTCTCTGAAACCGGTTAATCAATGGAAACAAAAACTTACTAGCAATATTGTTTGGATGGTCCTTTATAAAGTTTATGTTTTTTATGGCAATTGGAAATTCAAAATGGCCACCTCCCCCGCAGGACTTAGTTTAACATAGGACCCTATGGGCAAATAAAAAAAATCTCTATACAACTGGTTAACCAATGAAACAAAGCTTTCTAGTAATATTGTTTGGATGGTCCTATTTAAAGTTTATTGAAAATTACAGGACTTACTTTAACATCAGGGAAATGCCATCTTCATTGCCTATAAAATCAGGTGAGCGATACAGGCTCTTAAGAGCCTCTGGTTGTTGTATCAAATGCTTCGTATCTGCAGTTTTCTTTTAAGAAATATAGACTTGTCTGTTCATCATACAAAATTTACTACTTATTTTATTAGAATGTAACTTGCCTTTACCAGAAGGTGCTCATAAATATTAAATATTTGAAAATTGTGATTATAATAAAGACATAAGTTTGGGTGAGTTACACGTTTGCATTGGTTTCTTTGTTCATTTTAGATGCTTGTCATGTCAAGAAGAAATTTATATTGCAGAAATGTATATTAAAATATAAACACTTGTTGACTTTTTAGGTCAAGGGAATCGTGATGTCCTGACACATGTGTTACGCGGTCAACCAGATGTGAAAAATGTCGCAAATGCAAGAAGTAATGATGGAACTGCTTATCAGTCTGGTAATGCAAATTCGAATAGTTCAAAACCTGGACAATCATCTTCTAGAAGATTTCCATCCCAAGAACCAGAAGAACAGAAATTCCTCAAAATCCACGAGGATATAAAGGCAGAGATAAGAAAAGGGGAATATAAAATACATATAGCTCCATCAGATCTGGTGGATTTCGGTGGCCAAAAATCGTATGATATGACACACCAGTTGTTCATACAGGGCAAAGGAACATTTACTCTGATTTTTGATGGCAGAAAGAGATTAGATGAGGCATTGAAAGAAGAATACCCCACTGGAGATATAACAACCGCGTGTAAGTTGTCAACACTATTTATATAATATGCCACAACATTTTGTTGTAGCTTTCCCAGTTTTTTTTAGAGGTATTCCTTCTTTCTATGATTCTTTCAATTTTGAGAACTTACACATGAATTAGCTGTTGTATACCAAAACATAAGTTAGCTTTATTTAAGTGCTGTATGGTTAATGTATATAGTTACTTTCAGCAAAAATGAAAATGCCAATCATGTTGCTTTTGGTTGGTTTACGTTTTTACATTAAGGGAAACTTTGCCATAAAATGAAAATTTGATATGTTATTCTTCAAATAAAAAGAGACACTTTTGCTCCTTGATGTTTTATTTTATTTTCATTGGTTAAGCTTCTACATTGAATTTGCCGTGTAAAAAAATCACTTATGGAGGTCCGCCATCTTGTCACTATCTCGTCACTAGACGGAGATACTAGAGATCCCTTGATATCCAAGTACCTTTAAGTCGCCGTATGATAATAAAGCGAAACGGTCAATAACAGAAGGTTGTACTATAAGACGAAGTTCTGGCAAGATTACGCTTCGTATTCCTGATCTGAGCAAAAAACCGTACTTGTAACAAGTAGCTTAACAGTTTAAAGAATTCTACTTTAGACCACATCATCAAGAACTTCGTATGCGAAGGTCATTTTGAAAAATTTTGCATGGAGGATAGTTTAATGGAAAGGTGACCTCATCTTTCATTTTTCCTCGAATATTAGTTTAGATTTTAATATTGATTAAATTGAATGTTATTCATATTATTTTCAACTTGTATCGTGTAATCAGATTATGCAACTTATAGGAACAAAACTTTTTTTATACAAAATACTTGCGAAGTTGACTACTTAAGAAATAACTGTCATTAAATGAAATATTTTTAGATACTCTGTTTTCGCGCATCAAAATTTTACTCCAGGTTTAGTACATTTATTATTATTATTATTATTATTACTGGTAACATTTATTGTGCGTGTGCGTAGCAAAATTTTGCGTGTGTATATTTATATCAATGTATCAGTTTTACGTTTCCTCGGACCTGGCATCTAAAGGGAATCTAAAAGTATTCGAAATCTTGATATACATCCTGTGTTTTGACACTTCGGTGTATTCAAATCATACCTGTTCTTGGCAGGAGAGGGAGGTGTCCTTCTAATTTCGATTTACATGATTAATCTGGTTGGCTTTTGATAATGTCCAAATATTCATACTTCAAAGTCGCAGATATTGTTTAACTACAAGTATTAAAGACCAAACAAATACCATTAGCAGTTTAGGTGGCCAAGTGGTTCAGGTAGTTTGTCTACTATTGATCACGTGGTCTGTCGAGGTTGCATGTTCGAGTCTCACTGTAGGCAACAGGTGCGCTCGACCCCATTTTAATTGACAAGGATTGCCAGTTTTTCTACCCAAGGTCAGGGGTTTTCTCCTGGTACTCTGGCTTCCTCCCCTAATAAAAACTGGATGCCATGATATAGCTGAAAAATTGCTGAAAGTGGTGTTATAAAATATGCATTGATTCACATTCTAAACCTGTATCCTTTTACTAGCGTGTATTTTGCCAGGTTAAAAATATGGAAGAGAAAATCAAATTAAAAATGTGAATATTAAAACTTGTTCCCGTGAATTAAGCATGTGATGTCTTTACAGCCATTTTGAAACATTGGGTGGATTCCATTTTGACGTATTGTGGAGTAGATGATGGCGATGTCCTCCCTGTAATATTGTTTGTGGCAACTCACAGAGACTACATCAAGGATGAGGTATGAACATTTTTTGTACCAATACAAATGTTATCGATCTCATCTGTTATCCATCAAAAATTGCTTGGTTAATTTGGACAACATATGATCAAATTTTGACAATGTGTGCACCTCAAGGCCAGACATATTTTAGACTTGCTGGATAAGTATATTATACTCTGACAATTATTATATTGGTTTAAATGAGGCTTTACTCCACTTTGAGCAATGTTTTAGCTATATCATGTTTTCCTTTTTTTGAAGCCAGAATGTCCTGTGAAAACCCTTTAATTTTGACAGGAAGACAAATATTGTAGCAAAATCACTTACCAAGTAAAATAGTAAAATGCATCTTTGGGTGGCTTTGTTTATTTTTCGTTGGTATTTTAACTTTTAAATATGCTTTTTTTTCCCCTATTGATTTAAGATTAATTTTTTTAATTCTTTGCATCTGGCAAAAAGGTGTAGGACCTACAGAAAGGCTAGTTGTGCCAGTCTCTTGAGTGACAGACTGGAAATAGTTTGTGCAGACTCTGCCTATATCGAACAATAAATGATATAATTATATCACTTTAACCCCACCATATAATGTTTCATGTGACCATTTCAGCTCTGGTGATTTGTCTTTCACTTAACTTTAGGTATTTTTTCTATGTACTTTGGTGATTAATATAATTGAAGGTGTCTTTCTTAACATTTTTATCTCTGAAACAACATGACAGATTATGAATCCTTTCATTGGTATTTTCCGTTGTTGTCCTGTTTTGTTTATAAGTATAAATGTTGCCATACTTGAGTACTGAGGTTATGAGAATCATTTATTCTTTATTTTTGGTATCTGGTTCTGGGTTATTTTGATTTTGTAAGTTAACTAGTCATCTAGTATTGTAAGGATTGATAATATTTATTAATCACATGGTCTGGGAACACTGAGGTTGTGGGTTCGAGTCTCACTGTTGGCATGGTGTACTCGACTCAAATTTAGTCGCAAGGAATTCCAGTTTACCAACTGAAGAATTGGGGTTTTCTATGTCTTTCTATTCCAATGAAAATTAGATGCCACATACACTACAGCTGATCTTGATGTTAAAATGATGGTTCCGAACACACACTTATTTTATTTTAAAATATAGTTATCGACCAATGTAGTTGGCTGTAAAACCCATGTGTGTCCCATCTTCACATGTTTTTAAATTTTGACTCCTTTTATAACAATGTAAAGTATTAATTCTTGTATATTGTATTATTTTGTAAACAGGAGCAGTCCGATAAGATCTGGGAATTCACAGAAGGCCTCTCAAAAATGTTTGAAAACCATGTACGTTGTAAACGTATCAACTATAGTGACATATTCTTCATAAATGCAAGAGATGTAAATGATCCAGAAGTTGAACGTCTAAAGGCAAAGTATGTAGCAATAGCAATGAAACAGAATTCATGGGGGAAACCAATGCCAATGAGATGGGTTCCTCTGGAGATGCAAATGTCTGCGATGAGAGAAGAAAACAAAAATCTAATTTCCAAAGTGGAACTAGAAGAGGTAAATAAAGCCAATGATGACCTGGCATTAACAGAACAACAACTGGAACAATTCTTACGAGTACAACATTCATTAGGAAAGATCCTGTACTTTGGAGGTAAAGGGCTAGGAAATTACATCATAGTACAGCCAACTACATTGATTGATATCTTGAGATCATTTATCACTGATGAGAGGTTCTTTCCATCTGACAAAAATCTGGAAAAAATTCTGAATGACATGACAAAGACAGGGAAGATTATGAAAACAGATTTGTTCAGACTTTGGTCTCAAGATGAGTTCAAAGAGATCATGCCTAGCGTTGATTTCAAAGAGTTTGTTGCCAAAGTACTGATTTATCTAGACCTTCTTATAGAACCAAAGCGTGGTAAGGATTCACGGACTTCAGTTGATTTCTTTCTTGTACCTTGTATGGTAAAGCATAAGACAACAGATTTTTTTAAAGATCTTGAATATGACAAAACGTTATTCATGTCATACAAACTTTCTAAATCATCAATACCTTCTGCACTGACCTTTAAATTAATTGGTGCTGTGTTAAATGTGTGGCCATTGAAGGCGACAGAAGACAGGGTGTGTTTGTATCACAAAGCTGCAATTCTTGATATTGACCAGTACAACGAGTTGCGAATTTTCGGCAAGGATGATAGAGTTGTTGTGTGTTTAATGAATAAAAAGATAAGAGGGATTATATCACCAGATACTGCCTCTTGTGTTCAAGAATGTTTAACATTAGCGATGACAACTGCTCTCGAGTTCTATCACAACAGCTTCGGAAAGATTGCTTCAAATGCAGACATTTCCAATTTGTTACAAATTGACGTTGGCGAGCAGTGTAAATCGGATATTTGCTACATTTCACTGACTGATGCAAGAACAAAGCCGTCTTGGAAGTGTTCAGCTGAAAAAGAACATAAAACCAAAACGCTTTTAGTCTGGACTTATGATAAGGTATGTGCAATAAAACTGTTATGAGAATTTTTATGTTAAATGATTTTTTTTCAATTGTACAATTTTAATAGTGTATATTACTATTACCCCAGATCTGTCGGAGCTATATTAGAGTTGATTTGTTGGGTTGTTTATTGAAGTCTTGTCTGTTCTTTCTTGGCAGCCATTAGTTTCTTTACCAGCTTTATTTTAAATGCATTATAACCCTTTATCATTGTTTATGGGAAAGGATTTATCATTTTCATTGATAGTTCTATTTATAGTACTATATAGTTTATTTAAGCGCTTGAAATTATGAACAAAAAGGAGGGGGTGCGCATGCACTGAATTGCTCCATTGATTGATAGGTGAGAACTCACATTATCCCCGTATCAGTGTTATTCCTGGAATTTGATTGGTCAATCGTTACAAAACGAATATACCCGTGGCATTGCTAGGTCATATACCGAAGTGTTGCTAACTAGTAGTTTCACAAAAGTATGTAAGGTGTTTTAGTATTAGAAATGGTTATTAATTTGCGTCATATACAGGATGATGAAATCTGGGACAAAAGGCCCAAATGCGTTTTATTTGCAACAGAAAAAGAAACAAAAGATATGGAGTTTGACAAACAACGATGTCACACTATTATGACGTCCCTGCAAGACATTCAGCACCAAAACTTAATTTTTCAGCATCTATTTGAATCCAACAAAAAACTGTTGTTTTAGAACTGTAGGGTTCTACCAAAGGTAGTACCCTACACCTTGTACAAAAGCGATATTTGTACCAAATTCCAATCAAACTGTCTTCGATAATGAAGAAAACGCTATGTTAACGTGGAAGCTAAATATCCACCATTTCAAACTAAAACGGGGATACATTTGTTATACACGATATCCATAGATATGGAGATTTGAACACCTTCAGAACCCCTCAGGCGTACTTGGGGCACTTAAGGTGTTAAAATCTTTATATCTACGGATATGAACGTATATAACTAATAATAGCTATGTTCGCGATGTAATTATGATTTGAATGTAGTATTATTATGAATTATGATCCCCATATCTGTTTACATTTGTATTTTCAGAAACAGGAAAGTTGTGCAACAGAATGTACAGGTAAGGTAGTCGGTAGAAGTTTACACTAAGTTTACACATGGAGTAAAAGTCGAGGCTTTTATACAACCGCACAATATTTTATCATATTTAAGGATGTAATGTATTATGTCAACTAGTTATCTGCCTGCATTGTGCAAAAAATCAGAATTGGAATTGGATAACATTTTGAAGAAAGTTAAATGATAGCACAAGCATATTTGAAGACTGGTAGTGTTGGTGATGTGGTATAACTTTCTCTTTAATTTTTGTGATAACAGCCATTCAACATCTTTATTTGTGTTTGAATAATTTTTTTTAATTGGCAAATTCATAGCTGAAAATATTGTAAATGTCATTAAACACAATTATTTTAACATATTGCACATTTAACAATATATATGTTACTTTAAACAAATAAATAATATTAGGTTAATTAATGTGTTGACATTGTGTATTGTAATTTGTTCTTATTAATGTATTGCAGGTTTAGAGGCTGAAGTTTTGAACACGAAGCCAATTGACAAACATCTAGTTAGATTGGCCAGTAAAATCAGTATGACAATGTTCCATGAGTTTATCATGCATTTAGGATTATCAAAGAAGGATTGGGAAGATATTGAATGTACATATGGAAAAGGGGAGTGGCTCAACATGAAATTTGATTCTCTAATTGAGTTGAAAAGACGAGGCAAAAACCCTTCTTTTGAACAGCTGAGAAATGCAGAGCTGCCAACCCTTACTATTTTAGCGTAAGGCTTCCGATTTTTGCTTAAAAAATACGCCTTACGAATTTAGAAGAAAAACCTACGATTTTCCGTTTTTTGCGAAAAAAAAATTAAATTTCGGATTTTCTTCATAGTCGTGATCGTCATTGGTTGGAATATTAGACAAATCTAATCATAATCATTGTAGCGTTTGAATAAAAGGTAAATACTATTGAATGTGAACCAAGTGGTTATCGATCGCGATCGTTTTGACGCTTTATTAAGGAGCCAAAATGTCAGAAAAACGATCCATTCACAACAAGTCACCAGCGGATGTGGCCCTGCGGCCCCCAGACCCCCTGCCTTACTATTTGTCATCTTATTGGGTTGGCAGCTCTGGAAATGCTGTTCAGAAAATCGATGTCAACACTCACATTCTTTGCAAGGTGAGTATGGCATTTATTTTATCAGTACACACGTAGGCATTCATTGGGATGGGTGTGTTTGGTTTTAATTCTTGGAACTACCAGAATTGAACTTTCAGCCAACAGCGCTTTCTGTGACCACTTTACACAGCACAGAATGTGTTCATTTATCATGTTTATTGATCTAAAATAAGTCGTAATTCTTGGCTATTTTATTATACCCTAGCTTCGATGAAGAGGGGTATACTGATTTACTCTGGTCCGTCCCTTCATCATGTTCATTGTCCGTCCGTAACATTAATTTCTGTCGCCGCAACTATAGAATGCAGAAGCCTTATTTGTTGCATACTGCTTTATCATGTTTAGCCTATAGTACTGTATAGTGTCTGGTGATTTTATGTCTATTTCCTGTTTACCGAATACTTAGAATTATACACATTGTTGACATATATGCAAAATTTCTGCCGCAGTTCTCTAAGCTACTATAGGATCCAGAAGCCTGATATTTTGCATATAGCTTTATCCTATAGCACCATATCGTGTCTAGCGATTTAATGCTTCTTGGTCATCTACTTCCTGTGTATGGTATACTTATGAAAGTAATATTTGTGAATGTCACTAGTAAGCAAATGCTCACAGTCAACACTTGTTAGTTAACAGTCCAGAGAGAAATTTAGATACAGTTTGAAACCATGTAACTGGTTGCTTTTGTCATTTGCATATTGACATAATTGCACAGAATTTGATTGGAGGTTCAAGAATATGCATTCTGTTAAGAAATCAGTTGCCGATTGATAATAAATTACAACCACTGGTGTTTCTATTTAGGGCAGAGTTAAAAATGACGAAATATGTTAAAAACAATAACACAGCAATCATGAAATTATTACATAAATATATGAGGCAATACTTGATCATTACAAGAATACAAAAGTATGGGAATCCGGCAGCGGCGTTAACACTTGGACATCTTGCTTCATATATTTGTAAGCCCAAGCCCTAGGTCCATCAAATTTTGTCTAGAGGTAGCTTATGATGAGTACATGCTAGTCAGTCACCTGTCACCTGACCTTGACCTCAGTTTCACGGCCCAGCGACTACATTAAAGTTTTGGGGTTACGACAGTTCCTCTGTAACTACGGATGGTAGGATGGCAGTATTTGGTATATAGGTTGCTGATGACTAGTACATGACTATCTGGTAGGTGTCACCTGACCTTGACCTCAATTTCACAGTCCAGCGACTACGTTAAAGTTTTTGGGTTACGACAGTTCCTATGTAACCACTCATTGTAGAATGACAATATTGGGTATATAGGTTGCTGGTGACTAGTACATGACTGTCTGGTAGGTGTCACCGGTTCTTGACCTCAATTTCACGGTCAAGTGACTACGTCAAAGTTTTTGTATTAGGACAGTTCCTCTGTAACTATGCATGGTATTGTGACAATATTTGGTATACAGGCCGCTGCTGATAACTTATGCTATTTACGTAACCCTTATGACGAAATTTATTTTCCTTACTAATGCTAAATGCAGGCGAGACGTTTTTCTGTGTCCACACTTGTTTTAATTCTTCTACTAAAGATTTTTATGTTTTTGGGGGTACCATTATATTTTAGATCAAAGTACGTTTGTTAGGTTTTGTTGGCTCTTTCATTCTTTCTTAGATTCAGACCAAAATATGAAATATCTTGTTACAGTATTTATAGAGTGCATTATAAATTATAGATGTTTTTGTTTAAGATTACTTTTTTTACTGTGTCAAGATGAAGACCATTGTTTTTAAATGTTGTCACGTTTATCTATTATCGTAATCCTACTTAGCAAACCTCTATATTTTGTATGTTTGTATAGGTATATAGTGATCATGGTGTCCATCTGTCCGTCCGTTACTCTTTCTCTTATTTGCAACTCGGTTACTCCACCTACAGCACTGAATGGAATTTGATGAAACTTAAACATAATCTATGTCACATAGCGCCATTGTCCACCTGATATCTAACATTTTGATCGGAATGATATTTGGGTTTTCCCACAGAACAAAATGGACATTTCTATTCTTTGAGTTGGGGGAGGGATGGGGGTTCCCATGTTTTATCTGCAACTCTTCCTACACTAGATTAAGTTCATAAGTAAGAACACGTGCATTTTCGAAGAAATCATGAGGCGGGGGGTATCAATGGTGAGCATTGCTCACAGTTTTTTTTACTCTAGTTTTAAAGAAGTTTGCATTATGTTGTTGTTAATTTCTCAGACTAATTATAACTGCAGGCAGGTTGTACTCGACTCCAATCTTAATTGACAAAGATTGCCAGTTTTCCTACCGCAGGTCAGGGCTTTTCTCCGGTACTCCGACTTCCTCTCCCAATAAAAACTGGATGCCATGATATAGCTGAAAAATTGCTGAAAGTGGCATTAAACAACATCAAACAAACAAAACATCAGACTAATTAATTATACTGCATCACATGTTTTACTGTTGTAGGAAGCTGTTGTACCTGGAGATATGCCCTCAGTGGCCGAATGGTTAAGCTAGTTCCTCTACTATTGATCACGTGGTCTGTCAACACTGAGGTTGCTCTATTCCAATCTTATTGACAATGACTGCCAGTAGGTAGGATTTTCTTAACTGGGTGTTACGGTATAGCTGATTCATAGCTGAAAAATTGCTGATAGTGGCATTATGCATCATCTAAACAAACAAACAAACGCATTGGTTTGAAGATATCCTACTGCTAAACACAGGCTTCTTTCAAATAATATGATTGGTTGATATTGATTGATATTGTTAAGAATAAAATATTTTAGGATTTCATGATACATGTGTATTTTTATTTAATATATCTACCGGTATTTGTTTTTCAGATCTTTAGAGAGGAAACAGAGATCTTAGGTTGGTAATATTATTCCATATGTAATAAGGAAATGATGAGTAATGTATACTATCATTGATATATTTGTCATAGTTTTAATTAAAGTTGTATACAATATTCGAAATAGATACCCTGGGTACATGTAATAAATTGGTGTTCAATGAACAGAAAAAACTAAGATACATATGGTGAAACAATTACTATCTTATACGGTAGGGAGTAAAACTGAAAATCCTCTTTTGTCAAATATATTCAATGTAATTTTTTTTCTCTATTTCTTTATCATGTTTATTTCACCACATTTTAGTTCACCAGAGGTCGAATGAGCTATTTTCATTACTTTGCATCTGTCAGGGTCGTCTGTAAACGTTTTACATTTTAATCTTCTCCGAAACCACTTGGCTAATTGAAACAAAACTTGGTCATAATGTTTATTTTGGACTTTTACCCAGTTTATTTTTTATTCTGATTGGAAAGCTAATGCGGCCGCCACCATGGGACTTATTTTTACATAGGAGCCTATTGGAAAAAAGTTTTAAAAAGGCTTCTTCTCTGAAACAGATTAACCAAAATTATAATTGAACTAAACTTTACTACCAATATTGTTAGATAGAAAGTTTATGTTTCAGTTTAAGTTAAAACAAAACATATCACAAGTATTCATAGGATTGTCATCTATAATGTTCATTTGTGTATGCCAATAGGAAAATTAAAATGTCCACCACTGTACGGCTTTGTTTAACATAGAACCCTATGGAGAAATTATTTATACAAGTCTTCTCTGCAATCAGTTAACCAATCGAAACAAAACTTAGTAGCAATGTTGCTTGGATAGTCCTATATAATGTTTAAGCTTTTTATTCAAATCGAAAATTCAAAATGGCCTCCACAGCAGACGACTCTAAAGGAAACAAAAATGTGGGGGTATTAGTGATCGCTAGATCGACTTTGTCTAGTTTGATTTGTCATTTTCATTCAAGGAAAGTAAATCACTATGCGCTGTTTGCACTATTATAATTTCGCTACCAATAGGTGAAGACAAAACAATCAATTGACAGGGCCCCATTTGTGTACCAGAAATACCATGAAAACATGTATATACTTATAAAATGAGGTCACGGTGTGCTTTTATGTGATTATGTGTAACAATAATAATTGTGTAATTAATTGACAAAGTAATGTTTTGTAAAAAGATTTTCAAATCTGGACTTTGGTACAAATTTGTTTACACTTCTTAGTATGAACTGAGTAATTTTTAAACAATAAAAATATCATTCCAATCAAAAACTTGCACCTTGTTTTAAGCATAATCATAACAATATAGAGATGAGTCCAGACGCACAAATGCAATTAAAGCGTCTGGATGATTAAGACTTTTTTTTATATCAGTCACAATGTATTGATAGAAATATTTGCAAATTTCTTGTACCATTTTTACTAAAAACATCAAAGGAAAAACATATGACCAATAAATACATTTATTTGTGTATGTTTATTATTTTATTGTGCTGTACTTGTAGAGACTGACAATGTGAAACTAATGGAAATTCCCGATGATACAACTCTATCAGAACTATCCAGAAAAATAGGAAATGTAGCAGTTCACCTTGGAATAGAGTTAGAAATAGACATCAATGAAATTAAAGCTTCCATTATTAAATATAACAAGAACATGTTTGACCAGAATCATGACATTCTAATGAAGTGGAAATATGATTGTCAAACCAGAGACAGAGCTCATACTGTCAATAAAACAAAAATTCCTTGTATCAGTAGAAGCAAATATCCTACTGTCAGTAAACCTAAACATATGTTTGTCCGTAAACCTAAAGATCTTCATGTCCGTAAGTCCAAACATTTTACTGTCTGTAAAACAAGAATTCCTAATGCTAGTAAAAATATTCGAACTCTGATGCATGCACTCTGGATTGTTGATCGTAGAGGATGTGATTTTTTAAAAGTCAAATATAATATTGAATACTAGTGTGACATTAGGTTTATATTGTCAAAACATATATTACTGGTACTTATAAACGCTTTGAATAATATGACAGCTGGTCGGTACTGATCACTGAAGTATAAATCGATCCAGAGTCGTAAATATGTTATTTAATGTTTTAAGTATTTCCGAGGCACAATTCATGCCTCCTCAGAAAAACAGATTTTGACAATGTGGCATAAACCACTTTCTTGTTTGTATATTTATTATGTCAAAATATATTAAATATTCAGATTGCATACAGTTTTACAATTTTAAACTAGCGCCATTCTTATGATGAACTTTTGGGTATAGTTTATGTTGTTAAAAAGAACAAAATAGATTTGACTGATTTCAGACCATTTATACAAAATAAACAAAATGGAAAGATAAGTGTACGAGCTGGATATTTTAACATTACAATGTTTAGAACTTGAAAGAGATACAGTATACTTAAAGTATACAGCTACTTTTAGTTAAAGTGAAGTTCAGTACATGTTGTATTGAGTTATTAATGGAACTGTGAATTTTTTGACAGGATTTTACGGATTGATTTGAGTGGTCAGTTAAAGCATTTTAAAGTTCAAGTTCTGTACTCTATAGCATTTTCATCATGTTGTTGTTAACAGAGGACCTACAAATTCAAATTCAAATTCTTTATTAAGCCCAATTAAAGGGGCCCATTGAGGGCATATAAATCAGACATATAAAAAAACAAGACAGATTTTACATTGATTGTTTTGATTTGATATACATAGTATTATAATAATGTAAATCAGTCAATTCAAAGAGGGATATTCTTTTCTCAACTGTTTTTTTTAAGTACAGCCTTAAATTTATTATGACTCAAATTGAGACATATAGGTAATTTTAAATAAATCTTTTCACCTATGAATAGTATATTTGCATACCAGGATGACTTTAGGGTAGTTTTGTTTGATTTGTATTCATGAAGAGCTCTTCTGAGTAGTTGAGTTTTTGACTTTTCAATTCTATGCCAGAAGAGAAACATGTGTTATTTCATATGTAAATAAAGAGGAAATCTTCCCAGGTCTTAGAGAACAGCTATATTAGAGCATAGCTTTGAAACCCCAATGATATGTTTACAAAATTTAATATTAAGTTTTTATACCTCCCACTCCTTACAGATTTCATATAATGATAGTGACCTTCTTTTATTAGTGATATTAATAAAACTCCAATTTTCACAACCATACAATAAAATAGGTTTTATACAATGGTCAAAAATGTGTAGAAGGGATTTTATTGATGGTGATGCAGATTTCATGTCGCTATATAGTTTAAAATTTGCTTTCATTCCTTTGTGAAATAGCTGCATTTCAGCTTCGTTGAACCTTCCTCTGTTCTCAAAGACGATTCCAAGACATTCCATGTTTTCATTATTAATGTGAAATGATTCTTTTATTGGACAAAAGTAAACAAATAAAAGAACCAGTTAGTAATTTATTAGAATATAATTCTTAGCATTATATACTTATACCATATTATGTAATTAACCATTATTATGGCTGTTACATGTGCTGTAACTGCTTTTGTCATTACAACCTCTTTGAAGCCAAAGAACAAAATTTCATAGAATTTTGCAGGAATTAACCACATATGTAGACTTCCATATCTACAGGAAACTATTATTCGATATTTCTATAGGTCTGGAGTTATGTCACTTGAACTTTGAATTTTTGTCAAAAATAATAAAATGCCAAAGATATTACGGTAATAAAAACTTCTCTGAAAACCACACAACATTCTTTAATGAAAATTTGTAGTTACTAAGTACATACTATGTAGATGTGTATATCTACAGGTTTTGTAATGCCATTATTTGTGTAAGAAGTTATGTAAATTCATTATGTACATAATATTCAGCTGTATAGCTCTATAGTGATTTTTTAAATTTCTTGAATTGTAAGAAAAATGTATGTTATAAAATACAAATAAAAATATATGCGTGTTATTTATGCTCCATTTATTGGGTTTCAAATTGTAGACAGAAAAAACTAATAATCTGGTATGTAGGGCATGCATGTTTGTACCTGTATCAGCTACAACGTTACTACTTCCCCTGTCGGCTACACGGTCATGATCCCACAGAACAACTATAGGCTTAAGTCAAGTGACAAATACACTCACCTGCTACTGACGAGTAAGACATTTCAGTTGTTACTAATTGTCATGTCTAGGAAAGTTGAATCCAGAAAGAGGAAAGATTGCGTATGACTCTGCGAAAATGTTTGAACATTTGTGAGAGCTGGATTTCTCAAAAATCAATTAGGTGATGGTAACTATTTTAGAACATCCCGGTTTTAGAGGCTTTATAGACAAAAATTATTGATCGCAAAAGATATCATGACGTACATGTTAGAATGTTGCTATCGTTAAACGGGAAGTTGACAATTTGACGGTGAAGGTGTTATCACCGGTTTAACTTGTTATTTGTCCCTAAGTAGTAAGTCCTCGTTTATTTCACAGATAAACGTTTATTTATACAACATTTGAATTGTGTATCCGTTTCAAATCCGTTGTTTTTCTTTTTTGTCAGTCGTTTGAATGTTCGTTTGTTGATTGGTGTTTAACGCCACTTTAAGCACGTCCAGTTTTTTTACCAGAGTACCCGGAAAAAACCACCGACCATCGGTAGAAAAACTGGCAATCCTTATCTTTAAGATTGGAGTCGAGTACATCCTCAGCTCTTGGCAGTGAGATTCGAACCTGCAACCTCGGTGTCGACAGACCACGTGATAAGTAGTTGACGAATTACCTTAGCCTCTCGGCCACCGAAGATATCCAATCGTATGGATTAAGGGTCTTGTATAATCTATGTGTAACAGTTGTTTGTCCTTTTGATTGTGAGTCCTTTTTATGCCCCCCGCGACGAGATGTCGGGGCGCATTAAGTTTTACTCATGTCCGTCCGTCTGTCCGGACCGTACGTCCGATCGAATTTCCGTCAAGCTTTTCCCAGAAACCGTACATGGGAACAATTTGAAATTTGGCTGGATGGTTCAGTATGACAAGTTGTACGTCCTTAGCGACTATCAGATCTGTGGGACAACTACTTCCTGTTTTGGGACTTCATTTGTACGTAAATACGTCCGTCCGTATGTACGAATTTCCGTCAAGCTTTTCTCAGAAACCGTACATGAGAACTTGATATTTGGCAGGGTGGTTCAGTATCAGAAGTTGTCCTAAGCAGCTATCAGACCTGTCGTACAACTACTTCCTGTTTGGGACTTCATTTAGCGGGGCATCTGTCTCTCATGGACACATTCTTCGATTTTATCTTTTTTAATTTTTGTTTGTTTTTCCTCGCTACTAGTCCTTTAGAAATACAACTTATTGTCCAAACCGTGTTTGGGCTTTTATTTGTTCTTCCTTATGTTTGAAGTCATTGGCTAAATCATGATTTAACATGTTATTTGTGAGTTTCGCGGATTGTTAGTCATCGTCATCGCCTTTTACATGGGATATCTTTTTGATTGGTCGTCATGTTTATTGTGAGTATATTCTGGAAGGAATACAGACCATCCGGGGAGAATCGCCGAGGTTCAGCAGGAAAAATTTGAATTCTTATCAAATTAAAAGTCTTGTCGAGAGATCAAACTTGTGTTTTTCAACTTTAGATCATATCTGTGAGAATTAAAAATAGTTATTTGATTAATTGGTCTTATCAATGTTTATTTAAATAGGTTTAAAATAATAATCATTGGCAGTAATCTGGTTCATTGCATGTAAATAGATTAACCCTTTATTCACGTGTGCTTGACTTCACTATTGATTCCTGGAGGTAAACACACATAGAGACAAATCCACTTTATGATATAATGTTTTACATTAAAAAGACATAAATAGATCATAATAAACATGGGAAGGATACATAAACAGCCATGAATATCTTAGAATTTAAGGATCATTTTGATATCTCGATATTCAGCTTCAAGAAAAAGTACACATTTTCGTATACATATTCGATGTCCCTTGTTTACAGTTGACCTCTAACTGACGCAACCTATGCATAGCAAACAAGTGAAAGTTAAAATTTTAATTAGTATGAAGACTAATAGGGTTGTGATGGAAATGACCTAATATTTTATAGCATATTTCATAGATATATTTATAACATCGAGACACAGTGGAATGAGCTGACAGATCCATGTTCAAAACCCGCCGTATTGCGCATTAAGGTAGCTCCCTGACGTCCCATACTCCAAGCCACGTATAAGTTGCTTATGACGGCATATTAATCTCTAACTACTTAGAGGAGTATGTCTGAATCAGTAGGTTACCGACGCTACTTTAAGAAATAAGGATTTTAATAAGAGGGCTAATCAAGAGTGAAAAGATGGTTAATAACTTTGTTCCGATATATATGTAGTAGCATCAATGCAGATGACTACTTTATTTCATTTTCATTTTAGGCATGCGTGCATATAATCGGCTTAATCTTCTATTTGTCTATAATAAAGCCCGATGATCTCGAAAGCCAATAACACTTACGTGATACAGGCAATAAGACAGGTTCCGTCAATATTTCGTTTTGACGGCATAAACCATGCACATAAACTTTGTAGACCATTAAATCCTGCTCTTTGGCTGATTAAATGGTTTAAGAAAAGATGACATTATACAATTTCCTATAAGTCTGGATGTTTAAATTAACGTTAGGCTTCCAAGTTAGCTGACTAATCTCTGCTTTCAATACCGCGTTTGGATCCTTTTTTTTTGCCTTAGGTAAAACCATTTTTAGCTATATTGAGAGATAAAGTTATAATAAGGAAGAAAGATAGAGTACCCGGTGAAAATGACTTTTAGCTGAAAAAATGGCTTTTTTCAATGATGTTTTGAGTCGAGTACCCAGTAAGGCGTTAATCCTAAGCCTTAGTGCTGACAGGACCTTACTCCTGGTTTAAGTCGAGCGCACCCGCCCAGTAAGGCGTTAATCCTAAGCCATAGTGTTGACAGGACCTTACTAAGTCAATGTTTTCAACAAGTGTCGCTTCATGACAAAAGATTTGACAGATATATTGTTTAATTCTGTACCTCGTGTACCCTAGAAGTGTGTACACACCGAAGCAATAAAAGTAAAAAATGTGTACATTTAAATAGATGGAAACAAAATATGAGTATTTTATGTTTTGCTATAATTTCACAATGCCCCCTTTATCGTATTTTGTTAAATGTACAAATGTGCTCTTCACATTTATTTCGGTATAAAACTGTTTATTTTAAATTTCAATATAATTTAAATCTTCGTCGCGTTTCGTATGAAAAATAGCAAAGAAAACCGATGTTTTAAATACTGGACCTAATTTAAACGTAAATCTTATATATATTTTTTAAATAATAAGTTTGTTCTGCTAATGTTACTTCCGTTTCAAAATTAATTAATTAAACAAGTAACTTAACACTTCAATCCTTGTTAAGTTTCGGTAATTATAAATTAATGGGATCTTGAAAGTAGTATTTAATACAGCTAATAACAAAACACCGATGCAACTGTCAAAAAATACAACTCACAAATCAAAGTCCGAGAAACCGGCAACACAAGAACCAACAAATATAAAACAACAATGGTGCTGACTTGGTACAGGCATTTCTAAAGAAATGGTAGGTTAAACAAGTTTTTATGGCATGCCAAACCTCCCGCTTCCATTACTGTATTATATGAGTTTGTTTAAGAAATATATTATTGCCAGCGGGCTCTATGCGAATTAGAAGATGGTCAGATCTTATATAAATATAAACAAATGGATTGAAAATGTTAATGTACACATTTATTCATCAGTGGCGGATCCAGGGGGGGGGCGTAAGGGGCGTACGCCCCCCTTTTAAAAACTAGGAAAGGAAAAAAAAAGAGAACAGGGAGGGTAACAACCAGCGCCAAAGGCAAAAATGTAATCCCCGCTCGTCCTCTCCATAAACTAATGCATTGACGGTACTACCCTTGCGAGGCGCGGGAGGACCACTTTGTGGCCCTCCTTTTCCGATATCCCCCTTTTACGCCCCCCTTTCGAAAATCCTGTATCCGCCGCAACGATTTTAGTGTTTACATACGTGTTTTCGACGGAAGCCAATTTATATTAGATGGATGTCCTCATATTAATCATTTTAGTTAGATTTAATTAAATGCAAATATTTAAAATGTCATATATTCCACGGAAAGTGAAGATACGAGAATTTAAGACCTGAACATATCAGACGTAATTTAATCCAAAATGAATGGAAATTAAAACGACGGGTTATGTAAAGTTTGATAACTTGATAATCGATCGCGGGATTTGCGACCAAGCAAGTTGTGTTACCTGTATGCATTTGTTTTGTGAATTGTGTTGATCTATCTATATAATCAAGCTAGCGGAAGGCAATGAAAAAGTTTTAAATGCCCAACGTGCCGAGCAGATAATTGAATTCCTGATATGGTGATACCTGTTTAATCATAGCCTCGATCACCCAGGCTTCCTCTCCCAATAAAAACTGGACGCCATGAAATAGCTGAAAAATTGCTGAAAGTGGCGTTAAAACACCATTCAAACAAACAAACAATTCGATCACCCAGACGCATATATATAGCGTCTGGGATCACCATGTTATAATTTTGCTGCCAATAGGTGGAGACAAAACAATTATTCTATTTTTAGGACCCTATTTTTAGGCCAAGAAAACCATGCAAACATGTCTATACTTATAAAATGACGTCACAGTAAGAATCTTTCTTGATTGTGCATAACAATAATATTTGTTTTATTAATTGATAAAGTAATATTTTATAAAAATATTCAAATGTAAACTTTGCTACAATTTTTTATACACTTCTGATTTAAAAGGAGGTAATTTTTTAGACAATAAAAATATTATCCAATCAAAAATAACGCCCAGTTAATAATAACGAGTTCAATATAGAGATGAATCCAGACGCACAAATGTAATTAAGCGTCTGGATGATCGAGACTAGTTTAATCATTGGTCTTGTCTTGTGTCTTGTTCAGGTAACTACCGCCGTTAGTCGGTATCCTCCGGATAGATAATGTAGTGCACATCAATGCATGAGTAAGGTGCATATAGTCACAGTGAGAATACAAATATAGTGTATTATACGGAGTCAGGTGAACGTTTATGTACAGTGTATATATTTGGGATATATACAGTTAGGCTTCCACATATAAGTTATTATATGCAAAGTATTAAAATCAATTAAAAATCGCTACTTATTGTAAAAGCACAAGAGGCACTAAAGGTCAAGAAGTAGAACTACGTAAAATATCAGGCACTCGTCATAAAAGCACTAAAATCTTCATGTTGTTAGTCCTGTCCCTTCCTCTTTAACTGTCTCATTCTTTCCATATGTAAATTATAGCACATGTTCCTGGTTAGCTCCTCCATCTCTATATAACCTTGTTTGTTCAGCTTATTGATATATGGCAGCTCTAGGTTTGCACAGTCCAGTATGAGTTGAAGTAGGTTGTTTTGGGTGACGAACTCTTGGTAAGCATCGTTTTTGACGTTATCTAGGTAGCTTTTGATATTCCGGAGATGCCTTGTCCTGACGTTTTCCAGCTTTGGGAACTTGAGAATAAAGTGTTGTAGATCATCTGGCTCATCCCCGCATAGGCAGCATATAGTATTGATATTACTGTCTCCATACTTTTTTCTGGTTGTATTAAACAGGTATGTTTGAGTTACAAGCTTGATCTTGACTTCTGCCGCTCTTATTTTGCTAGGTACATTTCCTGCGCCTTTCCAAATATTATGTGGTTGTAACATCGGGTTTTTCTGTAATTGGAGGTATTTAAGGGTCGACTTCTTGGTTATATCTTCCTCACATTGTCGAGACCACTTCTTGTGCCTTCTTTACTTCTTTCTTCCACGCCTTTTTTGATCTAGGGTTTTCCATTAGCTCATGTATTGGTACGTTTTATGTCTCCGTGTAAGAATTCAAGATACGAGAAACCTGTGGAATCATTGGTGCGTTTTATTTCTCCGTGTAAGAATTCCAGCTACATTGATACCTGTGTAATCATGAGTACATTTAATTTCTCTGTGTAAAAATTCCAGATACGTAGATACCTGGAGAATCATAAGGGATGTTTTTTTTTCGGGTAAGAATTTCAGATACGAAGATATATGTGGCATCATGGGTGCGTTTTATTTCTCCGTGTAAGAATTCCAAATACGTCGATACATGTTGAATCATGGGCACGTTTTAGAATTCCAGATACGCAGATTCCTGTAGAATTATGGATGCATTTTATTTCTCTGTGTAAGAATTCTAAATACATCGATACCTGTTGAATCATGGGTACGTTTTATTTCTCCGTGTAAGAATTCCAGGTACGTAGATGCCTGTGGCATCACGGGTACGTTTTATTTCTCTGTGCAAGAATTTAATATTCGTCGGTACCTGTGGAGTCATAGGTTCGTTTTATTCTCCGTGTTAGAATTCCAGGCATATTCGTAGATACCTGTCGAATCATGGATACGTTGTATTATATGGTTATTTTGCTTCAGCAAAATATTTCGATCGAAAGTTCACAACGATGCGATCCTTCTTGCAGTAGAGGGAACGCAGAAGCCGAGACAAAGTCGTGGTAAAAAGACAAAGATTTGTAACAACACAGGCTGTTAGGCACGATGGGCCAGATATTCGGAGATATTGAAAGAAATTAGAGACGTTAGTGTTATATAGGTTGGACGAACTCGAGAAGCAAATGGTCCGTGGTCAAAAATCGGAAGACTAATATGGGGGATTTTGAAAGAGATGGATTACATAGTGACGGAGATAAACAGAACACGAACGGTACAGTGTTAGGGACCGATCAATATTTATTGGGGGTTGGTACATTTTAAATTTTCATGTTTAAAAAAGGCTATGTCCTATCTCTCAAAAATACAAACAAGTGCATGTCCTACATGAGATGAGTTATAAAAAAGTTAGTGTCGTATCTAGTGAATAATTTACATGGTTATAACCATATACAATTCAGTATTTCTATTTGTTTAATAAATTGTTCGCTATTATGTTGGTTATAAATTGAAACATCAGACGTTTTTTTCATTGATGATATTGTTATGAACAAAACTTGTCCTATAAGTGCTGAAATAAACTTGTCCCATGTAAATGCAGGTAACGTGTTGAGTTTCTTGTGTATGAATAATTAACACGAACACAGTTATGATTTGGGGAATCAACTGGTATTTTGTTCAAGTGTCCGACTGCAAGGCCCAATGCAACAGACTGACCGATATCTTTGGATGCGGCTGCAATATAGCAAAATAAAACCTGTAACGTTGTATGCTTTTATTTGACGACAATGCATTCAATATACATTACATTCTTATAGTAACAATTTCTTATTAATACAAAAGTTTAACGACAATTCTGTTCCCGTACTGATTTACCATTACATAGATACACATGATAGCATTATGGGAGACAAATCCCATCCTATCTAGGTTCAATACGGTTTGGTATTATGTTCTGGTATAGATGGTAAAATATTGATTGTATTGTAAAATTTTTATAAAAATGCAAAATCCTGTCTAAGAGATGGCTCTAGTTGTTCAGAATATTTTGCTTCCAACATTGGTGTTAGGCAGGGTGAAAATTTGTCACCCTTATTATTTTCTATTTTTCTCAATGACTGATTTTATGTCTCATGCTTATAATGGTTTGAAAGATGTCTATAATAGGTCACATTTATTGTTTGACAATGATGATATTGAAGTATACTTCAAATTGTACCTTTTATTGTATGCAGACGACCTTGTAATGTTTGTTGGGTCTGCTGTAGAGTTGCAATCAACATTAAATGCAATGTTCTTATACTGTGAAACTTGGAATCTTAAGGTAAATGCTACTAAAACCAATGTTGTTAGATTTTCAAAAAGTCGTCGGACTGAAAATTGTCATTTTCTGTACAATAATGAACGTCTCTCTGTTATTAATGAATTTCAATACTTAGGTATTGTATTTTCTAGAAAGGGTACATTTCATGTTAATAAAGCCAGACTTGTGCAACAAGATCGTAAAGCAATGTTTTATGTATTACGTAAAGCTAGAAAATTGTTTTTGCCATTGATATATTATTGCAATTATTCGATGCTATGGTTACTCCTATACTACTATATGGTGCTGAAGTCTGGGGTTATGAAAATAATAATATTGTCGAAACCTTACAATTAGAATTCTGTAAATATATATTAAAAGTTAAAAAATGTACACCTAATTGCATTGTATATGGTGAACTTGGTAGGGTACCAATGTCTGTTAATATCAAGGCAAGAGTGGTTGGTTTTTGGAAAAGTATTGTTACTGGAAAACAAGAAAAATATCTCGCACATTGTATGACATGTTGTAAAAACTAGACTCTGATGATATATCTCATTCAAAATGGTTAAATTTTGTTAAAAATGTATTGACTGAATGTGGCTATATTGATATTTGGAATAATCAATATGTTGATGCTAATAGCAATTTATCTAAAAAAGTAAAACAGTATTATCATACTTTCTTTATTTGTTAATGTTTGGAAACTTCAGATATTTAACTAGACTAAATGTTTAAACTATAGGATGTTTAAAGCCGAATTCGTATTTGAGAACTATCTGTGTTACCATTAGATTTAAGAATTAACCTATGTAAATTTGGATGTGGCAGTCATAGATTGTCTATTGAATGTGGCAGATTTTATAGTATTGATAGATCAGAAAAATTATGCTATTTATGCAACAAAGAAGAGCTAGGTGATTAATTCCATTATATTTTCAATTGTACCTTCTTTACTAACGAATGTCAGAAATTTTTACCTTCTAACCTATGTAATACAAAAATATAAATAATTTCTTTGAGATAATGAATACAAATGATCATTATGTTCTTATTAGCTTAGCTAAATTCTGTTAAATTGTAAAGTAAATTTTCAAATAATAATTACTTTCCCACTACATATTGCATCTTGTAAATATGTTTGTTCATGCCTTATATCAGTTTTATTGTTACATGTACTATCATTCCTCATGTGAGGCCTTTAGTGAAATAAAATGTTTCAAATGTTTTTTTTGCGTAGACACAAATATAACGTGACTGCCTTTATCATATAAGAAAAATACCCGATTTTACAATTTGAAAAAAAAATAAAACGATGATGTCACACGCAATCCTAACATACAACAATACTTTTGAATTGTGTGCAAGAAGATTTGAGGACCAATAATATAGTACAATACTGAAAAGTCTTATGTAGTCTGGATATGATTTGTGTAAACATGACTTTTGGTTTTACCTTGTATAAAACGTGCCATGTAATATTGGCTGTTGACAAACTATGAAACATGCTTGTCATACTGTCTCCCGTCATCAAAAAGACGTTTTGTTTATCATAATGAAGTTAAACTAAATATTCTATATTTTCTTTGTACTTATTTTCAGTATAACATTTAACTAAGCACTAAAGTAACTGATATGATATTCATTAATGAAAAAATTGTAATATAACTAAGTAACGTACCAATATAGCAAAATACAACTTCTATACTGCTGTTGACTGCTAAACTACTCAAACACAAGTTTGTTGTACCTAAATGATGTTATCTCTCCAGAAGTTCTATGGTCGTCACCATGACTTAATTGATCGTTACGGGACATCTGTGTCTCAGATACGATCTGACATGTTTGCTGAGTCAAAGGTAGTGTTTCCAAATCCTGGATTTGACCTTTCCCAACATGACAATCCTTGTCCATTTAATCCCCACACTTATTTGGATGCTGTTTAAATCAATTATTATATTTAGATAAAACGTGAATACGCCAACAACGTGTAATTTTATTTTTTTTTCATGCATCAAAGGTCAGTGTCCGAATATATTATCATGATGCCCTTATTTTCAAAGTCAGCGATATTTAGTACTCTGCGGTCTGGGTAAAAGTATTTTTCTAACGTTATGTGATCATAGTAGATTATCAACCCATACAACAGCCTGCCATGATCCTATTTGTGCTTTTTTTTGGTATAAAATGGGTATACTATCATTACTGAATAAAACAATATCCGTCCATTATCAGGCAATATAAAGTGCATGTCTGTTGAATATATCAATTAACGTTTAGAGATTAATATGAATTTTCTTTTTTGTACGAGCTGATCGTTAAAGTTAATTAAATCATAAAAACGCAACTGTAACCACAACTGCTTGATGAACAATAATGTGTTCCCTTCAATAAATACGCCATATTTGTTTAATTGTTTTTTTAATTCTGCTTAACCACTGAGATTATCAAGTCTTATTGACAGATTATTTGTATAACTTGTAAACTATAATTTATATACACCAAGTAGTTTCGACTTTTAACTTTTGGAAAGTTGGACTATTAAGGTTACAATCTCTGACAAATCCGGTCAAATAACAAATCACTCACAACTCAGCTTTGGTCTGTTTTTATTTCGATGGTGTGGTGTAACAAATCATATTGCTGTTGGTGTCATGGGTAGCCGGGAATAGTATACCTAACGGACTCGCTAAGTCTTTAGTGTAGTAAGTACGAATTCTCCTACGTTAATTAGACAGTAACTAGTTGAAACGAGAACTAAACAATGAACTGAAACTAAAAAGCGCATTACCAATACCAATAATTTAGTTAAAAATCATGCAATCATCCCGTTACAATAAATATAGTTTAGGAAGTTTTAGTGTCTTATTTTCCTAACAATATTATCACAAACCATGCTAAACCTTGTAAAACAAATTAGTAGTCGCCATTTTTCTGTGCCATTTTGACCCATTTCATACCAAAACTCCGAATATTTTCCTCGTTATGTGCCATTAACTATCTAAAAGACATTGATTTTCGTTTACATTGCAAATATATTGTGTGTGAATCTTTTCGGAAGAGGTAGCATAAGTAGGCGCATTTGTTTCAACAATTCCCTTAAAGAAAAGCGATCTACGCCTTTTCTATAAACGCAATATTCCCTTTTGTGTCATATTCGTAGAGAAAATGGTTATACAGTTGGAAAGAAGTAGGTCAGAACTTAAAATTTTATGCATAATCATATATTTGTATCCATTCCTCGAACATATTCGTTAGTTTGTTTACATAAAGACATCTCCAAACTATTATGTATTTCCGGTTTCTATTTAACAAGACAATTAAACGTCTCCTTGGCATAGACTTAGATATCGACTTAAAACAACATATTTAACTGTTGTAAACAACAAACCATTTCATTGTTTATTTCTTGTTGGAGAAACGTAAATAATCCCCTCTACACATTCAGCGATGTCTGTTTGTTTGAATTGTGTTTAACGCCACTTTCAGCAATTGTTCAGCTTTATTATGGCGTTCAATTTTTATTGGAGGAGGAATTTGGAGTACGCGCAGAATAATCCCCTCTACACATTGTGCGATGTATATTATGAATATAATACCTTCAAATTAAAATGAATTCGACACAGTTACGAGTGTATTAATGGAAATTCTGAAGTGGAATAGAAATCCATAATATTTTTTATTCATGTATCAGACATGTATCTTTCTAAACAACACAGTTGAGCAAGTTTTCTACATATTAGTCATAGTTTCAGCAGCTACGTCACACGGAACATTTTGCAACCGGTAATAAGAGACCAAGTTTTTCTCTAATTTATATACATAACGGTTGTTTAATCTACATCACGTGTTTAAGGGGAAGTAGGTTGAATTTACTTACCGTTTAAATATTTACTGCGTCATACTATTAATTGGTTGGTTGATTGATTTATTGATTGATTGATTTGGATTCAGCGAGCAGTATATAATCAATATATATCTATGATACGCAACATAATACTTTTTCAAAATGAAACTACAACATGTATATACAATTAAGTTATGAATTACAAAAAACAGTTTCTTTCTGACATTCTTGAGAAATGGATAATTCAAATGAAAACGATTTAAAATTCGTATCTAAAAACAGGTACTACACTGGATAACACAGACTTACATTCTTTGTCATATTTGGTTATTTAAACAATTGAACTTAAGTGCACTTAGTACGTAATTATATCAACACACAATTCAGATTTTAAATTAACCGTCAGTTAGGTTATATTACACATTTTCATGTAGTTATCAATGACTGCTTCCCGTACCTTGCATACTAATTAGTTACTGTACTAAAGTCATTTGAAGATTTATTATACACAATACTCATTGAGGGTTCCAAGTGCTCGACCCACAGAGCAGCCCAGTGCGTCCCGGGTGGCGGATAGGGGAGACCCTCTCGTTGGGGGGTTGTCGGGTCATAATACGGAAGGCGTGACCACGGACCGTAGTAGGTAACGTGTTTGGAGAGTGCCACGCTCCTTGCACGATAAGACCCATTTTGTAGATTTCGAAAAAGAGTAGGCTCATTGTAGCCGCTACATAAGGCTAAATTCTCCGCCCCTACCCAACACTCCATACTGTTCTTTTCCAGTGGCAGTCAAAATTGTATTCCCTGTGACCCATCCCACCCCCATTTTCCGTTGATTTATTGTTTGTTAACTTGTTCTCGTCCTGAATATAGCTGAAATACTGCTCGCTGGACGTAAAGCAGACATCCAAAAAATCAATCATTGCTGTACAAAACTCTGTTATCGTCGTTGTTTTACTTGTACAGCAACGACGACAACAGAGTTGGCTGTTTTACATGTACAGCAACAACGATAACAGAGTTGGCTGTTTTACATGTACAACAATGACGACAACAGAGTTGGCTGTTTTACATGTACAGCAATGACGACAACAGAGTTGGCTGTTTTACATGTACAGCAATGACAACAGAGAGCTGTTTTACTTGTACAGGAACGACGATAACAGAGTTGGCTGTTTTACATGTACATCAATGACGATAACAGAGTTGGCTGTTTTACATGTACAGCAATGACGATAACAGAGTTGGCTGTTTTACATGTACAGCAATGACGATAACAGAGTTGGTTGTTTTACATGTACAGCAATGACGATAACAGAGTTGGTTGTTTTACATGTACAGCAAGGACGATAACAGAGTTGGCTGTTTGACATGTACATCAATGACGATAACAGAGTTGGCTGTTTTACATGTACAGCAATGACGATAACAGAGTTGGCTGTTTTACATGTACAGCAATGACGATAACAGAGTTGGTTGTTTTACATGTACAGCAATGACGATAACAGAGTTGGTTGTTTTACATGTACAGCAAGGACGATAACAGAGTTGGCTGTTTGACATGTACAGCAACGACGATAACAGAGTTAGCTGTTTTACATGTACAGCAACGACGATAACAGAGTTGGCTGTTTTACATGTACAGCAAGGACGATAACAGAGTTGGTTGTTTTACAAGTACAGCAAGGACGATAACAGAGTTGGTTGTTTTACATGTGCAGCAACGACGATAACAGAGTTGGCTCTTTGACATGTACAGCAAGGACGATAACAGAGTTGGCTGTTTGACATGTACAGCAACGACGATAACAGAGTTAGCTGTTTTACATGTACAGCAATGACGATAACAGACTTAGCTGTTTTACATGTACAGCAAGAAAGATAACAGAGTTGGTTGTTTTACATGTACTGCAACGACGATAACAGAGTAAGCTGTTTTACATGTACAGCAACGACGATAACACAGTTAGCTGTTTTCTAGTACAACAAGGACGATAACGGAGTTGGCTGTTTTACATGTACAGCAAGGACGATAGCAGATATAGCTGTTTTACCTGCACAGCAAGGACGATAACGGAGTTGGCTGTTTTACAAGTACAGCAACGACGATAGCAGATATAGCTGTTTTACCTGCACAGCAAGGACGATAATAGAGTTGGCTATTTACATGTACAGCAAGGACGATAACAGAGTTGGCTGTTTGACATGTACATCAACGATATGGGATGTTTCTTGTTGCGGGTTGTACAGAAACTGGCGGATAAGGGATGTTTCTTGTTGCGGAGTGTACAGAAGCTAGCGAATAGTAGATGTTTCTTGTTGCGGAGTGTACAGAAACTGGCGGACAAGGGATATTTCTTGTTGCGGAGTGTACATAAGCTGGCGGATATGGGATTTTACTTGTTGCGGAGTGTACAGAAGCTGGCGGATAAGGGATGTTTCTTGTTGCGGGGTGTACAGAAGCTAGCGGATAAGGGATGATTCTTGTTGTAGGGGTGTACAGAAACTGGCGGATAAAGGATGTTTCTTGTTGCGGACTGTACAGAAGCAGGCGGATAGGGGATGTTTCTTGTTGCGGAGTGTACATAAGCTGGCGGATATGGGATATTTCTTTTTATAGGGTGTACAGAAGCTGGCGGAGAAGGGATGTTTCTTGTTGGGGGTGTACAGAAACTGGCGGATAGAGGATGTGTCTTGTTGTGGAGTGTACAGAAACTGGCGGATAAGGTATGTTTCTTGTTGCGGAGTGTACAGAAGCTGGCAGATATGGGATGTTTCTTGTTGCGGGGTGTACAGAAACTGGCAGATAGGGGATGTTTCTTGTTGCATGTGTACAGAAGCTGGCGGATGAGGAATGTTTCTTGCTGTAGGGGTGTACAGAAACTGGCGGATAAGGGATGTTTCTTGTTGCGGAGTGTACAGAAGCTGGCGGATAGGGGATGTTTCTTGTTGCGGAGTGTACATAAGCTGGCGGATATGGGATGTTTCTTGTTGCAGAGTGTACAGAAGCTGGCGGATAAGGGATATTTCTTGTTGTAGGGTGTACAGAAGCTGGCGGATAGGGGATGTTTCTTGTTGTAAGGGTGTACAGAAACTGGCGGATAAGGGATGTGTCTTGTTGCGGAGTGTACAGAAGCAGGCGGATAAGGGATGTTTATTGTTGCGGGGTGTACAGAAGCTGGCGGATAGGGGATGTTTCTTGTTGCGGAGTGTACAGAAGCTGGCGGATAGGGGATGTTTCTTGTTGCGGCGTGTAAAGAAGCTGGCGGATAAGGGATGTTTCTTGTTGCGGAGTGTACAGAAGCTGGCGGATAAGGGATGTTTCTTGTTGCGGGGTGTACAGAAGCTGGAGGATGAGGGATGTTTCTTGTTGCGGTGTGTACAGAAGCTGGCGGATAGGGGATGTTTCTTGTTGCGGAGTGTACATAAGCTGGCGAATATGGGATATTTCTTTTTGTAGGGTGTACAGAAGCTGGCGGAGAAGGGATGTTTCTTGTTGGGGGTGTACAGAAACTGGCGGATAGAGGATGTGTCTTGTTGTGGAGTGTACAGAAACTGGCGGATAAGGTATGTTTCTTGTTGCGGAGTGTACAGAAGCTGGCAGATATGGGATGTTTCTTGTTGCGGGGTGTACAGAAACTGGCAGATAGGGGATGTTTCTTGTTGCGGGTGTACAGAAGCTGGCGGATGAGGAATGTTTCTTGTTGTAGGGGTGTACAGAAACTGGCGGATAAGGGATGTTTCTTGTTGCGGTGTGTACAGAAGCTGGCGGATAGGGGATGTTTCTTGTTGCGGAGTGTACAAAAGCTGGCGGATAGGGGATGTTTCTTGTTGCGGAGTGTACAGAAGCTGGCGGATAAGGGATGTTTCTTGTTGCGGGGTGTACAGAAGCTGGAGGATGAGGGATGTTTCTTGTTGCGGTGTGTACAGAAGCTGGCGGATAAGGGATGTTTCTTGTTGCGGAGTGTACATAAGCTGGCGGATATGGGATGTTTCTTGTTTCGGAGTGAACAGAAGCTGGCGGATAAGGGATATTTCTTGTTGTAGGGGTGTACAGAAGCTGACGGATAGGGGATGTTTCTTGTTGCGCGGTGTACAGAAACTGGCGGATAAGGGATGTGTCCTGTTGCGGAGTGTACAGAAGCAGGCGGATAAGGGATGTTTATTGTTGCGGGGTGTACAGAAGCTGGCGGATAGGGGATGTTTCTTGTTGCGGGGTGTACAGAAGCTGGCGAATAGGGGATGTTTCTTGTTGCGGAGTGTACAGAAGCTGGCGGACAGGGGATGTTTCTTGTTGCGGAGTGTACAGAAGCTGGCGGATAGGGGTTGTTTATTGTTGCGGGGTGTACAGAAGCTGGCGGATAGGGGATGTTTCTTGTTTCGGGGTGTACAGAAGCTGGCGGATAGGGGATGTTTCTTGTTGCGGAGTGTACAGAAGCTGGCGGATAGGGGATGTTTCTTGTTGCGGAGTGTACAGAAGCTGGCGGATAGGGGATATTTCTTGTTGTAGGGGTGTACAGAAGCTGGCGCATAAGGGATGTTTCTTGTTGCGGAGTGTACATAAGCTGGCGGATAAGGGATGTTTCTTGTTGTAGGGGTGTACAGAAGCTTGCGGATAAGGGATGTTTCTTGTTGCGGAGTGTACAGAAGCTGGCGGATAGGGGATGTTTCTTGTTGCAGGGTGTACAGAAGCTGGCGGATAAGGGATGTTTCTTCTTGCGGAGTGTACAGAAGCTGGCGGATAGGGGATGTTTCTTGTAGCGGAGTGTACAGAAGCTGGCGGATAGGGGATGTTTCTTGTTGTAGGGGTGTACAGAAACTGGCGCATAAGGGATGTTTCTTGTTGCGGAGTGTACAGAAGCTGGCGGATAGGGGATGTTTCTTGTTGCGGAGTGTACAGAAGCTGGCGGATAAGGGATGTTTCTTGTTGTAGGGGTGTACAGAAGCTTGCGGATAAGGGATGTTTCTTGTTGCGGAGTGTACAGAAGCTGGCGGATAGGGGATGTTTCTTGTTGCGGGGTGTACAGAAGCTGGCGGATAGAGGATGTGTCTTGTTGCGGGTGTACAGAAGCTGGCGGATGAGGAATGTTTCTTGTTGTAGGGGTGTATAGAAACTGGCGGATAAGGGATGTTTCTTGTTGCGGAGTGTACAGAAGCTGGCGGATAGGGGATGTTTCTTGTTGCGGAGTGTACAAAAGCTGGCGGATATGGGATGTTTCTTGTTGTAGGGTGTACAGAAGCTGGCGGATAGGGGATGTTTCTTGTTGTAGGGGTGTACAGAAACTGGCGGATAAGGGATGTGTCTTGTTGCGGAGTAAACAGAAGCAGGCGGATAAGGGATGTTTATTGTTGCGGGGTGTACAGAAGCTGGCGGATATGGGATGTTTCTTGTTGCGGAGTGTACAGAAGCTGGCGGATAGGGGATGTTTCTTGTTGCGGGGTGTACAGAAGCTGGCGGATAAGGGATGTTTCTTGTTGCGGAGTGTACAGAAGCTGGCGGATGAGGGATGTTTCTTGTTGCGGAGTGTACAGAAGCTGGCAGATATGGGATGTTTCTTGTTGCGGGGTGTACAGAAACTGGCAGATAGGGGATGTTTCTTGTTGCGGGTGTACAGAAGCTGGCGGATGAGGAATGTTTCTTGTTGTAGGGGTGTATAGAAACTGGCGGATAAGGGATGTTTCTTGTTGCGGAGTGTACAGAAGCTGGCGGATAGGGGATGTTTCTTGTTGCGGAGTGTACAAAAGCTGGCGGATATGGGATGTTTCTTGTTGTAGGGTGTACAGAAGCTGGCGGATAGGGGATGTTTCTTGTTGTAGGGGTGTACAGAAACTGGCGGATAAGGGATGTGTCTTGTTGCGGAGTAAACAGAAGCAGGCGGATAAGGGATGTTTATTGTTGCGGGGTGTACAGAAGCTGGCGGATATGGGATGTTTCTTGTTGCGGAGTGTACAGAAGCTGGCGGATAGGGGATGTTTCTTGTTGCGGGGTGTACAGAAGCTGGCGGATAAGGGATGTTTCTTGTTGCGGAGTGTACAGAAGCTGGCGGATGAGGGATGTTTCTTGTTGCGGGGTGTACAGAAGCTGGAGGATGAGGGATGTTTCTTGTTGCGGAGTGTACATAAGCTGGCGGATATGGGATATTTCTTTTTGTAGGTTGTACAGAAGCTGGCGGAGAAGGGATGTTTCTTGTTGGGGGGTGTACAGAAACTGGCGGATAGAGGATGTGTCTTGTTTTGGAGTGTACAGAAACTGGCGGATAAGGTATGTTTCTTGTTGCGGAGTGTACAGAAGCTGGCAGATATGGGATGTTTCTTGTTGCGGGGTGTACAGAAACTGGCAGATAGGGGATGTTTCTTGTTGCGGGTGTACAGAAGCTGGCGGATGAGGAATGTTTCTTGTTGTAGGGGTGTACAGAAACTGGCGGATAAGGGATGTTTCTTGTTGCGGAGTGTACAGAAGCTGGCGGATAGGGGATGTTTCTTGCTGCGGAGTGTACAAAAGCTGGCGGATATGGGATGTTTCTTGTTGCGGAGTGTACAGAAGCTGGCGGATAAGGGATATTTCTTGTTGTAGGGTGTACAGAAGCTGGCGGATAGGGGATGTTTCTTGATGTAGGGGTGTACAGAAACTGGCGGATAAGGGATGTGTCTTGTTGCGGAGTGTACAGAAGCAGGCGGATAAGGGATGTTTATTGTTGCGGGGTGTACAGAAGCTGGCGGATAGGGGATGTTTCTTGTTGCGGAGTGTACAGAAGCTGGCGGATAGGGGATGTTTCTTGTTGCGGGGTGTACAGAAGCTGGAGGATAAGGGATGTTTCTTGTTGCGGAGTGTACAGAAGCTGGCGGATAAGGGATGTTTCTTGTTGCGGGGTGTACAGAAGCTGGAGGATGAGGGATGTTTCTTGTTGCGGTGTGTACAGAAGGTGGCGAATAGGGGATGTGTCTTGTTGCGGAGTGTACATAAGCTGGCGGATATGGGATGTTTCTTGTTTCGGAGTGAACAGAAGCTGGCGGATAAGGGATATTTCTTGTAGGGGTGTACAGAAGCTGACGGATAGGGGATGTTTCTTGTTGCGCGGTGTACAGAAACTGGCGGATAAGGGATATGTCCTGTTGCGGAGTGTACAGAAGCAGGCGGATAAGGGATGTTTATTGTTGCGGGGTGTACAGAAGCTGGCGTATAGGGGATGTTTCTTGTTGCGGGGTGTACAGAAGCTGGCGAATAGGGGATGTTTCTTGTTGCGGGGTGTACAGAAGCTGGCGAATAGGGGATGTTTCTTGTTGCGGGGTGTACAGAAGCTGGCGGACAGGGGTTGTTTATTGTTGCGTAGTGTACAGAAGCTGGCGGATAGGGGTTGTTTATTGTTGCGGGGTGTACAGAAGCTGGCGGATAGGGGATGTTTCTTGTTTCGGGGTGTACAGAAGCTGGCGGATAGGGGATGTTTCTTGTTGCGGAGTGTACAGAAGCTGGCGGATAGGGGATGTTTCTTGTTGCGGAGTGTACAGAAGCTGGCGGATAGGGGATGTTTCTTGTTGTAGGGGTGTACAGAAGCTGGCGCATAAGGGATGTTTCTTGTTGCGGAGTGTACAGAAGCTGGCGGATAGGCGATGTTTCTTGTTGCGGAGTGTACAGAAGCTGGCGGATAAGCGATGTTTCTTGTTGTAGGGGTGCACAGAAGCTTGCGGATAAGGGATGTTTCTTGTTGCGGAGTGTACAGAAGCTGGCGGATAGGGGATGTTTCTTGTTGCGGGGTGTACAGAAGCTGGCGGATAAGGGATGTTTCTTGTTGCGGAGTGTACAGAAGCTGGCGGATAGGGGATGTTTCTTGTTGCGGAGTGTACAGAAGCTGGCGGATAGGGGATGATTCTTGTTGTAGGGGCGTACAGAAACTGGCGCATAAGGGATGTTTCTTGTTGCGGAGTGTACAGAAACTGGCGCATAAGGGATGTTTATTGTAGCGGGGGTACAGAAGCTGGCGGATAGGGGATGTTTCTTGTTGCGGGGTGTACAGAAGCTGGCGGATAGGGGATGTTTCTTGTTGCGGAGTGTACAGAAGCTGGCGGATAGGGGATGTTTCTTGTTGAGGAGTGTACAGAAGCTGGCGGATAGGGGTTGTTTATTGTTGCGGGGTGTACAGAAGCTGGCGGATAGGGGATGTTTCTTGTTTCGGGGTGTACAAAAGCTGGCGGATAGGGGATGTTTCTTGTTGCGGAGTGTACAGAAGCTGGCGGATAGGGGATGTTTCTTGTTGCGGAGTGTACAGAAGCTGGCGGATAGGGGATGTTTCTTGTTGTAGGGTATACAGAAGCTGGCGCATAAGGGATGTTTCTTGTTGTAGGGGCGTACAGAAGCTAACGGATAGGGGATGTTTCTTGCTGCGCGGTGTACAGAAACTGGCGGATAGGGGATGTTTGTTGTTGTAGGTGTGTACAGAAGCTTGCGGATAAGGGATGTTTCTTGTTGCGGAGTGTACAGAAGCTGTCGGATAGGGGATGTTTCTTGTTGCGGGGAAGCTGGCGGATAAGGGATGTTTCTTGTTGCGCGGTGTACAGAAACTGGCGGATAAGGGATGTTTCTTGTTGCGGAGTGTACAGAAGCTGGCGGATAAGGGATGTTTCTTGTTGCGGGGTGTACAGAAGCTGGAGGATGAGGGATGTTTCTTGTTGCGGTGTGTACAGAAGCTGGCGGATAGGGGATGTTTCTTGTTGCGGAGTGTACATAAGCTGGCGGATATGGGATGTTTCTTGTTTCGGAGTGAACAGAAGCTGGCGGATAAGGGATATTTCTTGTTGTAGGGGTGTACAGAAGCTGGCGGATAAGGGATGTTTCTTGTTGCGCGGTGTACAGAAACTGGCGGATAAGGGATGTGTCCTGTTGCGGAGTGTACAGAAGCAGGCGGATAAGGGATGTTTATTGTTGCGGGGTGTACAGAAGCTGGCGGATAGGGGATGTCTCTTATTGCGGGGTGTACAGAAGCTGGCGGATAAGGGGTGTTTCTTGTTGCGGAGTGTACAGAAGCTGGCGGATAGGGGATGTTTCTTGTTGCGGAGTGTACAGAAGCTGGCGGATAGGGGTTGTTTATTGTTGCGGGGTGTACAGAAGCTGGCGGATAGGGGATGTTTCTTGTTTCGGGGTGTACAGAAGCTGGCGGATAGGGGATGTTTCTTGTTGCGGAGTGTACAGAAGCTGGCGGATAGGGGATGTTTCTTGTTGCGGAGTGTACAGAAGCTGGCGGATAGGAGATGTTTCTTGTTGCGGAGTGTACATAAGCTGGCGGATATGGGATGTTTCTTGTTTCGGAGTGAACAGAAGCTGGCGGATAAGGGATATTTCTTGTTGTAGGGGTGTACAGAAGCTGGCGGATAAGGGATGTTTCTTGTTGCGCGGTGTACAGAAACTGGCGGATAAGGGATGTGTCCTGTTGCGGAGTGTACAGAAGCAGGCGGATAAGGGATGTTTATTGTTGCGGGGTGTACAGAAGCTGGCGGATAGGGGATGTCTCTTATTGCGGGGTGTACAGAAGCTGGCGGATAAGGGGTGTTTCTTGTTGCGGAGTGTACAGAAGCTGGCGGATAGGGGATGTTTCTTGTTGCGGAGTGTACAGAAGCTGGCGGATAGGGGATGTTTATTGTTGCGGGGTGTACAGAAGCTGGCGGATAGGGGATGTTTCTTGTTTCGGGGTGTACAGAAGCTGGCGGATAGGGGATGTTTCTTGTTGCGGAGTGTACAGAAGCTGGCGGATAGGGGATGTTTCTTGTTGCGGAGTGTACAGAAGCTGGCGGATAGGAGATGTTTCTTGTTGTAGGGGTGTACAGAAGCTGGCGCATAAGGGATGTTTCTTGTTGCGGAGTGTACAGAAGCTGGCGGATAAGGGATGTTTCTTATTGCGGGGTGTACAGAAGCTGGAGGATGAAGGATGTTTCTTGTTGCGGTGTGTACAGAAGCTGGCGGATATGGGATGTTTCTTGTTGCGGAGTGTACATAAGCTGGCGGATATGGGATGTTTCTTGTTTCAGAGTGAACAGAAGCGGATAAGGGATATTTCTTGTTGTAGGGGTGTACAGAAGCTGGCGGATAAGGGATGTTTCTTGTTGCGCGGTGTACAGAAACTGGCGGATAAGGGATGTGTCCTGTTGCGGAGTGTACAGAAGCTGGCGGATAAGGGATGTTTATTGTTGCGGAGTGTACAGAAGCTGGCGGATAGGGGATGTTTCTTGTTGCGGAGTGTACAGAAACTGGCGGATAGGGGTTGTTTATTGTTGCGGGGTGTACAGAAGCTGGCGGATAGGGGATGTTTCTTGTTTCGGGGTGTACAAAAGCTGGCGGATAGGGGATGTTTCTTGTTGCGGAGTGTACAGAAGCTGGCGGATAGGGGATGTTTCTTGTTGCGGAGTGTACAGAAGCTGGCGGATATGGGATGTTTCTTGTTGCGGAGTGTACAGAAACTGGCGGATAGGGGATGTTTCTTGTTGTAGGGGTGTACAGAAGCTTGCGGATAAGGGATGTTTCTTGTTGCGGAGTGTACAGAAGCTGGCGGATAGGGGATGTTTCTTGTTGCGGGGTGTACAGAAGCTGGCGGATAAGGGATGTTTCTTGTTGCGGAGTGTACAGAAGCTGGCGGATAAGGGATGTTTCTTGTTGCGGGGTGTACAGAAGCTGGAGGATGAGGGATGTTTCTTGTTGCGGTGTGTACAGAAGCTGGCGGATAGGGGATGTTTCTTGTTGCGGAGTGTACATAAGCTGGCGGATATGGGATGTTTCTTGTTTCGGAGTGAACAGAAGCTGGCGGATAAGGGATATTTCTTGTTGTAGGGGTGTACAGAAGCTGGCGGATAAAGGATGTGTCCTGTTGCGGAGTGTACAGAAGCAGGCGGATAAGGGATGTTTATTGTTGCGGGGTGTACAGAAGCTGGCGGATAGGGGATGTCTCTTATTGCGGGGTGTACAGAAGCTGGCGGATAGGGGATGTTTCTTGTTGCGGAGTGTACAGAAGCTGGCGGATAGGGGATGTTTCTTGTTGCGGAGTGTACAGAAGCTGGCGGATAGGGGTTGTTTATTGTTGCGGGGTGTACAGAAGCTGGCGGATAGGGGATGTTTCTTGTTTCGGGGTGTACAGAAGCTGGCGGATAGGGGATGTTTCTTGTTGCGGAGTGTACAGAAGCTGGCGGATAGGAGATGTTTCTTGTTGTAGGGGTGTACAGAAGCTGGCGCATAAGGGATGTTTCTTGTTGCGGAGTGTACAGAAGCTGGCGGATAAGGGATGTTTCTTATTGCGGGGTGTACAGAAGCTGGAGGATGAGGGATGTTTCTTGTTGCGGTGTGTACAGAAGCTGGCGGATAGGGGATGTTTCTTGTTGCGGAGTGTACATAAGCTGGCGGATATGGGATGTTTCTTGTTTCAGAGTGAACAGAAGCGGATAAGGGATATTTCTTGTTGTAGGGGTGTACAGAAGCTGGCGGATAAGGGATGTTTCTTGTTGCGCGGTGTACAGAAACTGGCGGATAAGGGATGTGTCCTGTTGCGCAGTGTACAGAAGCAGGCGGATAAGGGATGTTTATTGTTGCGGAGTGTACAGAAGCTGGCGGATAGGGGTTGTTTATTGTTGCGAGGTGTACAGAAGCTGGCGGATAGGGGATGTTTCTTGTTTCGGGGTGTACAAAAGCTGGCGGATAGGGGATGTTTCTTGTTGCGGAGTGTACAGAAGCTGGCGGATAGGGGATGTTTCTTCTTGCGGAGTGTACAGAAACTGGCGGATAGGGGATGTTTCTTGTTGTAGGGGTGTACAGAAGCTTGCGGATAAGGGATGTTTCTTGTTGCGGAGTGTACAGAAGCTGGCGGATAGGGGATGTTTCTTGTTGCGGGGTGTACAGAAGCTGGCGGATAAGGGATGTTTCTTGTTGCGGAGTGTACAGAAGCTGGCGGATAAGGGATGTTTCTTGTTGCGGGGTGTACAGAAGCTGGAGGATGAGGGATGTTTCTTGTTGCGGTGTGTACAGAAGCTGGCGGATAGGGGATGTTTCTTGTTGCGGAGTGTACATAAGCTGGCGGATATGGGATGTTTCTTGTTTCGGAGTGAACAGAAGCTGGCGGATAAGGGATATTTCTTGTTGTAGGGGTGTACAGAAGCTGGCGGATAAGGGATGTTTCTTGTTGCGCGGTGTACAGAAACTGGCGGATAAGGGATGTGTCCTGTTGTGGAGTGTACAGAAGCAGGCGGATAAGTAATGTTTATTGTTGCGGGGTGTACAGAAGCTGGCGGATAGGGGATGTTTCTTGTTGCGGAGTGTACAGAAGCTGGCGGATAGGGGATGTTTCTAGTTGCGGAGTGTACAAAAGCTGGCGGATATGGGATGTTTCTTGTTGCGGAGTGTACAGAAGCTGGCGGATAGGGGATGTTTCTTCTTGCGGAGTGTACAGAAGCTGGCGGATAGGGGATGTTTCTTGTTGTAGGGTATACAGAAGCTGGCGCATAAGGGATGTTTCTTGTTGTAGGGGCGTACAGAAGCTAACGGATAGGGGATGTTTCTTGCTGCGCGGTGTACAGAAACTGGCGGATAGGGGATGTTTCTTGTTGTAGGGGTGTAAAGAAGCTTGCGGATAAGGGATGTTTCTTGTTGCGGAGTGTACAGAAGCTGGCGGATAGGGGATGTTTCTTGTTGCGGGGTGTACAGAAGCTGGCGGATAAGGGATGTTTCTTGTTGCGGAGTGTACAGAAGCTGGCGGATAAGGGATGTTTCTTGTTGCGGGGTGTACAGAAGCTGGAGGATGAGGGATTTTTCTTGTTGCGGTGTGTACAGAAGCTGGCGGATAGGGGATGTTTCTTGTTGCGGAGTGTACATAAGCTGGCGGATATGGGATGTTTCTTGTTTCGGAGTGAACAGAAGCTGGCGGATAAGGGATATTTCTTGTTGTAGGGGTGTACAGAAGCTGGCGGATAAGGGATGTTTCTTGTTGCGCGGTGTACAGAAACTGGCGGATAAGGGATGTGTCCTGTTGCGGAGTGTACAGAAGCAGGCGGATAAGGGATGTTTATTGTTGCGGGGTGTACAGAAGCTGGCGGATAGGGGATGTCTCTTATTGCGGGGTGTACAGAAGCTGGCGGATAGGGGATGTTTCTTGTTGCGGAGTGTACAGAAGCTGGCGGATACGGGATGTTTCTTGTTGCGGAGTGTACAGAAGCTGGCGGATAGGGGTTGTTTATTGTTGCGGGGAGTACAGAAGCTGGCGGATAGGGGATGTTTCTTGTTTCGGGGTGTACAGAAGCTGGCGGATAGGGGATGTTTCTTGTTGCGGAGTGTACAGAAGCTGGCGGATAGGGGATGTTTCTTGTTGCGGAGTGTACAGAAGCTGGCGGATAGGAGATGTTTCTTGTTGTAGGGGTGTATAGAAGCTGGCGCATAAGGGATGTTTCTTGTTGCGGAGTGTACAGAAGCTGGCGGATAAGGGATGTTTCTTGTTGCGGGGTGTACAGAAGCTGGAGGATGAGGGATGTTTCTTGTTGCGGTGTGTACAGAAGCTGGCGGATAGGGGATGTTTCTTGTTGCGGAGTGTACATAAGCTGGCGGATATGGGATGTTTCTTGTTTCGGAGTGAACAGAAGCTGGCGGATAAGGGATATTTCTTGTTGTAGGGGTGTACAGAAGCTGGCGGATAAGGGATGTTTCTTGTTGCGCGGTGTACAGAAACTGGCGGATAAGGGATGTGTCCTGTTGCGGAGTGTACAGAAGCAGGCGGATAAGGGATGTTTATTGTTGCGGGGTGTACAGAAGCTGGCGGATAGGGGATGTTTCTTATTGTGGGGTGTACAGAAGCTGGCGGATAGGGGATGTTTCTTGCTGCGGAGTGTACAGAAGCTGGCGGATAGGGGATGTTTCTTGTTGTAGGGGTGTACAGAAACTTGCGGATAAGGGATGTTTCTTGTTGCGGAGTGTACAGAAGCAGGCGGATAGGGGATGTTTCTTGTTGCGGAGTGTACAGAAGCAGGCGGATAGGGGATGTTTCTTGTTGCGGAGTGTACAGAAGCTGGCGGATAGGGGATGTTTCTTGTTGTAGGGGTGTACAGAAGCTTGCGGATAAGGGATGTTTATTGTTGCGGGGTGTACAGAAGCTGGCGGATAGCGGATGTTTCTTGTTGCGGAGTGGACAAAAGCTGGCTGATAGGTGATGTTTTTTTGTTGTGGAGTGTACAGAAGCTGGTGGATAGGGGATGTTTATTGTTGCGTGGTGTACAGAAGCTGGCGGATAGGGGATGTTTCTTGTTGGGGGGTACAGAAGCTGGTGGATAAGGGATGTTTCTTGTTGTAGGGGTGTACAGAAGCTGGCGGATAGGGGATGTTTCTTGTTGTAGGGGTGTCATACGTCAGCGGATATGGTCGACTAAAGAGAGCTCCTGCTAAAAGTGTGCTTTATCCCATCAGTAAACATATGAGCATGTAACTATTGAATACTTCTATTACATAAATGTGTGGACTATCGATTTAAGAAGTTTGCAGATTGATGATATCAATTCATATGGTATATATTGTGTTTTTTTTTGCTTTGACCATTTTGATTGTTTACTAAATACAAAGATGGCGTCCACAAAGAAAGGTGACACAAACAAAGGTGACACTTTAGTTAACAACAAAGAAACTATTAAGAAGATCACTGATACTAGTAAACGTAAAAATCCTTGTAGCCCTGACGACCTTCTTGCCACTAAAATGCAGCAAGGCCGTCAAACTAAACCACGAAAATTAAGCTACTCAGCTGACAACTTAGACCAAGGTGGAGTAGATGAAAATAAAGTTGAAAAGATTCTTAATAAAACACCTGGCGTAACCTTTAATCTTCCTGAACTCGTATGTGCAGTTTTACAGGACGATAAATTTATTGAAAAATTGACACCGAAAATAACTGAAGCCCTGTGGTCCAAAATTGAAGCTAAATATGACAAAATGTTTACTGACTATATCAAACCTATGCAAGAGAAAATTGATAAACAAGATGAATTACTGAATGCCCAAAATGATATTATAAATAAGCAGGTACAAATTGTGAACGATTTAGAACACAAACTAGCTGATCAAATGCAGATCAATGACAAACTGGAGGAATCTAATACACAATTGCATCATCAAATCACTGATCTTGATAATAGACTGGATGAACAAGAACAATACTCAAGAAGAACCTCCTTGAGGTTTCACAATATCCCATGCCCGGATCCAAAAAACATACGAAAAATGGACACTGATAAGATCATTCTAGAAATTTGTAACAAAACTCTAGGTGTTCCTATTACTCTGAATGAACTTGGACGCACTCACCCTATTGGAAAAGTTAAGAATGGAAAGGTCCAAGTAATTGCACGTTTTATATCATATAGACATAGAAATAGTGTCTTCTCTGTAAAGAAAAATCTTAAAGGTAACGAGAACAACATTTTTATAACTGAAAACCTTACACACAGACGTCAACAAATTATGAACGAACTGAACTACCTACGATTCAAAAAGAAAATTGCTTCTTGCTTGTCGTACGATGGCAGGCTGTTTGCCATTGGTAAAAACACTAACCGTATTAACACTATATGGAGTTTTGACGACATACATGTACTCTTGAATGATGCTGAAATCGATGGTTATAATGAAAACTCTTAATCGTACTATGTTAATAAAGTGAGTTTTAACTCGTTCTTTATGTTTACGAAATGTTCCAGTCTCTGATCAGGTTCTTGTATTTATAGTTACCTGTGACATGTGCGATTCTAATAATAGATATTGTAAACACCTGTAACTCCTTTGACCTTTCATGTACGTCACTACCTTGATTTTCGCTCACCTTGCCTTTCTATTTTTAACTTTAATCCTATAGTCTTTTGTGGTTAAAACTCCATGTTATGTTTTAAAATGAAAACTCAATAATAATGTTAATCCTACATGTCACAATATTTTGAAACTAAACACGGTCATCATTTACTGCTTGCGAGGTTGAGTAGTGAATTTCCTTATAGTCAAAAGTTCTCCAACTGCTTTTCGATTCAATTAAATCTGGAATATTACTCAAGTATCACGAGCTTAATCTGTTACTTACAATCTGTAAACAATACCCCTATTTAAAGTATATTACTATTAATGGGAATTGACACCCTCAGCAGTTAAAATGGTTTCCACATTTTTTCTAGTTTTGTTGTACATAGTTTCTGCTTTGTTGTTATTATATCATACTTTTAGTTGTGATCAACTTTGTATCCTTTTTTATATTATCTTATTTGCTGCACAAAGTCAAATCGCATCCTATTGCCATAAATTGTTTAACTCGTATATCGCCTTGTTTGACCATGGATAAAGACATTGTTGGTCATAGAATGGCAATAGGTTTATTCAACGCAAAAGTCCGACCCGTTACCAAAAAGCTAAAAATCATTATACCAAATCTAACCCTCTTACTAATAATACTTTTATTTCTTTATGCACAAAAAATGGCGCGGTATTTTTTATTTATTTATTTCTAGTAGATGTATGTTGTATATGCGTGAATCATTCTCTCATAACATATCATTCACTTTATTTTTATTGCAACTATTGATCCTAAGCAATGACATTGAGACTAATCCCGGGCCCAACTCAACTGATGGCGAGCTATCTATATTTCATTGGAATGCAAGAAGTATTAGAAATAAAATCGACTATTTAGAAACAATATGCGATGGCTCAGCGGTTGTTTGTGTAACAGAAACTCATTTAGATGCAAACGTGAATAGTAATGATTTGGTTTTACCTGGCTATAGTTTACCGACCGTAAAGATCGCGACTGTTTTGGGGGTGGTGTACTAATTTATGTTTCTGAGAATTTACATTTCACGCGCAGACAAGATTTAGAATTTGCCAATAATGAAATGTTGTGGATAGAGATTTCTCTGAAGAATTATAAGCTTTTAGTATGCGCTATTTATAGACCACCCACATCTGTGAACCCATAGACATAGACATAGAAACTTTATTTGAAGTCGGGTTATAAATACAAGTAACATAAGCTCTGTTTCCCTTTTGGGAAAATCTTCATGCATCCATTGAGAAAGCATTAGATATCTCAAGTCGGGTAATAATCACAGGTGATCTAAACGTAAATTTACTGACTGAAACCGATCATCGGTTAAATTTACTTATGAGAAATTTCAATCTTCAAAACTGCATTTCTGAACCAACTCGTTTCGATAATTTGCTTGATCCAGTTTTATTTTCGGACGACTGTGAAATAAGCATTGCTTTAGTTCTGAAAATCGATCGAACTGTAAGTGATCATGATGCAACTTCTGTAACAATTAAAGCTGCTATAAGTTTTGAGAAAACTTATAAACGAGAGGTCTGGCTTTATAAGCATGGCGATTTTAACCAACTTAATACTGAAATATCTAGATTCGACTGGGAAAATTTTCTTAGCGGAGAAAGGGACATCAATAAAATGACTGAAAACTTTACTAACAAATTCCTGTCCCTAGCAAGAAAATGTATTCCTACAAAAGTTGTAACAATTAGACCAAATGATAAACCTTGGTTTAATACTAAAATAAGAAAAGAAATAAGAATAAGAGATAGGCTGCATAAATTAATGAAGAAAAAGCATACTACAACGGCTATTGAAAACTTCAAAACGCAAAGAAATAAAGTTAATAACATGATAAAATATGCACGTGAACAGTTCTTTCTAAATGCAAATAATCTTCTTGATGAGAATAAAAAGAACAACCCGAAAACCTACTGGAAACTAGTTAAATTTCTTAGTAATGGATATAAATCAAGTACGATCCCCCCTCTCATTGAAAATGTAAGTGGTAATCTAGTCATGTCCGACAAAGAAAAAAGTAATGTCTTAAATAATTTCTTTTCGTCCATATCTGATATTCAAAATGCCGAAAAGACTGTCCCTGATTTCGAAACTCGTACTGATAAGAAAATTGATATTGACTTTATTACATCTGATGAAATAAAAGACGTATTACAGAGTCTGCCTCTTGGTAAACTAAAAGCCGTCGGTGAAGACCGTATAAGCCATCATTTACTGAAATTTACGGCCGCGAGTATATGTATACCGTTACAAATAATATTTAATCTCTCACTTTTTCACGCTGAATTCCCTACAAAATGGAAATTGGCCATAGTTATTTCAAGAAAGGGGAAAAATCCGATCCAACTAATTACCGACCAATAAGTTTATTAAGCTGCCTTGGAAAAGTTTTTGAGAGAGTGATTTACAAATACATATACAACTTTCTACTAGAAAATTCCCTTTTATACCAATACCAATCAGGATTCATGCAAAAACACTCTACTGTTCATCAGCTCATAGAAATATACCATAATATTTGTATAGCATTGGAAAATAGAAAAGTTGTCTGTTCAATTTTTTGTGATATTTCTAAAGCGTTTGATCGTGTTTGGCATAAAGGACTAACTAAAAAAATTAAAGCATATGGAATTTCGGGAAAACTACTAATATGGCTTGAAAATTACCTCAGTAATAGAGAACAGAAAGTATGTATTGGTAATTCTTACTCAGATGTTGGCATTATTAAAGGGGGGGTACCTCAGGGATCAGTATTAGGTCCCCTATTGTTTTTAATATATATAAATGATATTGCTGATACAACTGACAGTTTGGCAAGATTATTTGCCGATGACACATCTTTATTATGTTCCTCTAATAACATTCCTGATACTGAAACTATTCTTAACTCTGACCTTTGTAAAATACAACTTTGGTCTGAAAAATGGCTTGTTAGCTTTAATGACAGTAAAACAGAGTGCGTAGTATTTACAACTCAAGGAATAACCAACAATCTAAATGTTATTTTCAACAATGAAAACGTAAAAATTGTTGAAAATCACAAACATCTTGGTGTCACGTTTTCTTCAAACTGTAAATGGACTATTCATATACAGAACATAATTAATAGCGCATCAGCTAGATTATGTGTGCTAAGAAAATTTAAATTTAGTATAAGTAGATCAAACCTTGAAAAAATTTATTTTACTTATATTCTCCCCATCTTAGAATATTCTTGTGAGCTTTGGGATGGCTGTTCTGTTCAAGATAAAAATAAACTTGAACAAGTTCATAACGAAGCTGCAAGAATAATAACTGGTCTTCCAAAATTTGCGAGTATTGAATCGTTATATTTTGAAACGGGATGGGAAACGCTTCAATCTAGGAGAGAACGAAGGAAATTGAATTTGTTTCACCAAATTAAATATAATAACTGTCCTTCATATTTGAGTGATTGTTTATCCCCCTTTTATAGGGAAAACGTCAGGAATTTAAGAACGCAGAATCAATTTCAAGTACCTAGACAGAGATTACAGCTATATACTAACTCTTTTTTTCCTTCAACTATCCAACGGTGGAATCACTTAAACGAATCTTTAAGAAACACAGAACCATACCAAATATTCAAAAGACTTTTATTAAAAGAAAAAGATCTTGTGAAACCTCCAAATTTTTATCTGGCTGGTAATAGATTACTAAATATATTACATACTAAACTTAGACATAGATCAAGCAACCTCAATGCAGACCTCTTTCGGGTAAACTTAATTGATTATTCAAGTTGTAACTGCGGTCATATATTTGAGGACTCGATTCATTTTTTTATTGAATGTCCTTTGTACATTGGTCCCCGCACTGAGTTATTTAGAAAACTAAATTTTGTTGATATTATAGACATTGAAATCTTACTTTTTGGTAGCGAGACTTTGAACTATGATAACAATTTAAAGCTTTTTCTAGCAGTGCAGCAATTTATCAAACAAACAAAACGATTTACTTAATTGATCATAATTTTAACTTTATTGTAGATTCCTTTCTGCTCCTCTCTCTTTCCGCTTTATTTGTATCATCTCTCCTTATATGGTTCAATGTTAATGTTAAACATGACCCCATCCCCCCTTTTACTGTTTTTTTTTTAAATTTTATTGTAATTGTATTTTTGCTATTATATTTGTTCTGAATATTGCATGATATTTATCTTACATGTTAAAATGTATTTATGTTTGTACTTAATTATGTGCTGACGTATGCATGCATGTATATGTAGCACTCATTGTGTTATATGGAGAGGATAAGATAAGTTGTGATAACTTGTATCCGATCCAGTGTTATAACTTTATGGCAATAAATATGTTTAAAATAAAATAAAATGTAGGGGTGTACAGAAGCTGGCGGATAGGGGATGTTTCTTGTTGGGGGTGTACAGAAGCTGGCGGATAAGGGATATTTCTTGTTGGGGGTGAACAGAAGCTGGTGGATAGGGGATGTCTTGTTGCGGGGAGTACAGTAATTGGCGGATAAGGGATGTTTCTTGTTGCGGGGTGTACAGAAACTGGCGGATAGGGGATGTTTCTTGTTGCGGAGTGTACAGAAGTTGGCGGATAAGGGATGTTTCTAGTTGGGGGGTGAACTGAAGCTGGTGGATAGGGGATTTGTCTTGTTGCGGGGGTGTACAGAAATTGGCGAATAGGGGATGTTTCTTGTTGCGGAGTGTACATAAGCTGGCGAATAAGGGATATTTCTTGTTGCGGGGTGTACAGAAACTGGCGAATAGGGGATGTTTCTTGTTGCGGAGTGTACATAAGCTGGCGGATAAGGGATATTTCTTGTTGCGGGGTGTACAGAAGCTGGCGGATAAGGGATGTTTCTTGTTGTAGGGGTGTACAGAAACTGGCGGATAAGGGATGTTTCTTGTAGCGGAGTGTACAGAAGCTGGCGGATAAGGGATATTTCTTGTTGCGGGGTGTACATAAGCTGGCGAATATGGGATGTTTCTTGTTGCTTCTTGTTGCGGAGTGTACAGAAGCTGGCGGATAGGGGATGTTTCTTGTTGCGGAGTGTACAGAAGCTGGCGGATAGGGGATGTTTCTTGTTGCGTGGAGAACAAAGCTGGCGGATAGGGGGTGTTTCTTGTTGGGGGTGTACAGAAGCTGGCGGATAAGGGATGTTTCTTGTTGGTGGTCTACAGAAGCTGGCTAATAGGGGATGTTTCTTGTTGCGTAGTGTACAGAAGCTGGCGGATATGGGATGTTTCTTGTTGAGGAGTTTACAGAAGGTGGCGGATAAGGGATGTTTCTTGTTGTAGGGGTGTACAGAAACTGGCGGATAAGGGATGTTTTTTGTTGCGGAGTGTACAGAAGCTGGCGGATATGGGATGTTTCTTGTTGCGGAGTTTACAGAAGCTGGCGGATAAGGGATATTTCTTGTTGCGGGGTGTACAGATGCTGGTCGATAGGGGATGTTTCTTGTTGCGGAGTGTACAGAAGCAGGCGGATAAGAGATGTTCATTGTTGCGGGGTGTACAGAAGCTGGCGGATAGGGGATGTTTCTTGCTGCGGAGTGTACAGAAGCTGGTGGATAGGGGATGTTTCTTGTTGCGTGGTGTACAAAAGCTGGCGGATAGGGGATGTTTCTTGTTGGGGTGTACAGAAGCTGGCGGATAAGGGACGTTTCTTGTTGGGGGTGTACAGAAGCTTGCGGATAGGGGATGTTTCTTGTTGGGAGGGGGGTACAGAAGCTGAAGGATGAGGGATGTTTCTTATTGCGGTGTGTACAGAAGCTGGCGGATAGGAGATGTTTCTTGTTGCGTGGTGTACAGAAGCTGCCGGATAGGGGATTTGTCTTGTTGCGGAGTGCACAGAAGCAGGCGGATAAGGGATGTTTATTGTTGCGGGGTGTACAGAAGCTGGCGGATAAGGGATGTTTATTGCTGCGTGGTGTACAGAAGCTGGCGGATAGGGGATGTTTCCTGTTGCGGAGTGTACAGAAGCAGGCGGATAAGGGATGTGTCTTGTTGCGCAGTGTACAGAAGCAGGCGGATAAGAGATGTTCATTGTTGCGGGGTGTACAGAAGCTGGCGGATAGGGGATGTTTCTTGCTGCGGAGTGTACAGAAGCTGGTGGATAGGGGATGTTTCTTGTTGCGTGGTGTACAAAAGCTGGCGGATAGGGGATGTTTCTTGTTGGGGTGTACAGAAGCTGGCGGATAAGGGACGTTTCTTGTTGGGGGTGTACAGAAGCTTGCGGATAGGGGATGTTTCTTGTTGGGAGGGGGGTACAGAAGCTGAAGGATGAGGGATGTTTCTTATTGCGGTGTGTACAGAAGCTGGCGGATAGGAGATGTTTCTTGTTGCGTGGTGTACAGAAGCTGCCGGATAGGGGATTTGTCTTGTTGCGGAGTGCACAGAAGCAGGCGGATAAGGGATGTTTATTGTTGCGGGGTGTACAGAAGCTGGCGGATAGGGGATGTTTCTTGTTGCGGAGTGTACAAAAGCTGGCTCATAAGGGACGTTTCTTGTTGCGGAGTGTACAGAAGCTGGCGGATAGGGGATTTTCTTGTTGCGTGGTGTACAGAAGCTGTCGGATAGGGGATGTTTCTTGTTGGGGGTGTACAGAAACTGGCGGATAAAGGGTGTTTCTTGTTGGGGGTGAACAGAAGCTGGTGGATAAGGGATGTGTCTTGTTTCGGGTTGTACAGAAACTGGCGGATAAGGGATGTTTCTTGTTGCGGAGTGTACAGAAGCTGGCAAATAGGGGTGGTGTCTTGTTGCGGGGTGTACAGAAACTGGCGGATAAGGGATGTTGCTTGTTGTGGAGTGTACATAAGCTGGCGGATATGGGATGTTTCTTGTTGCGGAGTGTACAGAAACTGGCGGAAAAGGGATGATTCTTGTTGTAGGGGTGTACAGAAACTGGCGGATAAGGGATGTTTCTTGTTGCGGAGTGTACAGAAGCTGGCGGATAGGGGATGTTTCTTCTTGCGGAGTATACATAAGCTGACGGATATGGGATGTTTCTTGTTGCGGGGTGTACAGAAGCTGGCGGATAGGGGATGTTTCTTGTTGCGGGGTGTACAGAAACTGGCGAATAAAAGATGTGTCTTGTTGCGGAGTGTACAGAAGCAGGCAGATAAGGGATGTTTATTGTTGCGGGGTGTACAGAAGCTGGCGGATAGGGGATGTTTCTTGTTGCGGAGTGTACAGAAGCTGGCGGATAGGGGATGTTTCTTGTTGCGGAGTGTACAGAAGCTGGCGAATAGCGGATGTTTCTTGTTGCGTGGTGTACAAAGCTGGCGGATAGGGGTGGTTTCTTGTTGGGGGTGTACAGAAGCTGGCGGATAAGGGATGTTTCTTTTTGGGTGGTGTACAGAAACTGGCGGATAAGGGATGTTTCTTGTTGTAGGGGGTGTACAGAAACTGGCGGATAAGGGAGGTTTCTTGTTGCGGAGTGTACAGAAGCTGGCGGATAGGGGATGTTTCTTGTTGCGGAGTGTACATTAGCTGGCGGATATGGGATGTTTCTTGTTGCGGAGTGTACATAAGCTGGCGGATAAGGGATATTTCTTGTTGCAGGGTGTACAGAAACTGGCGGATAAGGGATGTGTCTTGTTGTGGAGTGTACAAAAGCAGGCGGATAAGGGATGTTCATTTTTGCGGGGTGTACAGAAGCTGGCTGATAGGGGATGTTTCTTGCTGCGGGGTGTACAGAAGCTGGCGGATAGGGGATGTTTCTTGTTGCGGAGTGTACAGAAGCTGGCGGATAGGGAATGCTTCTTGTTGCGTGGTGTACAGAAGCTGCCGGATAGGGGATGTGTCTTGTTGCGGAGTGCACAGAAGCAGGCGGATAAGAGATGTTTATTCTTGCGGGGTGTACAGAAGATGGCGGATAGGGGATGTTTCTTGTTGCTGAGTGTACAAAAGCTGGCTCATAGGGGATGTTTCTTGTTGCGGAGTGTACAGAAGCTGGCGGATAGGGGACTTTCTTGTTGCGTGGTGTACAGAAGCTGTCGGAAAGGGGATGTTTCTTGTTGGGGTGTACAGAAACTGGCGGATAAGGGGTGTATCTTGTTGGAGGTGAACAGAAGCTGGTGGATAAGGGATGTGTCTTGTTGCGGGTTGTACAGAAACTGGCGGATAAGGGATGTTTCTTGTTGCGGAGTGTACAGGAGCTGGCAAATAGGGGTTGTGTCTTGTTGCGGGGTGTACAGAAACTGGCGGATAAGGGATGTTGCTTGTTGCGGAGTGTACATAAGCTGGCGGATATGGGATGTTTCTTGTTGCGGAGTGTACAGAAACTGGCGGATAAGGGATGATTCTTGTTGTAGGGGTGTACTGAAACTGGCGGATAAGGGATGTTTCTCGTTGTGGAGTGTACAGAAGCTGGCGGATAGGGGATGTTTCTTCTTGCGGAGTATACATAAGCTGACGGATATGGGATGTTTCTTGTTGCGGAGTGTACAGAAGCTGGCGGATAGGGGATGTTTCTTGTTGCGGGGTGTACAGAAACTGGCGAATTAGGGATGTGTCTTGTTGCGGAGTGTACAGAAGCAGGCGAATAAGGGATGTTTATTGTTGCGGGGTGTACAGAAGCCTGCGGATAGGGGATGTTTCTTGTTGCGGAGTGTACAGAAGCTGGCGGATAGGGGATGTTTCTTGTTGCGGAGTGTACAGAAGCTGGCGGATAGGGGATGTTTCTTGTTGCGTGGTGTACAAAGCTGGCGGATAGGGGGTGTTTCTTGTTGGGGGGTACAGAAGCTGGCGGATAAGGGATGTTTCTTGTTGGGTGGTGTACAGAAACTGGCGGATAAGGGATGTTTCTTGTTGTAGGGGGTGTACAGAAACTGGCGGATAAGAGAGGTTTCTTGTTGCGGAGTGTACAGAAGCTGGCGGATAGGGGATGTTTCTTGTTGCGGAGTGTACATTAGCTGGCGGATATGGGATGTTTCTTGTTGCGGAGTGTACATAAGCTGGCGGATAAGGGATATTTCTTGTTGCAGGGTGTACAGAAACTGGCGGATAAGGGATGTGTCTTGTTGTGGAGTGTACAGAAGCAGGCGAATAAGGGATGTTTATTTTTGCGGGGTGTACAGAAGCTGGCGGATAGGGGATGTTTCTTGTTGCGAGGTGTACAGAAGCTGGCGGATAGGGGATGTTTCTTGTTGCGTGGTGTACAGAAGCTGCCGGATAGGGGATGTGTCTTGTTGCGGAGTGCACAGAAGCAGGCGGATAAGGGATGTTTATTGTTGCGGGGTGTACAGAAGCTGGCGGATAGGGGATGTTTCTTGTTGCGGAGTGTACAAAAGCTGGCTCATAGGGGATGTTTCTTGTTGCGGAGTGTACAGAAGCTGGCGGATAAAGGAAGGTTCTTGTTGCGTGGTGTACAGAAGCTGTCGGATAGGGGATGTTTCTTGTTGGGGGTGTACAGAAACTGGCGGATAAGGGGTGTTTCTTGTTGGGGGTGAACAGAAGCTGGTGGATAAGAGATGTGTCTTGTTGCGGGTTGTACAGAAACTGGCGGATAAGGGATGTTTCTTGTTGCGGAGTGTACAGAAGCTGGCAAATAGGGGTTGTGTCTTGTTGCGGGGTGTACAGAAACTGGCGGATAAGGGATGTTGCTTGTTGCGGAGTGTACATAAGCTGGCGGATATGGGATGTTTCTTGTTGCGGAGTGTACAGAAACTGGCGGATAAGGGATGATTCTTGTTGTAGGGGTGTACAGAAACTGGCGGATAAGGGATGTTTCTTGTTGTGGAGTGTACAGAAGCTGGCGGATAGGGGATGTTTCTTCTTGCGGAGTATACATAAGCTGACGGATATGGGATGTTTCTTGTTGCGGAGTGTACAGAAGCTGCCGGATAAGGGATATTTCTTGTTGTAGGGTGTACAGAAGCAGGCGGATAAGGGATGTTTCTTGTTGTGGGGTGTACAGAAGCTGGGGGATAAGGGATGTTTCTTGTTGGGAGGGGGGTACAGAAGCTGGCGGATAGGGGATGTTACTTGTTGCGGGGTGTACAGAAGCAGGCGGACAGGCGGATAAGGGATGTTTCTTGTTGTAGGGGTGTACAGAAACTGGCGGATAAGGGATGTTTCTTGTTGTGGAGTGTACAGAAGCTGGCGGATAGGGGATGTTTCTTCTTGCGGAGTATACATAAGCTGACGGATATGGGATGTTTCTTGTTGCGGAGTGTACAGAAGCAGGCGGTTAAGGGATATTTCTTGTTGTAGGGTGTACAGAAGCAGGCGGTTAAGGGATGTTTCTTGTTGCGGGGTGTACAGAAGCTGGCGGATAAGGGATGTTTCTTGTTGGGGGGGGGTACAGAAGCTGGCGGATACGGGATGTTTCTTGTTGCGGGGTGTACAGAAGCAGGCGGATAAGGGATGTTTCTTGTTGTAGGGGTGTACAGAAACTGGCGGATAAGGGATGTTTCTTGTTGCGGAGTGTACAGAAGCTGGCGGATAAGGGATGTTTATTGTTGCGGGGTGTACAGAAGCTGTCGGATAGGGGATGTTTCTTGTTGCGGAGTGTACAGAAGCTGGCGGATAGGGGATGTTTCTTGTTGCGGAGTGTACAGAAGCTGGCGGATAGGGGATGTTTCTTGTTACGTGGTGTACAGAAGCTGGCGGATAAGGGATGTTTCTTGTTGGGGGTGTACAGAAGCTGGCGGATAGGGGATGTTTCTTGTTGGGGGTGTACAGAAGCTGGCGGATATGGGATGTTTCTTGTTGCGGAGTGTGCAGAAGCTGGCGGATGAGGAATGTTTCTTATTGTAGGGGTGTACATAAGCTGGCGGATATGGGATGTTTCTTGTTGCGGAGTGTGCAGAGGCTGGCGGATGAGGAATGTTTCTTGTTGTAGGGGTGTACAGAAGCTGGCGGATAAAGGATGTTTCTTGTTGCGGAGTGTACAGAAGCTGGCGGATATGGGATGTTTCTTGTTGCGGAGTGTGCAGAAGCTGGCGCATGAAGAATGTTTCTTATTGTAGGCGTGTACAGAAGCTGGCGTATAGGGATGTTTCTTGTTGCGCGGTGTACAGAAACTGGCGGATAAGGGATGTGTCCTGTTGCGGAGTGTACAGAAGCAGGCGGATAAGGGATGTTTATTGTTGCGGGGTGTACAGAAGCTGGTGGATAGGGGATGTTTCTTATTGCGGGGTGTACAGAAGCTGGCGAATAGGGGATGTTTCTTGTTGCGGAGTGTACAGAAGCTGGCGGATAGGGGATGTTTCTTGTTGCGGAGTGTACAGAAGCTGGCGGATAGGGGTTGTTTATTGTTGCGGGGTGTACAGAAGCTGGCGGATAGGGGATGTTTCTTGTTTCGGGGTGTACAGAAGCTGGCGGATAGGGGATGATTCTTGTCGCGGAGTGTACAGAAGCTGGCGGATAGGGGAAGTTTCTTGTTGCGGAGTGTACAGAAGCTGGCGGATAGGGGATGTTTCTTGTTGTAGGGGTGTACAGAAGCTGGCGCATAAGGGATGTTTCTTGTTGCGGAGTGTACAGAAGCTGGCGGATAGGGGATGTTTCTTGTTGCGGAGTGTACAGAAGCTGGCGGATAGGGGATGTTTCTTGTTGTAGGGGTGTACAGAAACTTGCGGATAAGGGATGTTTCTTGTTGCGGAGTGTACAGAAA